>BPLQ01008821.1:0-455237 GCA_021605075.1 Caerostris darwini
TATGCACCATGGAAGAGCTCCAATTGCATCTTCGTTGTGCCAATTCACCACAATTTTGAACGAATATGCCACACTATATGCGGAGGATTCGCATCTCCTCCTTCATTCTACTACTCAATATGCACCATGGAAGAGCTCCAATTGCATCTTCATTGTGCCACCACAATTTTGAACGAATATGCCACACTATATGCGGAGGATTCGCATCTCCTTCATTCTACTACTCAATATGCACCATGGAAGAGCTCCAATTGCATCTTCATTGTGCCACCACAATTGAACGAATATGCTAAACTATATGCGGATGATTCGCATCTCCTCCTTCATTCTACTACTCAATATGCACCATGGAAGAGCTCCAATTGCATCTTCATTGTGCCACATTTTGAACGAATATGACACACTATATGCGGAGGATTGCATCTTCATTGTGCCATATTTTGACGAATATGCCACACTATATGCGGAGGATTCGCATCTCCTTCATTCTACTACTCAATATGCACCATGGAAGAGCTCCAATTGCATCTTCATTGTGCCACATTTTGAACGAATATGACACACTATATGCGGAGGATTCGCATCTCCTTCATTCTACTACTCAATATGCACCATGGAAGAGCTCCCAATTGCATCTTCATTGTGCCACATTTTGAACGAATATGACACACTATATGCGGAGGATTGCATCTTCATTGTGCCATATTTTGACGAATATGCCACACTATATGCGGAGGATTCGCATCTCCTTCATTCTACTACTCAATATGCACCATGGAAGAGCTCCAATTGCATCTTCATTGTGCCACATTTTTGAACGAATATGACACACTATATTTGCATCTTCATTGTGCCATATTTTGACGAATATGCCACTATATGCGGAGGATTCGCATCTCCTTCATTCTACTACTCAATATGCACCATGGAAGAGCTCCAATTGCATCTTCATTGTGCCACATTTTGAACGAATATGACACACTATATGCGTAGGAGGATTCGGATTGCATCTTCATTGTGCCATATGCACTTTGACATATCTGCGGAGGATTCGCATCTCCTTCATTCTACTACTCAATATGCACCATGGAAGAGCTCCAATTGCATCTTCATTGTGCCATATTTTGACGAATATGCACACTATATGCGGAGGATTCGCATCTCTCCTTCATTCTACTACTCAATATGCACCATGGAAGAGCTCCAATTGCATCTTCATTGTGCCACCACATTTTTGAACGAATATGCCACACTATATGCGGGAGGATTCGCATCTCTCCTTCATTCTACTACTCAATATGCACCATGGAAGAGCTCCAATTGCATCTTCATTGTACCACCACAATTTTGAACTATGGAATATGCCACACTATATGCGGATGATTCGCATCTCCTTCATTCTACTACTCAATATGCACCATGGAAGAGCCCAATTGCATCTTCATTGTGCCACCACAATTTTGAACGAATATGCCACACTATATGCGGAGGATTCGCATCTCCTTCATTCTACTACTCAATATGCACCATGGAAGAGCTCCAATTGCATCTTCATTGTGCCACCACAATTTTGAACGAATATGCCACACTATATGCGGAGGATTCGCATCTCCTTCATTCTACTACTCAATATGCACCATGGAAGAGCTCCAATTGCATCTTCATTGTGCCACCACAATTTTGAACGAATATGCTAAACTATATGCGGATGATTCGCATCTCCTTCATTCTACTACTCAATATGCACCATGGAAGAGCTCCAATTGCATCTTCATTGTGCCACCACAATTTTGAACGAATATGCTAAACTATATGCGGATGATTCGCATCTCCTCCTTCATTCTACTACTCAATATGCACCATGGAAGAGCTCCAATTGCATCTTCATTGTGCCACATTTTGAACGAATATGACACACTATATGCGGAGGATTGCATCTTCATTGTGCCATATTTTGACGAATATGTCACACTATATGCGGAGGATTCGCATCTCCTCCTTCATTCTCGCTTTTAGGCAATGTTTAAGTGAAAAAATTTGCAGATAAGAAACAAGCCAACCATGCATGTCTAATAATACGGACGGAACGCGAAAAGACGATAGATAATCATAGATATTTTAATAATCTTATTTGTTTTTTTTTTTTTTTTTGGATAATTTAAAGTTAAAGTTGAACAAAAACTACTACCTTACATTTTTAACTTTTACCATTTCGAATGCGATCGATACAATGCATCACTTTTATAACATAAAATTAATGATTTTACAGTTTGTTTTAGGTGGTCGTATTAGTTTCAGAGTACTTGTTGATAGTTGACGTATTCTTTTGGAGTTATTTAACCCCTTTGGGGCTTCATCTCCGATATGACAGGGCAAATACAGTTGAAACAATGAAATTGTCCAGAATATATTTATAACTATAATAAAATTAACTAACAATCATAAACAAAAAAAAAAAAGAAAATATTAAAAAATTAAACTCAAATTTTGCGCGGACGTTTTAAATCATAATTGGGAACGTAAAAGTCAATCTCCTGGACTGCAGTATTTTTATGATTAATAAGCGTGTCAAAAAATTTAACAGAGATATATATAAGAAAAATTAAACAGAATTACGCATGAACCATTTAGCAGAGGTAATTTAGCGGATAGTCATATTTTGTCAATTTTCTCAAGCGTTTTTAAATTAGATTTAGCTGCATAGGACCAGACAGGCAAGCGTACGTGACAATTGAGCGGAGCATAGCCGTATAAAGAAGAATTTTGTTATCTCTGATCATGGTAGAATTTATATTTATAAGTGGGTAGAATTTTCTGAAAGCAATACTAAAATTTTCGGTGTGCAGGAAATGTTGTTTCCAAGTTAAATGCTGATCCAGTATAACTCCAAAATATTCAGTTTGACTATAATAAGGGATAATATTATTTAGATCTTAATCACGGGTTTTTTACGTTTATTTTCAATAGAGAATAAAACAGCTTCAGTCTTATCTACGTTTAAAGAAATTTTCCATTTAATGAACCATTTACCAGAGGTAATCGTCATTGAAATCGTAATAATTGTCATTGAAACCAACCGCAATAATTCCTCTCTTTTTTTTTTTTTTAAATATGAAATGTTCTTTCCCCTTTTGAGAAGTCGTTAAGGCAAAAAGGAAATTGTTTGTTATTTGTTATATAATATGTTATTTGTGGCTTTCAAAAATAAATAATTAATTATAATAAAAACAAAACTTCATTAGATTTGTTCTTTAAGAGAAATAATTTTTAATGAAAATAGTATACTTAGAAGTTATCTGGAAAACAAGTAATATAATTTTTTTTTTTTTTTAATGTCCTACTTTTTTTCACTCTATTGCAGAAAGTCCTTTATAAATAATTTTCATTCATTTTTTAAGTTTATCTGGCGCCATCTATTGGTAGATACATGCAACTTAAATCTAAAAAAACTAAAATTAATTAACTAAATTTAATTAATGAATTAATATTTGAAAAAACTGTATTAACATCACAAGTTCCAAAAAAAAAAAAAATGCATTTGAACTTGAGTGGATGAATAAAAAGTATTTTATGAACGATTGAAAATTTGAACAAGATATATATATATATAGGGAAAGTATAGGAATATATATAGGAATAGAAGGAATTGAAAAAAAAAATATCGAGAATAGAGTACTTGTGTGATTAAATAAATCACTAGTACCTCCAAACGTTAAAAGCCTTGAAAAATATAGTTGTTTAAGAAATATATTGCGCAAAAGAAAGGGTGACCTGAAACTTTCTAATTCCTTTTCTATCCACCGGATGCCAATTGAGGGTCTTCACCTTTCCCTCGGATTTATTGCGCGACCTCTCGGCCTCCAGAAAGCCTCCTACAGTTGTTTGCAATGCAGAAAATGTTGTTTCCAAGTTAAATGCTGATCCAGTATAACTACTAAATATTTAGTTTGACTATTCCAAGGGATAATATTCTTATTGATCTTAATCACGGGTTTTTTACGTTTATTTCCAATACAGAATAAAACAGCTTCAGTCTAATCTACGTTTAAAGAAATTTTCTATTTAATGAACCAGTTATTGAGAATAGAATACTTGGGTGATTAAATAAATCACTAGCATCTCCACATAATAAAAAGGTTAAAAGCCTTGAAAAATATAGCTGCTTAGAAATGTATTGCGCAAAAGAAAAGGGAGACCTGAAACTTTCTAATTCCTTTTCTATCTACCGGATACCAATTGAGGTATAGTACCAAAATATGGATACCAATTGATCCAGTATAACTCCAAAATATATCGCTTGACTATTCCAAGGGTTAATAATATTGATCTTAAAAATCAGGGTTTTTTTACGCTTATTTCCAGTAGAGAATAAAACAGCTTCAGTCTCATCTAAACCAGTCTTAATGAACAAGTAAATGAGAATAGACTACTTATGTGATTAAATAAATCACTAGTATCTCCCCATTCTAAAAAGGTTAAAAGCCTTGAAAAATATAGCTGCTTAGAAATGTATTGCGCAAAAGAAAAGGGAGACCTGAAACTTTCTAATTCCTTTTCTATCTACCGGATGCCAATTGAGGTATAGTACCAAAATATGGATACCAATTGATCCAGTATAACTCCAAAATATTTAGCTTGACTATTCCAAGGGTTAATATTATTGATCTTAAATCAGGGTTTTTTTACGTTTATTTCCAATACAGAATCAAACAGCTTCAGTCTTATCTACGTTTAAAAAAAAATTTTCATTTAATGAACCAGTGATTGAGAATATGGTACTTGTGCGATCAAACAAATCAATAGTATCTCCAAACGTTAAAAGCCTTGAAAAATATATCTGCGTAGAAAAAAAAATTGCACGGAAGTAAGGGAGATCTGAAACTTTCTAATTCCTTTTCTATCTACCGGATACCAATTGAGGTTTAGTACCAAAATATGGATACCAATTGAGGTATAGTACCAAAATATGGATACCAATTGATCCAGTATAACTCTAAAATATTTAGCTTGACTATTTCAAGGGTGAATATTATTGATCTAATCTTAACTTTATTTCCAATAGAGAATAAAACAGCTTCAGTCTTATCTACGTTTAAAGAAATTTTCTATTTAATGAACCAGTTGTTGAGAATAGAGTACTTGTGTGATTAAATAAATCACTAGTATCTCCACATTCTAAGAAAGTTAAAAGCCTTGAAAAATATAGTTGTTTAAAGAAATATCTTGCGCAAAAGAAAGGGAGACCTGAAACTTTCTAATTCCTTTTCTATCTACCGGATGCCAATTGAGGGTCTTCACCTTTCCCGCGGATTTATTGTGCGACCTCTCGGCCTCCTGCCAACCGTTATCTCCGTCGGCACAAAGAGGCGAGAGCCATCGGACACTCAAAGCGGTCAGCACTCGTTAGCACTCTCGCTACAGTCATAAATATGTCATCCTAATACCCGGTTTCGGATGTCTATCCTCTGCGCCCTGCAAAGTGAATTATCTCGGATAATAAATGTCAAGAGTCTGGTTGCAAGAGAGCACTGGCTGCTGCAAGTATTGCGTTTTCGGAGAAGAGGAAAAACAACTCTTGGAAAAATAACAAGGAAGGTAGGGAGCTCCCTCCTTTTCAGTATCTGAAAACCCATCTTCCAAGCACAAGAATGGTAGCCTTGAGTAAATAAAGCTCTTGAAAAATACTAGTTTGATAAGATCGTTCACTAAATGGTGTCATAAATATGTCATTGAAACCAATTGCAATAATTTCTCCCCCTTTTTTTTTTTTTTTTTTTTTTTTTTTTATCCTATCAAAAGTTCTTTACCCTTTTGAGAAGTCGTTAAGTCAAAAAGGAAGTTGCTTATGTTGTTTGTGGCTTTTTTAAAAATAAATAATTAATTATAATTAAAACAAAACTTCATTAGATTTGTTCTTTTAAGAGAAATAATTCAATTCCTACTATTAGTTCACACTCTCCCTATGTATATTTATATATCTTGTTCAAATTTTCAGTCGTTAATAAAATACTTTTTATTCATCCACTCAAGTTCAAATACATTTTTTTTAAACTTGTAGTGGATGACGCTTGATGTTAATATATTTTTTTCAAATATTAATTCATTAATTAAATTTAATTAATTTTTAATACTTTAAATAGAGTTTTAGCAAGTTTGTAATGAAAAATTTAAATCAACAAGAAATAATCGGTAAAATGCAAGGTTTTTAGTATTTTTCACGTGAAGGCGAAGAATACGAGTTCAATTCTTGCGAAAATGAATAATTTTTTGATAAATTTTTGCTTTAAGTAGACGTTTTATCCAAATGATTTTCGTGAGTGAGTTAGCAGTTGTGACTTAGTGGTAAGAATAAAGGATTTTTCTCAAAAAAATAAAATTGAAGAAATTTTATTTTGCCACTTAATATCGTGATTCTGTCATATGTATACACATATTTATATTAATTGTAATTATTTAATAAAAATTAAGTAAAATAAAATTGTTCTTTGTTGACCTAAGTAGAAATTGACTTTATTATTTTTTTTATATATAATACTTGTTTTTAAAGAAAAAAAAAAAATGGAAAAAATAATTAAATAAAAATTCGTTTTACTTTCTTTTTTAATAAGAAAAAATTCCTTCTTATATCAACATAGAAATGCGTTTATAAAAATACACACGTTAATAATTTAAGATTAAAACATGTGGTATTATTACTTTTATAATCTCTTACTGAAGTAAACAAATTTATTAGAATCATTTAAAAAGTGAATATAATAACAAATTACTAATTTTTAAAATTCCTGCAGCATTTAAAAAAATACATTGAACTATCCTTTTTGATAGGAATTTAAGATTTGCTTTTAATTTATTGCTTTCGAAGATATATTGCCTTTTTAATATATTTTTCCTCTTTTTGTTCTTCCCCAGAGTGGCAAAAACACTGGTTTTAAAACTGGTTTTTTAAAGCACAAGATTTTTATCAGTTGACAAGAGAATGCTATTCTTTGCCAGTTCTGAATCTTTCTCCAATTTGTGATCATTTTTATGCATTTTGCTGTCTCTACGTATCAATTTTCAAATTATTGTATTTAAAGACGAAAACAATTCGCGGTAATTTAACTCAAAAGAATGGCCGAAGATTTTCAGATTATATTTACTAATCCCTACATTTTGGGCTTTGCTTTTCTGAAATTTATCTGCCGATCTATTAAAAATAAAAAATATTGAAAATGGGAGGAAAATTAAAGCGCACAATTCTAACTAATAACATCCATTCAATTTTAAAGCAAACGGAAATTTTTTTTTTTCAATTCCTACTATTAGTTCACACTTCCCTATATATATCTTGTTCAAATTTTCGATCGTTCATAAAATACTTTTTATACATCCACTCAAGTTCAAATACATTTTTTTGAACTTGTAGTAGATGGCACTTGATGTTAATACAGTTTATTTAAATATTAATTCATTAATTAAATTTAAATAATTAATTTTATTTTTTTTAGATTTAAGTTGCAGGTATCTAATAATAGATGGCGCAAGATGCAAGAGGAAAATTTCAACTTTATTTGTAAAGGTCTTTTCTGCAATATAGTGAAAAAAAAGTAGAAATTGACTTAAAATTTTTTTTTTTTATATTACTTGTTTACTTGAAACATGCACAAATCTTTAATAAAACAAAGCTGGATAAGCATCTTACCGTGAGATGCTGGAAAAGCCAAGCTCTCATAATATTTGTAGCTACTTTGGGGAAGATGCCTCTCTTCTTCTGACGCTTTTTGCCACGTTCGTCATCGTCGTCATCACCGGATCCTTCACCGGAACAGACACTTGCATCTCCTGTAGAAGGCAATAATAATTTAAACTATGTAATTTTCACCACAGATTAAAATGTAAATAAGTGAATTATTGAACCTATTATGATGGTGCGTGATAAAAAAAAGAAACTGTATCAAAGATATGACAACGTTAAATACTTAGAAGACAACTTTCTTTGCAACTTTATAGTGTTTACATGGTGTCCCATTTAATGCCATGTGGTGTTTATTATTATTATTATTATTTATCATATAACATGAAGCTGTCCTAGTATAGAGTTCTAAACCTGCTCTATAAAATGATCATCGTAGGGTTCTGCAACTTTTCCTAAAAAGAGTTCCGGATGTTGGATTTGTCACCACTCCCCATGTTTAACAAATATGTTAATTTTATACTTTTGATTACAGTACGAACTTTGTACTAGAACAGCATCATGTTATATGATAAATAATAATAAACACCATATGGCATTAAATAGGACTGTTATAATTGATTGTTATTATACTGTTATCAAAAGTGTAAAATTAACATATTTGTCAAACATGGGGAGTTCCAATATCTGGAACTCTTTCTAGAAAAGTTGCAGAACCCTACAATGATCGGTTTATTGAGCAGATTTTTTTATGAGGTTATATCTATACATTATATCAGTATAGTCACTCACGATCCACAAATTTTACGTTATATTCATATATATCTTCTGGTTCTGATGAAATTCTTAAAAAAGGCACTTATGAACCGATCCCTTAATGCAATAACTTATATAACTGAAATTCTCAATAAATGGATGCTTTTTAACCGCTAACTCAACAGATGGAAAAATGCAAATATATCAATGATACCCAAACATGGACAAGATAAAGAATTCATTCAAAGCTGCAGACTAACCACCTTACTGCGCTGTACAAGGCAAAATATTTGAGAAACTACTTCAAATCAGAATGAATAGCCATTGTGTTAAAACTAACACACTTCCTCCCCGTACAATTCGGTTTATAAGAAAATCATTCAATTAATCATCAGCTATTTATTCTACGTAGCTCTGATAGAAAAAATTACATTCATCTTTTTAATGAAATTCAAGAAAATGGCATTGTCAAAAAGCTCTCAGAAATAAAATACTATTTCCAGATTAAAACAAATTTTGTAACAGAATTTAACTAGTATGCAGAGTTAATGGTGAAAATGAGAATTTAAATAATAGAAAACCAACTATATAGCAATTTCTTTTTATTTACTATTCTAATATTCTCATGGTTCTTTTAGCATAACTGATTTCTGCTTTGTGGTGGTTTATTACTGAATGTGGTAGGTATGTAGCATTATGAAATTTACAATTTTTAGACATGATAAATTCAAATAAAAAACACGTATTCCTTTTCTCACTATCAAATACAGATAACTATAAAATGGAGAAATAAATTCAGATATCTATAAAATCAAATCAAATTACATGATCACTAATAGCACAGATTCGAAGTTGGTCATAATCATTTATATAATCAATGGTATCATTTTCATATAATTATATTTATATAATCAATGGTATCATTTTCTTTCCATTTGGCATGAAAATAGATTTAATAGTTTGAGGATCCTATATAATCGATGTTTTAGGAATTGTGAAAATATTTGAATATTAATACAGCAAACAAAACACAATGACTTCACTGTTTAACTAAAAAAATTATACTACTAAATCAAGGCACATTGCTCAAGTAGTGGTTGATTCAATTAATATTCAGTTAAAAGGATTACTAATTCTTCAATAAGATAAATTAATGCACATAAATTAAATATCAGCGAAATTTTAACTTCTGATTCATTTCTAAACTGACTGCAATGGGGAAAATGTTTACAATAGCTGAAAAATAGCCAGTACTTAACTCAATTTCGACACCATTATAATCAAATTACTACGTTCTTTAGCTTCTACTAGCATATTACATAAAAGGAAACAATGAAGAAATGGGGAATCCAAGGGAATGTTAAACATAACTGCCTTTTATGTATACAAAATAAGGACCTAAGAAATATATTTATGCTTCAATCGATATAAAAATGGAATTTATAAATTTAAAAAAGTAAATAAGTTGCTTTAAATGTAAAACAAATGAATTTTATTAAAAAGAGGAGAAAAAAACATTTGATACTTTAAGCTCAGTCAAAATTTAGCTTATTAAAATATAAAAAAAAAAAATGCTAAAATAATTTTATAGAAAACACAATTAAACTTTTATTAATGCACTTGTAATAGTTTTACTGCTTTTTTTGCTGAACAATAGTGTTCATCTATTAAAAATTACCATGCAATGTGTGAATGCAATGTAAACGAAATGAAACATTAAGTTAGTATTTTATATAAAATAGAAAGTCAATACAAAAATTGCTTTGTATTTGACTAGTCAATAGTCACATTAAATTATCATTTCGAAAACTTGAATATTAAAGCATTTGCTCACATATGTAACATTTTCATACGACACATTAATTTTCCAAAAAATGCTTGCCCGTTTAAGACATTTTTTAATCGTTACATGCGTTCTTGTTACCATGGTAATTCAAGTTTAACATTGTATAAAAGTTGAAAATATTAGAAGGTGGCAGTTAAAGACGTAAATTCAAGAGAAAAAAAAATTTATAGCAAATAATACTCTTGACAATTTCTTCCCTTATTTATTATATTTAAACTGTTTTATGTTTAACTCATGCAATTATACATGGATTATGACAGATTAGCACCAATTCACTCAATAGAACTGGCAAGTCTACAAAAAAAAAAAAAAAAAACCCCTACCTTATAGAAAACGATCTTCTTTCCATTTCAAACTCGTGATGCCACTAAAATATATAACGGGTGATCCAATCCAGAAATTACAATATTTACAAAGAAAAGCATCGCCGTGTACTTTCCTCCCACTCCTTCTAGTTTAACATTTTATAAACGTTGAAAGTATTAGACGACAAATTCAAGAGAAATAAAAAATTTTATAGAAAATTATACTCTTGACAATGTCTTCCTTTTTTATTACATTTAAACTGTTTTCATGCAATTATACATAAGTTATGACAGATTAGTACCAATTCACTCAATAGAACTGGCACGTTTACAAAAAAAAAAACCTACCTCACAGAAAACCATCTTATTTCCATTTCAAACTCGTGATACCACTAAAATATATAATGGGTGTTCCAATCCAGAAATTACAATATTTACAAAGAAAAGCATCGCCGTACCTTCCACCCCCACCCCCCTAGCAGGCGATAAACATATCAGAGATTCAGGATGTGCTTCACCCTCTCTTTGTTTTCTCCATCACGCTGGATAAGTAAAATAAATGACTCTCGAACACCCCTCTGTCAGAGAAGTGCAAAATTATCGCCTGGGAAAAAAGACCCTCGCATTGTAAATGCCGTATAAAAAAAATGAAAAGGAGGGTTCAGCAACGGTTAGTTAATGCTGCAGTATCGCTGTCTTTTTCTGCAAGGGGGAAGGGAGGGAGTGCAGAAGATTGATGGGATCGTAACAAGGAGGAACGGGCCTGGTTTTCGAATCCTAGGTTCTTTGAGTATCGTTTGTCTTGGCAGTCTGGGATTTTAGACTGATCCAGGCTGACTTATCTAGGCGGCATATGGATCGGTCTAGTGCAGTTTATTTTGTGAGATGTCTGTCTGAGAGAAAGCGTAAGTGTAGAAATGGTGGAAGATCTGCCCTTTTTGGCGCGGAGATTTTTTTTTTTTTTTTTTTTTTGCTTTTGAAGTGGGTTGCGGCACAAATATATTTTTATTAAAATTCTTATATTTAGTTAAATCTTTTATTAACATTTAAAAGTCAATTGGCATATATATTAAATTGTTAGTTTTTGACTAGTCAACGTTCCCCAGATTTTTATTTTTATTGATTTGGGTAATCGTTTAAAGCAAATTTATTTCGCAATGTATTGCACTTGAGAGAAAGAACTTAGAAGTTTTGGTGTGGAAGTTTGTGTGGTTTTGTTATTGAGGTAGGTTACAATCAAGATATTTTTCCATGTGAGGTATTATAAAGAATTGCAGAGTTATTGAGGCACGGGAAAGTAAGATTTTTGGAGCAATATATGAAAATGGCGAATAGAGAATTAGAACAACTAAAGGAACATATGATTGTTATGAGGAATTGGATATTGTTACGGAGATAAGGAAAATTCAATGCCTGTCATGTAGAGAGAATGAACAGAACAACAACAAGACCCCTTAAGGAAAACCCCAGCGGATTTACACCCAAGAATTAGATGGGGAGATCAAGTCGAGGAGGACTTTAAGATACTCAATGTCACTAATTGGAAACAAAGAGCAACTAGTCTCGTATGATGGCAAAAAATCTTGAAGGAGGCCAGGGCCCTTCAAGGGTTGTAGCACCGATGATGATCATGATTATAAAGAATATATAACTTAAGCCAACTAACTACATGAATTAAATGAAGGAAGGAAGGAATACAGCGAATTTTAAAAATTGAACAATTTTCACAGCATAAGAATTTTTATGAAATGATTCTTAATTTTCACTTATTTCCTATTCAAACAAAAATAGAAAAAAAAAAAGAAAATATAAAACATTTAAAACACCCGTGAAAATAGTTGCTATTAAAAATGCTAATTCTTAATCAAATCACATTTAAAATAAGTAAATTAGATTATTCTAGACAATACTATAGACATTAATTAATCAACCTTTTTCAGCTAAACCACAATAAAGATAACTCCTTTTTTTTTTTAAATGAGAAACTTATTGCTAGATATATTTTCTATTTATTAAAATTTTAAAATAAATTATACGGGGTTAGTTTTTAAAAAAGTTTGGTTATAATAATTCATTATATATAGCCAAATTCAAGTATCATAGTGTGTGCTTAATTATTTTAATTATTTTTTTTTTTACATTAACAAACATTGAAAGCGTTTTCTAAAAATCATTGCAAATTACTTTAAATAATTGGTGATAATCCTAACAATAAAAAAACCTCTGAAAAAATCTCTGATGAAAAAAAAATCAAACTCTATTTCAACTAACAGAATACTTTATTCATCCTCCCAATCGAATAAAAACAATTATGTTTATACCAAAGTGACTACTTTAGTTGAAATTGTTATACGACAAATGAAAATGAATTTTTAGAAAATGATGGTAAAATTAAAATATAAAAACTCAAAATTTTTTTTTAAATTTCTCCACAACATTCAATATTGCCCAAAAAATATTTTAATTTATTTTAAACGACAAATAAAAAAAAAAAAAAAATAGATTTACTTATTTACGCCTTTAACCTAACAATAAATAATTCATCATCAATAGCACGATAGCACAGGATGGGCCAAGGTTTTCCTTTGAAGATATTTCCATGCATTCCTCTGGATGACAATAGTCGTTCAATTCTTAACCTTAAGTACAGCAAAATCTTTTTCAACTGCATCTATCCGTCGCAACTTGAGTCGTCCTCTACTTTTTTTTGTCCCAGCGGCTTTGTTAAAACGATCCTTTTTACAGGGTTTAAAATCATTCATTCTAAATACATGAGCATCCCAGTTTAATCTGCTGATCTTAATAATTTTTATAATAACAAAAAATTACCGAATACAATTTTTACGAATTTAGTTTTACTCTCAACAATTCCTAGTATATAGTTATAAAAAAACTATGTGTAATATATATATATATATATATATATATATATATATTTTATGGTAAGAATGCAAATGTTTGCCAAAAGGAGTGGCCACCATTTTTTTTTTCCCCCCATTCTTTTCTTCCTCCAGTTCCACTATCACTCCCTCAAGCGTCCGAAATTCGGCGTTTCCCCAGGAGGACACCTAATTTGCATACAACTCTCTTCCTATTCAAGCAGCAGAATGGGCGAGCTTAGCGAGGCAAGATCTTCCCCAAATGGGTTTCAAAGCAGCCCATAACAACATCGTGTGGTGCATTCAGTAGCCCATTTGAATGGGGACCAATTTGCGCCCCCCATTAAGTGTGCGAGGGGTTTAAATTTGTCACCTTTTCCCTCGGTAATCCAATCAGGAACAAGCACGTTTTAGGATAAGAACCGGAGACACCGGAGAAAGGATGTTGCGTTGCGGAGGCCGGCAGTGGATGCAAACTTGGCGATTCAGCGAGTTTTAGGCGATGTAATTCTTTTGTGAGGTATTGTTGTGGTAATCTCAATACATTGCTGGTTTCATGCAGCCAACTAAAGATTCAATTCTTGCGAGTACTATAAAGCAACTTTTACTTGAAGTTCTAGAAAAATCACCAAATAAATTAGATAAGCCCTAAATAAAATCCCCCAAAATCATAAGCTTTTAAAAAGAATGATTATCTAAAAAGAGCAGCCATTTTAATCATTGAAATTGTTTTGATGTTGTATGGATAGAATGTTTATCTTCAAATTTATTAATTTAAAAATACGGTTTTCCTTTATGTAGATTTTTGTCTTTTATTTGATTACAAAAACTTTATCAGGAATAAAATACTACTGCAGAAACATACCTTAAGTCGAATAAGAATCAATTTTAGTTCCAAAAGCATGCGTATCTTATGCAATGTTTCAGACTTTAATTTCCAAAATAAAGAACAAAGATTTGGTTTATCGCTCTACGGTCATTTTGTGCACACTTTGGACTAATTAGACCGAGATCTATAGTTTAATGCGGATTTTGAACCCTTAAAAAACATCCACCGGTAAAGAACAAAGGAGACAAATCGATCGCAAATAATTCGTAAGTAGTGTAAAAATTAATTTTTGATCGATAACAAGAATCTTATAAAAAAAAAAAAAAAATGGCAAATTTACATTTTATTCAAATTATTTGTAATTTAACAAATATTTTCGGTTAAATTTAAAAAGTGAATTTATTTTCCATTTTTAACTTTTTTGTTTAAAAAGATTTTAATATGAAAAGCATTAAAACAAAAAAAAAAAATTACTTCTGAAATCAGATAACTGAGTTAATGTGAAAAATTATTCATTCGTCTGTTAATGAATTGATATTTCTCAATATTAACTTTTCAGAGGTCTATGATTTACAATAAAATAATTAAATTCGTTTATATAAGTATATATTACATCATAGGTTTAAAATGGAAGAAAAAAATATTTCTGCTATTATTACCAGTAAAGTTGAATGAGAGAAGCAAGACATTAGTTTGGCGAAACAGCGCAATTAAGAAAACACTTAGAAGTTTTCTTTCTTGAAGGTGAAGGGGTCATCATTGTTTTGCACAAGGACTTTCTCCGACACTGATTATTGCTTATAATAACATGGTTCAAAAACGACATTTAGAAATTATTACATCAAAAAATAATAAAATATTTTTAAGGACAAGTGCAATAATGAGGAATAACGGCAAGACTAAGTTTAAGGACATGCTAAAAGTATGATGCATAACAATATAATTGCAATAAAGTCACCGCGAAGAGATTATACCATCTTTGAAACTTCTGAATTATTCATTTTGCTCGAAAGAAGGATCACGCGAACATCGAATATAAATCTTGCTTTTCAATAATGTAATTGTTTTTTACCCCCTCCCCTTAATCGTTGGTACAAATGAATTCAAATGTAAGCCAGGTAGAATGATCTGATGAATGATAATACATGCATTCCTTCTTCATATTCCCCCTTTCCTCCTTCATTTTACCGCACATGTTGCTATACAGTATTCCCATGTACCAAGCATCTTTTATTGCAATAATCTATTCATGAAGAAGTTATGAGTCAAAAAACATAATTATATATGATACGTAAGACATACCAAGTAATCTCGATGAAAAAGTATTGCAAAGTTGGTTGAATTGCTTAGATAAACTCTACAGTCTAATATTTAAACATGATACACTAAAATGTAATATGATGCTGATTATTATTATTATTATTATACTAATCAGATGAATGAGCGTTATACTTTTAAAATGCAAACATGATGACCTTTATATGTCTCCATTTAGAGTAGCCAACCCTTATGATACACATGGATGACATCGAATTTTGTACAATACTATAATAAGAGTAGCAGATGACGTGATGATCGTGGCTACTTTTTAACATTTTGTAGAGGAAATATATTTCAGCATTTTAAAATGTTATTGAAAAAAATATTGTAACCAATCGTTATATTTTGAATATCATCTGATTAGTAAAATGTATAACTTATTATAGAGATTTGGTTGGCTGAACATTCTGTTCAAATAGTTAAAACATTCGAACTGTGCCTGTCCCCCACCAAAGAACTGGAAAAGCAGGAGTCAAATGGTGAAATACAAAGAGCAGACGTCAGAATGGCGCCTGCATACCTTGTCAAAAAAAGATGGGGAGGGGGAGAGAAAATCTGTTCGAATTCTTTGAGAGGGTTCGTCGAACAATGGCATTTGTGAAAGGGAGGAGGAGATGGGGGAGCCTTTCAAAATTCTATCTGGCATTGTCATCTCCGTGTCGAAAGAATATGGTATTAACGATAGTATTGAAAATGATATGGATTGATTTAACTGCTGTTTTTAGAGCAGATGAGAAGTAATGATAGTTTGGTATAGTAGCAAATTATATTCAGTACTTCTAGAAAATTTTCTAATATCGAGTTTTGAACAGATTGCTAATCGATCAAAAAAAAAAAAAAAAAAAATATAAAGATGAATAGAATTGATATATGCGATATATAGAGAATTTTTTTTTTTTTCACTCGGAGATGCAGATGGATGAATAATGAATTCATAAAAAAATGAATTCACTTTAAAAAAAATAAGCGGATGGAACAGATGAATACTATAGTAAACTGGTTCTTTATAAAATCTGATGGCCTAAAAGACATTAACAATTTCTAATAAGATAGTTATTACTTCGAACAAATAATAAAAGGGTAATCTCATAACTTTTTCTACTAGTTATATATCGGCCTTATGGTCAATTGGCTGGTGCTCTAGCCCGTGGTACCATAAGCTTCAGGTTCTAATCCTGGCTTTGGAATGGATTTTGTTAATGGTTCGGAATTCACGTTAAAATGTAGGTTCCCGTCTAATTAGCCCAAAGCAGGGCCAGATTTTCCTATAGGCTAACTAGGCTTCAGCCTAGGGCCTCAAGTTCAAGAGGGGCCTACATTCAAATTGTTAGCAAAATTGGAATTATACTATTCTAAAAACAGTAAACACTAAAGCACTGAATCTAAAATAAGGAGAAATTCTACACATATGAATAATAAACATAAGTAATTTACAAACTTAAAAATGAGAGGTGAAAGGGCCTCATAAGTGGAATAGCCTAGGGCTTCTTTTCATCTAACCGGTAGAACAAACCAAACCAAATCTACTAGTTATATATCAATCTGAAACAACACTAAATGGAAAAAAAATATAGTTCATTCTTCTCAGAAGCATTTTACACCTATAATTTTAAAAGTAATACTTTCTGGAAAATTTAACAATGACTTTTTAAAATCTGAAATATTTTATATATATATATAGTTATAAATTAACATTTAATTTTAAAAAAAATACAAAACTTATCTGAAAAGATTTTTTTGTAGATATTAATTATTTCATTATTTTTAAAAATTAATTAATGACTGAAATAAAATAATTGAAATATATATATAATTTTAGAAAAAAGCAAAAAAAAAAAAAAACTGCTAAAATTTCTCAAATTGAATTACGACACAGAAATCGGTAGAGGCCAACTATTCGTGAATGTCAAAAGCAAATCTGGTTACGATAATAAGACGAAAGAGGAGGGAGTGAAAAAAAAAAAAAAAAAAAAAAAAAAGAACGAAAAAGATTCTAAAAGACATTCTGTTCCGCATGGCGGAATTCTTTTGACAAGGCTTAATTTTTTTTTATAGAATAACAATCAAAAAGACGAGAAAGTAACGAGTTGCATGCGTTCTTCTAAATAAGATTAGAAACATGAGAAGAAAATTGAAAGCCCAAATGAGAAACAAGAAAAAAATAAAAACAGGTTGGATCCAAGGCCAATGATACGCTTGAATGGGTCCCACTTTAAACGGTATGTTGAAATGAGTCTGATTATGTGCTTCATACCATATGCACTTCGATATCTGAAATTAAATCTCGTTTACCTATTGTCACCTAGATAGGATCTAGCTATTCAGAGGGAGGATTTTAGTGTTCAAATACCTATATTTGGCACTCAACTGAAAATTGGTTTCTAATAATATTCCCATCTTCAAATTAATACGAAGGGGAAACACAATTAGAATCTTATCTAGTAGAACTGCTTTCCTATCTACAACTTTTTTTTAGCATGTTATAATGAGAATCATTTAAATAACCAGATAAGAATCTGAACGAATGTAAACAGTTAAGAAAAAGATGTAACTGAGATGTAATTATAAATTTGCAATCATAAATATAATATAATTATAAGCTTTCATTCAATAACATTATGCTTTTTAATTTCATTCATATTGAAGATTTTACATTTAACATTCCCTGTATTTATGAAATATGTAAAGAACCACCATGTCTTGAACTTCTAATTAGCAGTTTGCCAGTAACACATGACTGCCACATGTCAACTTTTTATTATTTATTGTTTCCGTTTTTTTTCCCCTGGTTTCTTGGAGTGTTGGCATTATAAAATACAAATATCAAACATATTATGCATATAATTTCCTCACACTTAAAGAAAATTAATCTTCGGACAGATTAATATTGATTAATGATATTTTAGAAAATGAATTTAAACAGAAATAGTGCAATCGCAAATCCTTTGATATGTGACTAAAATGTTACACCAGGCTGAGGGGTATCGAAGCTTTCCTGAAAACTGGCAAACTAACTTGCATGTGCTTCGATTTTCATCCAAACTGAAGCAAACTAGTTTTGTGTGCACTGAACAAAATTTTCACGTAGTAAATGTGGATACATCTTAAGACGTATTCACATTTACTACGTGACGTCTTAAGACGTATCACGCGCTTAAACGTAATGCATAAAAAGGCTGCAATAAAGATAAATTATAAAAATGCAACATTCACGAAATATGCTGTAATTATACAATGAAATGCTATACAGAATAATACACGAATGCATTTGTTTCAGTCGACAATGAGTTAACATCCATATCCTCTTGCTTAACATCAGCCAATATTCATGGGTATCTTTTCCAAAAAAAATTGCGCATGCGTCAATCCATTATTTAATAACAAACTGAAATTCATGATACAATTTTTAGTAAAATCATACCCTTTATCCCAACCATTAAATGATCATTAACATTGATTAAAGTAAGAAAATCAAACTCGGATTCATGGAAAAAAGAAAAGAAAAGGAAAGAAAAAAAGCACTTACCAGCTTCGCTATTGTTGTCCGTGCTTTGTTGGGAGGCGGGCTGTTGGGAAAGGGGACAAGGAGTGCCCGCGGACCCCGATGGGGATCTGATGTCGTCTCCAGCGGATCCGTAGTTCAAGGATTGAGATGGAGGTCTCTGTTAACGAACAAGACGAAAATGGTCATGAACAAATTATTTTGAACTGATTTATTATTTAGTAGCATAGTTGGATAATACATTATGAATTAAATGATAATATTCTACATAGGATCGAAATTTATAGAGGAATTATTTAATGGAAACGCCAATCGGAAATAAATCAACGTGCATAGAACCTATTATAAATGATAATAAGTCTATTCCAATAATAAAAAAACTTCTAACCCTTTAAAATTATTTATCCAAAAAATACTTTATAACGTTTTCACATTAACACATGTTTAACTGTGTTTATTTTAATTTATTATGAAAGATGGGACATTAAAACAAAACTGATTAAATTATGATAATATAACGAATCAGAATAATAAAATTGAATGTAATAAGTTATATTTCATTAATCTTTCGAGTTTATTGAATTTCAACTGATAAAACTCAGGCAGCCCAACTTTAAAATACATACAATTTTAAAAAGGCATTTTTTTAAAATTTAAATGATTACAAAAATTAAGACATCGTTACTAACATAGTTTTCAATTAATGGAAAAGTCTTTTGGTTGTTATTTTACTCAATCGTGTATATTTTAGCAAAAAAAGAGTGGCTGATTTTTTTATTTTTAACTAAGTCGCTTAACTAACATGAGATAATTTCATATACTTATTACAAAATCATTCATTCAGCAAGGCGCAGTTATTCAATATGATATATAACGAACACAATATACAGTTGAATGAATTCTAATCATGAGTTAGAAAAAAAATTTATATCATCATTGGTTTACAGACTAAACATTTCACTGTGGTGATCGTCTGTAAAATTCTGTACTTGATACTTCTTTCAATAGTAAAATTTTGATTTTGTTGAATTTCTGAAATAAATTTATTTTAAATGATTGCAATGGCTCAACGAATTCTTATCTGGAAAACGAGCAAATACCTGCTTCAGAAAACTCAGCATCAGCAAGAGTTGAAAGGAATTTTAAAAGCTCGCTAATCACAGTTTTGGTCAAATGATTAAAGTGGACAGAGTAACACCAAAACAACATCCCTAGTAAATGGATAAATCCTTGAAAAGCGTGCTATTTTTCTCCCTTTAAGAAAACATTATTATTATTATTTATTTTTATTTATTTATTTTTTTTCAAAATATTATCAAAGGATTTTATTTCTGTGAATTCTGTTTAAGTTAAATTTGGGGGGAAAACATAATAAGCTCTTTCATTCTTCAATAAGAATGCTAGCAGCTAACAAGCACCTCAGTATGTAAAGAGCACCAAATGGGAACAATACTTTTTAATCATCCAGAACTGAGGCAGAAATTCAGCCATATTCATACCGCACACCACATTATTGGTCATAATAGTCATAGAACTTACCCCGAGTGGTAATCTGTCCATAGTTCCTACAGGTGCTTCCTCGTAGTGGCCCTGCGAATAAAAAGGCAAATAAATGTGAGGTAAAATAATAATAGAGAGTAAGTCTGCGAGGGGTAATAAACAAATATCTTTGAAAAGCACACAGTAATAATGCATTTTGGTGAAAAATAAAAAAAATTTTTCAACTCGTAATTGATCTTCAAGATGTTTTTGTTACTGTTTTTTTTCTTTGAAATTGAATAAAAGAGCGGTGATGGTGAGCTTGTTAAAGTTCTTGTGTGTTTACAGCAAATAAGTGCTAAAAAAAAAAAAAAAATTAAGAAAATCCTTTATTTTGATGCACGGAATTTAAAAATTACACTTTTTAAAATAATAACTCTGATAAAATATTATTTTATAACCTGAAGATTAGAAATCACTATTTTAATACCTAACACACTGCTTAATAAATAAATATAAAGGTATAAATTATAATGTAGTTGATTACAAATGGGGGATTGAAGGAAGTTATGCATGTCTATACATAATATTAATTTAAATACACATATTAAAAAATAACGTTTTGCTATTTGTATTAAAATTTGTGTAAATAATGATATCTTAATTTTCTTGCATGATTTAAATTTAATGATTGTGTGTACAAAAATTAAAAAATTAGATAAATTTAGATTTTCTTAAATGGAAGTCCAAATCTTACGTAAAAATATTTAAAAAAAAATGTTCATCGAAATTTATTGTACATTCATAATGCCCACCTCTTTGCAAATTTTTTTCGGGGGCAACGGGCGTACCGGTTACGGAGTTCCTAGGTGGTTTTAAGAACCACAATACCTCCACATCTTAATTTAGTTTAAACATTAGCACAAAATGGGGTATTTTTTTCGGTATACATTAATAAATATGATTTATGAATATTTATGAGACAAATATGGATGATGATCAATGCTAGCAGAAGAAAAGAAAATATGGACAAATTTTGTAACAATTAAATTTTAACCCGAAAATTTATAAGATGCATCTACGCAATACGAAAAATTTATGGTTTTCAAGTTTAAATGTGTAAACGTATTTTTTTATTATTGAGTTAAAAATTTATGACAAGTATTAAAAGTCTGTTTGACAGTATATACCAATTTTATTGAGAACTTGAACATTTTCCTATTTATTTTACCCTTGAAAATTAATTACCGTGCAATTTCCAAATAATGATTAATGTTTATTACTGTCTGATCCTACAAATATTTCTGCTTTGAAAATAAATAAGAATTCCATGTAATTTGCATTCGGGAAAAGATTATTTTTTACATTTTTAATTAATGTTGTTGTTTTGTTGTTGTTTCTTATCCCACTTGGCTGGCCAAGCCCACGAGCCCATACGTACTCATGATTGAAGGGGAAGGAAGCAGCTTTTGTTGTGATGGAGCACCCGTAGGTAGAAGTCTGACTTTGGCTCCGTGATGCTCTTACAGTCATAGGAGACCGGGACCTACGGCTTAAAGTGGATTCCGAACCACTACAAACATCCATGGCACCGCCGGAATTCGAACCCGAAACCTGTGGCACCGAGCGCCAGACACTCGGCCATTCAGGTCCCTAATTTGTGAATGCCAACGGCACGCGACGTTCCCAGGTGGTCACCCACTCAAGTACTGACCACGCCCAATGATGCTTGACTTCGGTGATCTAACGAGAACCGGTATATTCAGCATGGTATGGCCGTTGGCTATTATAGTAAAAATGGGTAATTAATTATAGTAAAATTTTTAATTAATTATAGTAAAAATGGGATAAAACTGAGAACACGAAATGCTATTCTATAAAAGCGATTCCTATTCATAAAAAAATTTCAACAATTTATAAGATTTTAGCTCTGATAGCACATGCCTTTTTATAAATATGGTCGTGCATAAATAGAAAATTCAGCAATTTTTTTTATTTAGAAAATTCACAAGCTTATTTCATGCTTTCAAGATAGAATTTTTAGTTATAAAAATGATAGTTTATTAATTTACTTATCCCCTAATTCAAATATTATGAATATGCACTAAAATATCGACAGTATTATTTAGATAGAATGAGCGCATTTTCTTGCAAATTGTTTTTGTATGTGTTTCTTTTAAAAGTTAAATTTTAGAGTTATTTAATTTAATTTATTAACTGAAATTTAAATCTCTTTGAAAAAGCAAAAATTATATAATTATATAAACTACTACTACTACTATATATCTATATATATATATATACACTCAAGAGCCAAAACATTATGATCACCTGTCACCTTTCACTTACTTCTGTGTGTGTTCCCATCATACACAGAAGTAAGTGAAAGAATGATTCTTCAGACTCTCCAGCAGCAGTTAAATACCACTCCCACCTGATCACGTGCCTTCCACGTCATCCAGGCGAGTTCATTGCAAAATGTAGAGGTGGTCATAATGTTTTGGCTCTTGAGTGTATATATATAGATTATATAAATTAATATAACTTATTTATAACTACTTATATATACATAACTACTTAATTTAAATATTTTAATTACTTATTAGTAATGTAGTTTAAATTATTTACAAAGCGTCAATATTTGATCTATAAAATTAAATTTGTTATTTTTGTAAACCTAAAATTGAATTTAACTTCGAATTTTGCAATTAAAACAACTCAACACAGTAAAAGTTCTGTAAAAACAACTCAACACATATCATACAAAATGAATAATTAATGCAGCTCTAGAGCATTTTCAAATTTGCTGTTTTTTTCCATTGAAATACATAAACAGTTCATTTAAACGTTAGAAAATGAATTAAAATTAAAAGATAAAATGTGCATTAAATTTCAATTCTATTAAAGAGGAGGAGAAAAAAAAAGGGGAGAACCCCCCCCCCCCCCCAGCAAATGAAGGGGGAGGAGATTCTGCCGCTTATATTTTCGACAATTGAATAGT
Organism: Caerostris darwini; assembly: GCA_021605075.1. Classification (NCBI taxonomy): domain Eukaryota; kingdom Metazoa; phylum Arthropoda; class Arachnida; order Araneae; family Araneidae; genus Caerostris; species Caerostris darwini. Next base: position 23,590 of record BPLQ01008821.1, read on the forward strand.
TCCACAGACGAAAGATTGCTGGGAATCTTAACATGGCAATTTCGCGACGAACAAAACAGCAGCAAGCTAGATGATAATCGTTTTTCTTACAAAACGAAATGAAAAAGACGGATGGAAGCATAAAGAAAATCCATGGGATATAAAATCTCTTCCAGCCACTCCACCCCTCATAGCCACCATGACTGCTATCATTGCGGGAAGTCTGTTTTAATATCCACCGACCGCAGCTAACAAGATTCCAAGTGGGAACACATGAAATTCGCCTGATTATTTATTTATTTTCCAACTTTTTCCACTTTTCTGGTGATACCTAGGCTGAGAAGTGGGCGTTGGAAGACCCCCCAAAACCGCCAGTAAAGGGAGATGATTAAGAAAACATAATTACAGTGATCATTCCAGACCTGCAGACAACTGGTTTCAAACTAGATGGTGCACTGGGCCTTTTCATCTACCACCTGAAATGACAGTTATTCGTTGCTTCGTTTTTCTGGGGTTTTCAGTAAGATTTCCGCATGCAGAAATGCATGCTTTATTTATTTATTTATTATTATTATTATTTAATTCTTTTCTTCTTTTTTGCTTTTCTACTTAAGCGCATGATCGAAGAGATAGGAAGTGAGCTATGCACCAGGAAATTTTGGATCATGATTATAATTTTGCTCAAAACGTGCACTCAGAAGAGATGAAAAGCTGTTTTGTACATTTCCTGAATTTAGGGGGTCAGAAATATATAAGTAAAGAGTATTCATATGCCTGAATTAGTTTCATTCAAAATAAATAAAAATAGGGTTTAGAAAATAAACCCTACAAAAAAAATTTCATAAGATTATTATTTTTTTTAAAGATTCTATTTATCAAAATAAATTTAGTGTTTCATGCCAGGGTTATTCTCTGACATCATCAAACACTAAACGTATTGAATTGTTGATGCTTATTGCATCAACAATTCTGACTTATTTTTTTTATCAACTCGGTTCTCTTTCTTCCATTCCCCATCTTTTTTTTTTTTTTTTTTATTTCATATAAAAATATCGAAACTCTTATTTTAGAGATTTAATCGTTAAATCTCGACGCTTTTAAATGGAACGCAGTTTTAAGCTTCAAATAATAAAAAAATATTGTAAACTTCATTTCATTTAAGAAAGTATTTATCAGAGAAAATTTTGAAAAGATAAGAAACTGGTCATTATTCTCATCATCTTCAACTGAATTATTTTCAAATCTTTGAAATTATTTTCAGCTTTTAAAATTAAATGTTTTACATCAGATGAATGACAAAATGCTACATCTCCTTTGAAGAGATTTCCCATACATTCCTCTGGATGACAATGGTCCTCCAATTCTTAACTTTTAGTACAGCAAAATCTTTTTCAACTGCGTCTATTCATCGCAACTTGGATCGTCTCCTTTTACAGGGGCTACTTTTTTATTTTGCCCTTTTTTACTTTTTTAAAATCATTCATTCTAAATACATTCTAAAGCAACAAAGTTTAAACTATAATTCTTAATAAATTTTATAATATCTGGGTCTTTTTATCATTTATAAATTTCTGCTTTGTACAATCTTCTTCAACAATCCCTTTATCTAACGTCTCCAAGAATAACCCCTAAAATCTTCCGTTCAAATATACCCAAGTGGGCTTCATCAGATCTTGCCAAAATCCATGTTTCAGAGCCATAGTTAGAAAACAAAGCCCACAAAAATGTATATATATATATTCTATTTATCAAAATACTTTTAGTGTTCCATGCTAGGGAATAAGCATTAGCAATTTCTGATTCTTTTTTTATTTATCATCTAAAGGCTCGTGCTCACCAAGGCGACAAGATGCAAGCGACCAAAATTTGACCTCCCCGCGGTCGCCTGAAACCGGTTTGCAGTTCGCCGCGTGGAGTAGCCCAACTTTCAACTTCAAGCTGTTTTTCACTATGCGTAATGCTATTTCTGACGTTTCGCTGTGAAGGGGTCGAAAAAATTTGGTCGCTTGCCTCTTGCATCTTCACGTCTCTCGCCTCGGTGGGAACGAGCCTTAAGTTCTCTTGCCTTTATTCTCCACCTTTTTTTTTTTTTTTATATCATATAAAAATTTATCACTTATTTTAGACATTTAATCGTTAAATCTCGACATTTTTAAATCTAGCGTAGTTTTAATCTTTAATTAGTACAAAAAATATTTGTAAACTTCACTTCCTTTAAGAAAATATTTATTAGAGAAAATTTTGAAAAGATAAGAAATTGGTTATTTCTTCCCTGTTCTTGAATTGAATTATTTTCAAATCCTTGAAATTATTTTCAACTTTTAAAGCTAAATGTTTTAGATCAGACGAAGGACAAAATGCTAAATCTCCTTTTTAAATAATATATTTAGAAGTCTATGAAAGGACTGAGCAACTTTTCTTTCAATATCATCGATAAAGTTGCTGAATATTCCAAAACCAGCAAGCATAAAATGGATAATATACACATTGCAGAGATTCCCAAATATTGTTGATCAAGTAATCCCTTTATAAGGAAGATGGACGTTTATTTAAATATGAACAACATGCTAATGGAACATCTTAAAATATTAATAAATGCACCGTCTTTGTTTGACAATTTAAGAGATCACTTCATCGTATGATTAATAACGATGCATTTACACAGCGTTGATAATGGTAGAAAATTCGTCCATTTATACCTTTTAATAATTAGTAAAGTTATCAGACTTGCTATAACGAAGTTTGAAACCAATATTACAGATGAATCAAATTTAGATAGATTGCTACTAAAATTCAATAAATTATTATTTTAAATTGATATAGTAACAAATTAGAACGAAACTTCAAATAAAGCTATAACATTACTTCCTTAATTTTCAAAAATACGAATAAAAATCAAACATTTTTAAAGCACATTAAATATATTATGCAAATAAATATTTTTAGAAAATTAAGCATGAAAATACGAAGTGAATATTTTTGTTGCAATTAACAGACGAAACCCAGAAAAACAATCACGAATATCTAATAATTCTATTAGTGAATTAAGTAAATAATAAAATATGTTTTAATGTAACAAACTAATCTGTTTGTTATAGAAGAACAGAATTTTATCCTATCTTACAGTTAGAATACAATTTAAACGAATATATTAAATTTAATGAAACAGTTGCTGTCCAGAATTTTTAAAGTAATAAATTTTGTTTTAATATCATGCCATACAAAAAAGATAGTTCCCATTTAATCTTTAATATTTTTTAAATGCCTTACGTTTGATCATTTAAACTGTCTTAGATTGCTAGTAAGGTCAATGAATAGTTTTGATTTACTACACAATAATACGAATATTATTAACGTTATGAGGTTAGAAACAGTTGCTGTCCAGAATTTTTAAATTAATACATTCTCCTTAATATCATACAGTACAAGAAAGATAGCTCCCATTTAATCTTTAATATTTTTTAAATGCCTTGCCGTTTGACGATTCGGACAGCATCAAGTTTTTATAAATAAAGAAAGCGAATTCAATCTTCCGTTTCAGGAAAACTCTACCATTCTTTTTTCATTCAATCGGTAGATTTGTTCATTTCGCTGAGGCAGCGTCTTTTAACTAGTTGAGTTCAAGTTCCCTGCCAATCACACCTTTTGTTTGAAAGGCTTTTTCCCCCTCAACGACCATTTATTAATATATTGATTATGAGTCTTTCTTATTTTCCAAGCAAGGAGTGGGGAAAAAATAAACTTCATTACTTTTTGTCCTGCTTTATTTTAGTAAATCGCTTGTTTTCTTTATTTGGGGTCAGTCATACACACCTCTTTATATGGGAATGTTCCCCCGGTACGAACTCAGAATTAAGCGAATCGAGATAAAAAATAAATTTTGTTATTTTATTTCCCTTTACACGACAACACAAATTTTGAGTTACGAAAATACATGCAATTCAAAAATATTTTTGAAAGTTTTAGAATTGCATTTTTGCTTTAACTAAGAAAATGCTAACAGTACATTGTATGCAATATTTTAGCTTTGACTTCAATTCTTAGAAATGTATCTATTGCGTAGAAATTACATTTTTTAAATAACGGAAAATAAAAACTGAAATCCTTTCTCGAGTTCCAATTTATAATGTGTGAACATATCTTGCTGGAATGGATACATGGGAGTATACCAATGCCAATAACCCATAAATTTATGAAGCAATTGGTCCGAATCGTAAAAGAATGGGTGTTCTGAACTTTAGGGTTCCGTTTGTTTATTCGGTGATTTTTGCCATGTATTTTGCTCTCCTATAAAAACAAAATGACTGCTGTGTTTACAAAATACTGCAATCTTTTCGATTCCATTCCGTGCGGAAAAGAGACTTGGCGAAATCGGCAAGTCTAAAGTGCAAAATCCTTACAAGAGCTATCAAAATTCAATAGCGACAGGAATATAGCAAAATTTAATAGCTCTAGAACTTTTGAAGAAGCAAATATTCGAATACTACAAGAAGCACTACTAAATTCAGACAGAGAAGTCTGTCAAGTGATGGTTAAATTAAATTGTATAAGCATAAAGACTAAAAAATAGAGAACAAAATTCCTTTAAATTAAAAACTCCGAAGAAATTAAAATCTTTTATAAACACAAAGACGTTTATAAACAGACACTATTTTAAGGATAAAGAAACAATAATTTCTTTATTTTAAAGTCAGACAATTGAAAATGAGCTACAGAGCACGTGTCCTGACAAAGCTCAATTGTTATATTTAGCAACACAAATTTCATACCAGTTTTAAGACACACATAAATCAACGTTTACTTTAAATAAAAGTTTTTTAAATAAAACTTTCTCGTGTTGCGCGAGGAGATTATTTTAAATAACTTATACTCTTATTTATTTTCTATTTTATAGTTTAAGTTTTATGGGGACCTCTAACCAGGACAACATGTTGACACATAATAAAGGAAACTACCAAAAATCCTTTATATTCTATTCTAATATATACTAAACACTTTGTTTCATTATTATCACGATAAATTTCATTAGAAATGGCTAAGAAAAACTTTAATATAAAAATAAATCTCATCTGCCTGTTTTCGGACGGTTGTTTTTCACCTTACTATAATATATTTATATTAAATTAAAATTAATAAAATATAAATTATACAATATATAATTAATAAAATATAAATTATATAATTAATAAAATATAAATTATATAAATATATAAATTATATAATTAATATAAATATATAATATAAATATATATATATATATATATATATATATATATTAATAAAAAGCGTGGTTCTTTTTTTTTCCTACATTGAAATCAGCACGTACGCCAAAACGACTAATATATAATTTTAAGAAAATTAGTCTCATTTCTTAAAAAACATTTTCAGCATTTACAACAAAAACGAAAAGAAAAGTGATTTTTTTTTAAGGCGATAAACAGCCAAATCCGGATCCCTTATTTACCACATAAAATGCCGGATATGATGGTCAGGTCTGAACAGTTATCAATAATTTATAACTAGGGAAGGTTGGAGAGTCAGCAGGTTAAACGGAGAGGCCTCCCCTATTATCACATTTATTCGACGGTCTTTAGAGCCAAATCATTTCTCCCATAATCATTTATTTCAGAGTCAAAATTGAAAAATAAGTTAAAAAAAAGGCGGAGGGCGAGATGGGAGGTGTTTGATGTAGAATGATTGATGTATGGTAAAAAGGAATACATTTTTTAAAGATTCAAAACCATATATCATAAGTAAGCAAATATTTCCATTTTTCTTCCAAAAATTAGAGTTGCTTTACATTTATCACAATATTAGGCACATAATGGAAGAAAAAAAATATTTACTAAGGCCTATTTATTACTCTTAAGAATACTCTAAAATTTAATCCCATTTTACTAAAGATTTATCACATTAATATGACCAAAACGATTAATTAGATAAAAAGTTAATATATCCCAAGTTAAATTCCGCTTGATATTTGATTTTTAAATGTTAAATTTTATAATAATAAAAATTATCCAACGTTAAAAAAGTTAATAGAATTCAGATCATATAGTATCTTCATCACATAGTATAGGATAGGATAATATCTTTTCAAAGTGTGATAAATTATTTTACTTTTAGATTGCTTATTAATGCTATTTTCTAATAAATTATTTCAGACTAATTGTCGATAAAATGACCATCCATGAGTTATATTTCGCTTTTAAGATTTTATTAAGTTTAAAATTACCATATACATAAATGTATTTAGAAATAATTTATCTTATGTTTTTAAACCATACTAACTTTTAAGATATAACTATAAATATAACTTATATGCATTTAACATAAACAACAACAATCCTGTCTTCAAGATTAACAAAAAGTTCCCTTCCATTTATTTTACACCGAGATCAATTAATCCGCTTAACAGTTTATATATTCTCCACACACATATAAGTCATAAAAAATACTTAAAAGCGTTAAACATTAAAAAGATTTACAACAAATAGATATTCGTGTCCATCGACTTAGGTCTTTTATGGATACATTTATTGGCACAACACACTAGGAAACCAATTATTTTTTTTCTATCTATTTCATCACGGATTTTAAGAAAACAATTTTTTTTTATTTCCTTTTGCTCGTGATCAACGCATTAATATTGCACCAATTTCACTTAAAAATTAAATAATGGTTTAATTGTTTTTAAAACTGAAATTAATCATTTAAAAAATCAATAAGAACTCAAAAATCATACATATTTGGTTTGTTGTTCTACGGTCATTTTCAGCACACTTTGGCCTAATTAGAGCGGGAGCTACAGTTAAACGTAATTCCGAACCATGCTACTATCAGAATTCGAACTTGAAGCCTGTGGTGCCAAAAATTGTTTTCGTATAAAATTAGATAAAACAATCTTAATATCTTTAAGAATGAATTGTTTTAATTGTATTTTTCTTAATTGTGGTATTAGTGAAATGCTATTTAAAAATAAGCAGTCTACAAATCTGGTTATTAGAATACATAGAATTCTCCATTTTTTTTAAAATAGTACAAAAACAAAAAACTGGAAAGAAAGTTTTTTTTTTTTTTTTTTTTTTTGTCATTGTACAGAAATCCAAACTTAAAAATTAGTAAATAGGATTTTTCTATTAAATGCGTTTAAAAAAAAAAAAAAAAAAAAAAAAAAAAAACTGAAAATTTGTATCAAACGTAGTTACATTTCTGTTTTGGAAAAACTGAACATCTTTTTCCCTTCCAAATACGAACACATACTCGGCCTATGAAAATACACCTATGTTTATTTCTTGTATGAGGCAATATTGGTTTATTGGTATGAGGACTATTTAATGGAAGCTATGCCTTTAAAATATTCTTGTTAAATGTCTTCATTTATGTTATTCATGAAGAAAATATCCACCCAATTTGATTAAAGTGTACATTAGTCTGCCGTTTTTGTTTAACTTAAACTTAACCTAACCTTTTCGTTGAAAACACAAAATTCAATTTCTTTTCCAACTCTACTAGAGCCAGGTGCAATAAATTAAATATTGAATAATAGAAATCTAATTAGGGGCGATGTTTTTTCGCTACTCACTTTACTAAGCAAGATGTCTATCAAAATATTATTTTCTTTACCTGATGATCGGGGGTCGAACCACTATCTGTGCTGTGACCCCCCGATGTGTCAAGGAGTCCCCTGGACACGCAAGGTGGGCCTCCGCAATAACTGCTGCCATTGCTGTTGTTGTTTGTGTCTCCAATGTCTGGTTTGGTGTCTCTCTCTTCGATGACTAAATCTATGGGCATCTTCCCCTTCAGACAGCTGATATATCTCTGACAAAAATTGTCACAAAGTTCATGAACCTACAAAGAAAATAAAAATATCGATTTTAAAAAAAGCACACAGAAATAATTATATTTTATTCAATGATTTTTTTTCTTTAAAGTAAAAAAAAAAAAAATCCATTTGAGGATTAAAAAACTTGAGTATTTTATAATGCTTTAGTTTTATTACATTGAAAAAATTGAATAAAAATAATTTTATTGCATGAAAAAAACCCAGTGTATTCTAACAATTGACAATGTAATGTTTAATAAGTTAATTTTGTTAAAATAATACTGTATTATATATATATATATATATATATATATATAATATAACATAATTTTATATATTAATATAATACTATATATTTGTATACATAAATATACAAGGAATTACTCATTAAAATTGCCTAAATAATTTACTTGTGCAACAAGTCAATTACTATAATTGATCATCAAATTAATTAATGCTACTAACACGGGCCCTTTTATCTCTATATATTTCTCAAAGTTTGCATTTCCTGCCACAATTTACATCCAAATTTCATCAAAATTCGCACTAATACAAAGCCTACATCAATTGAAAAAACTTATCCGAAATTGGATTAATATTTATAAAGAAATTACCCATTTAGATTTTATGTTAATTTGGCAACTGTTCGTGGTTTGTGAATTTTTCATGGTTGGCATTTCTTAGGCTGTTGTATTGTTAATAGACAGGTAACGTAAAATAAATGAATAAATAAAACATATTAACTGAATTGCAATCACCTAAAATTTTGTTTAATAAATAAATAAAAACTGCATTAACATTTTACCAATAAAAATGTCCCGGTTTAATCTAGAGCCCTGTGCCTCCGAAAAAGTTCGCCAATTTGCAATCCGAAATATATTGTTGATTCTTTTAGGTTAGCGTAAATCAAGGAATTCTACAATGATTGTTTGAAATTTGGTGGCAGTTGAAGCGAGTTCATAAAGGGTTCTCCGTATAGAGTCGTGAGAAACTGGATGTGATAAAATCGAGAAGGTTCAAGGAATTCCAATTTTCCAGTATGTAGATGTCCGAAATTTGACAACAACTGCGAGTTTAGGATGTGCGAGATATAGTATAGGGGAGAGGGTTTATTATAAGGTTGTTCGTTCGTATTATAGACTTCACACTAACTTTTATCATTAAATTCGCAATGCAGCCTAAGAAAAAAATATCCATTTAAAGTTACTATAAACGAAAAGATATGCGTAGATCTACAAAAAATGTGAGATATCAGAAAACTGGAATGAATCTAATAGGACGAAAATGACCAATGATAGAGCTGCAGAAAGCGAAGATGCTGTCTTGAACGGACATCTGAATAAGAGAGTTGCTTCCTGAAGTCGTGCAAAGCTTGTTTATATGTGCTAGTATTAAATAAAATTGTCTATGAATATGAAACTCCTAACACAAAGTATAAATTTACGAATTAGCTAAATAAGATTTTAAATGCATTAATCTGTATAAATTTGACGATATGGAAAAGCAAGCATATAGCATTTTCTTATATGTGACGTTGGTTTATCTACTGTAGCAAGATGTTTAAAATTAAAGGCGTAAGAATTACTTTAGTTTATCTTCAGTAAACATGGGGAAAAAAATGAACGCAATTATGCATTTGAAACATTAAACAAAATACGCTTAGAATTTCTTTTATATTCTTTTTAATGACAATTTATCCTCTAAAAATGATACAGCTAATGATTTCTTTCCAAATATCGCTATAAGTTATAAATATAGAATGGTGGTAACTAAAGTATGTTAAAAATTATGTTTGGCTGATAAAAAACGCCAGCATCAATGCGTGGGTTTTCCTTCAAAAAGGCAGAATTGTGTCTAAAGTATTAGATTTAAAATGTTAACTTTTTATTTCATGAATTTTATTAATTGATTGATTTTATAATGAAGTACGTTTAGTAAAAAGTAATTCCAAAAAAAGAAAAATTCACTTACCAAATGTAAGTGAATAAATCAAGCAATTTATTCCTACTAACTTTCACAGAATGAATATAAATTGTTCAAAAATTGTATGTACTTAAACACAGGTCAGAAAAACAAGTTATTTTTATTCAAAATGATGTTACTGAAGATTGTTAGAGTTCATTGTTATAAATTTTTGAACACTTGTCAATTTATATGTTAACTTCATGAGACACTTATTGTTGCAGATGATAAAAATTTTTATATCAAAAAACCTAAATAATGTAATTAAAACATTAGCAAAAGTATTTATTATTGTAAAGTATAGTTATGTTCGTGCTATCCAATGTGTCTCTATGTCTTTATCTTTCTTCTTTTTTTATTTGTTGGTTCCTATTATAGCTATGAGGCTGCAAGCTGTTATTCAAAAACAGCTTATTTTTCTAAGTATCGGCCTACAATTAAAGTTTGTTGCAGATATCTTAATTCATTTTGCATATGTGATTAACTTTTTCTATTTAGGGAACTTTAAATAGATAAAATAAAAAAAAACAACCTGTCACCGTCAGTTAAGAATCACAAAATAGGATACCTAATACCGGCACACCTTAAGGCAAACAAAAAATCCTCCACTTAAAAAAACACCCAAAGACGATGCATGCACTTCCTATTCTGCGGGACTTAAACCACTGCTGATGCAAATCGAATCGGCTTCTTTCGGAATATCTCTCTCTGAGAGGGGGGATAATGAGGGGGTCCTCCGTGTGACAACGACAGAGCTGGAAGCGCCTAATTACAGCCCCCGGCGTCCATGTTGACGTGGGATGGACGGCCACTCTTGAATGACAGCCGAAATGTGGGTAATCATGGAAATTTCACTTCTCCTTCCCTCGTTGCAGCAGCAAATCTAACCTATCATCAAGTCGGGTGAGAGGATATGACCTCAAAAGGACGTCAACGAGTTTTCCCAAGCGAAGGCGTGAGCCCCAGGAAGGATTTCTTTCTTAATTTCGCCCCGAATCCTTCTACACCTTTTTATCAAACACCTGGAGAAGAGTTTGTCAGGAGATAAATACCAACTGAGCTTTCGGGACGGATGGGTACTGGTATTTTTGGCTCCAGGCTCTTTTCCACTTTGTCTGCATCTTCTTAAGGATCACAAAAGGCAATATGAGGTCTTCGGTTGGGTTATATATTTGTTGTTCAAGAATAAATATTAGATATACTTTGATGATTATATCCAGAAACAATAAATCAATCGAGTCTTTTGATGAGAGATCAACATCCATACAAAATAATAATAATGATTACAAAAAATAAAGTTAAATTGAAAAAATATACAGCAACTTTAACGTAGTAGTTAACTTTAATTAGATTTGGTTTGTCGCTGAACAATCATTTTGTGCACACTTTGGCCTAATTAGGCCTGGATTTACAGATTAAAATGGATTCCTAACCACTAACAAACGTCCAAGATTCTAACCTAAACTTAATTAGAAGATAGGAGGAATATTAGATCTATACAATAAAGGAAATGATCTTTCAGAAACAGAAGCAATTTCTCAAATGTAAATATTTTTCTTTTTACTATTTAGCCCTCATTTAAACCTGTATTTTGTAATAAATCAAATTGTTTTTGTTAAAGGATTAGAAATATATTTTCAATCAGTTAGATAAGTATTTTTTGCATTTCACTACAAGAACAATTAACGTTCGAATGAATAATAACCCGCGTAATTTTTATAAAATACAAACGAGCATCTTAATAAGGTTCTAACGAACTATGGAAAAAAATCCCGATTTCAGTTTTCTCAATTCATGTATTATTTACAAACACTGATATTTTGGCTCCAGGCTCTTTCCACTTTGTCTGCATGCTTGCTAAAGATTACAAAAGGAAATATAAGGACTTCAGTTGGATTGTATATTGGTGAGTATTTTGGTCAAGAATAAATATTAGACGTATTTTGATGATTACATCCAGAAACAATCAATCGAATTTTTTGATGAGAGATCAACCAGCATTCAAAATAGAATTAAATTGGAAAAACAAATAGACGCCATACGGCATTTTTTGCGTAGTAACTAATTTTCGTGATTAGAAGAGAGGAAGAATGGCTAATGGAAGAATGGCTTTGGGCTAATTAGCCCGAAGTGTGCATAAAATGACCGTAGAGCGACAAATCAAATCTCAAACTAATTAGACCGCGAATTACAGTTTAGCGTGGATTCCGAACCACTCAAATATCCATGCCACAGCGAGGATTCGAATCTGTAGCCTGTGGTACCAAAGGCCACAGCGCTAGCAAATTGGATATCAAAGATTAGAAGACAGGAAAAATATCAGATCTATACTACACAGGAATTGATCTTTCACAATCAATTTCTCATATGTGAAATTTTTTTTTACTATCTAACTAATATTTAAACATGAATTTTGTAATAAATCAAATTCTTCGTTTTTGTTAAAGTCCTAGAAATATATTTTCAGTCAGTTGAGTAAGTATTTTTTCCGTTTCACTACCAGAGCAATTAACATTCGTATCAATAATAACCCGCGTAATTTTTATAAAATACAACAAATTGCATATATTTTTCAAATGTTAATATTCAGATTTCCATGGATTTCTTATGAGAAAAATATGAAATAAAAATAAACAACTTAATACGGTTCTAATGAATTATGGAGTGAAAAAAAATCATGATTTTATTTTTCTCAATTCATGCATTGTTTACAAACATATCAAAGTTTAAAAACAAGAAATTGACCAGGGTCGACTGTAAGTATTACTAAAATGTTGTGCAAATTTACGAGAACTATGAAAAAAAATTAGATCTCCCCCACCCTACGTCTCTGGAGAAATTCCAACATAAAATTTGAAAGATAGCGTTACATAGCTTCGTAATATGTTGCCTTCTATCACTGCCACAGCATTTTTTAAAACATAGATGTTGTTTCAGGTAGATATCTAGACCAAGCCCACGAACCCGTATGGACTCATGGTTGAAGGGAAAGGGGGCAGCATTGAAGCACTCGTAGGTAGAAGTCTGGCTTGGCACCGTGACGCTCTACAGTCGTGCGAGACCGGGACCTACAGTTTAAAGTGGATTCCAAACTACTACAAGTATCCATGGTACCGCTGGAACTCAAATCCGAAACCTGTGGCATCGAGCGCCAGACACTCGACTATTCAGGCTCAAACATAAATGTATTTTTGGGATATGAAACTTGAAATTTATTAGTGGGTAGCGCGAGATTTTTCAAGCTTGTAACGTTCAATTTATAAAAAAAAGTTAATAATTTAAAATAATCAAATAATCGTTGCAAATGAAAGCAATATAAATTTTATTATTTCGTCGCAAGACAGAGAATTATTAGAACTTCTTTCAATGAGTGGTATCTTCTAAAAATTTTGCATTTTTTATTTAGACTGCTTTTCAAACATAAAACCTCAAGGGGAGTCGAATATATTTCAAATACACAAATTGCATAAAACAAAAAAACGATATTCGAAAACTCGAGTTTTCTTCCCAGTCGTTCCATTCACTTTGGTAAAGGCGAACAAAGACTATCCAGAGAAAAACCTCGTCTCAAGTCACGCCTGTTTGGAGAAGCAGAATCATGTATCATAAATAAGATTATTAATGGGAGGAAAACAATGGATCGTTGTAAAGCAACTGAAATTTATGCTTCTTGGTATACGAGAAACAAGCCATCGAAAGACGAAAACTAGGGTTGTGTGCTGGTACAGGCGCTTGGGAGAACAATGGACTTGTATGCGTCTAGTCTTCAGCATTTCTGTAATGTATACGACGTATTTCATCTTGACGTTTATTTTCTTCTGAGGTTTATAGGAAGAAAGCTATTGCACGACCTGGAATTGCCATTTATACACGCTTGACACCAGTCCTATTCAAGGTTCTGTTTAAGAGACGGGATATGCTTCAAAAATCCAAATATTCTCCTAAACGAGAGACTGCTGATTTGTGATTGACTTGATATGTAAAAAAATAAGTCGTTCAGATACGCCTAACGACAAGATTTGCGATAAAAGTATGACTTATAAATTCAAGCTAAAAAAAAAATTGTGCATAATAATAATATTTATTCAGAAATTTGTGTTACAAAGTAATCATATTAAAATGAATGTTGATAAAGAATGGACTAAATAGATCTTCAGTATTTTTGAAAGGAAGGAATGTAATTCATTTATTTAAATTTAAAAAAAAAAATAGCCTGAGGGCCAATTGGCTAGCGCTCTGGCCTTTGGTACCATAGGTTTCAGGCGAATCCTGGTGGTGGAAGGATGTTTGCGAATGGTTCGGTATCCTTCTGAACTGTAGTAGATCCCGATCTAATTAGCGTAAAGTGTGCACAAAATGACCGTAGAGCAACAAACCAAACCATTAAATAAAATATTCAAAAAATCTCGAATATGATTATGTAGAAATAAAACAAGTAATCAAGTTCCATAACATGCGAGGAAATTGTCAACTTGTAATTAATACTTTTATAAGTGATATTAGCAATGCCAACGAGCTAATCTTTTTATTCATTGTTTATAAAATAAAGAAAATATATAGCATACAAATTCAACAGAAGTTGCTAAATTGAAAAAATTATTCAATTATTTTATAAATACACATTTTTGTGGGGGGAAAAAAATTTGTCAGTAAAAAATTTTTCAAAGAGAAATCAAAACTTTCAAAATTGATAAAATTTCGGTTCGATAATTCTAAATTTTTCATCCAGCAGAATCTGCTAATAGTTCTAAATAATTAAGGAAAAAAAACAGAATACTTGCTCAGACATGGCCAAAATTAAGTACATTTTCATAAAAATTAAGCAGATTGAGAACCATTGGGGAAATAGAAATGGCAAAAGCTAATCTTTTTCCATCTAAATAACTTCAAAGCAACGAGAAATGAAAGATGGTCGTGAGAGATAGAGTACAATAGCTTTGATTGATTGGATGAACGTGTAATGCCAAATATCTCTGTAATCTATCTATATAATTTGTCTATTTGTATAATCTATCTATTATTTCCGACATTTGAATTACATAATTTTTTTTTGTTCCAATGCAGCTGGCAAACACTTGGACAGTTGTCTTCGATGCCTTAAGGCAAGCACTGCACCGACATTACTCACTTAGCACTACCCAGGAGGTGCGTGTAGCTTCAAGATAAGCTGCGGACGCGGAGTAACAATACCTCCGCAACGCTCTACGGTCATGTTATACCGGGACCTACAGTTTAAAGTGGATTCTGAACCATTACAAACATCCATGGCACCGAGGCCAAACTCGGTTATTCAGGCCCTAATTGCATAAATATACTTTCCGATAATTACATCTCTTGGATTTGTTAGAAATTCTATTTTTTTTTTTCTTTCAATAATGATATATAAAAGAACAATTTACACGAATTAAATTTACTTTACCTTCTCTAATTCTAACAAATGAAACCTCAGAACTTGAATTGCTTGAACCATCTGGAAAAAAAAAAAAAAAAAAATTAGAAACTATTTAAAGTCTGCAAAATATATATATATTTATATTTCGATCTCTATAAATTTCATACAAAAAAATTAAAATAATTTAGTTGGTTACAAATTGTTATAAATAAATTCTATGTATAATATAAAGTTATATTAAAACAAAATTTTTTGTAAAAGTTACTTTTTTGCAGAAAAAGTTTTTAATGTAATTATATTAAAGGTAAGAGGAGGGGGGGGAATTTTACTATGAATAAATTTATTTTTGTTCAAGTTGATTTTTTTACAGATATATTGAGCATAAAAGTATTACTTTTCTTTGAAAATTTCATATTGTTAAATCACCGTTTCTATTTCATTTGCCTTTACAAAATGTTTATCTAATAATTTCCTGTCTTTATTTAAATATCCAAGAGAATATTAATAATAAATCTTTTGTATAAAATATTCTTTTATTTAGGAGTATTAGCAAATCATTAAAAAAAAAAAAATTCTTTTGAATAAAAATGGTTCCCATTAAAGCATCAATGTTTATTTTCTAATTAGGAGGAGTATTTTCAAGTAAAAATGTTAAACATAAAAAAGCACTTTCCCTCGGCTTTTAATCTTTTACTTTAGGCTACAATATTTAAATGTTATATTTATAACTAGCAAGATCTTCAATCAATATTTAATTGAAAAAATTAAAATACATATTGACTTTCATGACATTAAATACTAACGTGGAATGAAATATCAGATCTTAAAAATAAATAAATAATAATAAAGAATTTGGAAAACATACATATGAAGTTCACACTCACATTAATGGCAAAGTTTCGAGAAAAATTTTATTCGGGAAAAAAAAAAAAATTCAATTTCCAAATTTTGAAAGAAAAGGTTCAATTTATTTAGTATCACGATTATAAGAATAAAAGAATGATCAACACAACGTGATTTATAGAAATCAAATTAAGAACATTGAAAAATATGCGTTATATCAGATAACCAACAGAAATGTATCTTAATCTGCAGGCAAAGACAGAATATTTTACAAAGTTTCTTTTTCATTAAAATATTTTAGCAAAAAGCATTTCCCGGTTTGCAAATTTTCTGTCTACAAACTTTGCACCAGCATAGGTTTATTCCAGTCACCTCTCATCTTATTTGACCTCATCTAAATAGAATCTTTTCGCAAGTCTGATTTCTCAAAGGTTTTTAACTCAAAGTGCCGGCTAAAACAAATATTTTAAAAAATACCTATATTTTTCAGAACTGAGTTTTTTTATTCCTTCATACATCCATAATTAAGACAGCAAATGGTATTAGATTTAATTTATCACAAGGTTTTCTGCCCTTGCTATAATAAGAAATGACCAAGGGATCTTTGTTAAAATAATCAAAATATAGGAATCATTAAAAAAAATTTAGAAATCTAATATGGATACATGGCAATCGATAACAAGAAGATTAGTATTAACTAACATTTTTCAATTAAAGAAAAGTTTCCTGCATTATCTTATTATAGAAATATATATATATATATACACTGAAGTGACAAAAGTCATGGGATAGCAATATGCAAATTTTCAGATGGCAGTAGCATCGCGTAGAACAGGTATAAATGCGCAGTGCTTTCATTTCTGTTCAAGTTATTCATGTGAAGAGGTTTTGACGTGATGATGACCGCACGACGGGAATTAACAGACTTTGAACGCGGAATGTTAGTTGGAGCTAGACGCATGGGTCATGCCATTTCGGAAATCGTTAGGGAATTCAACATTCCCAGATCCACTGTGTCAAGAGTGCGCCGAGAGTATGAAATTTCAGGCATAACATCCCACCATGGACAGCGCAGTAGTCGACCGCCTGCACTTAACGACCGAGACCGGCGACGTCTGCAAAGAGTCGTAAATTCTAACAGACAAGCAACACTGCGTCAAATAACCGCAGAAATCAATGTGGGACGTACAAGGGACTTGTCTGTTAGAACTGTGCGAAGAAATTTGGCTTTCTTGGGCTATTCCAGCAGAAGACCGACTCGAGTGCCTTTACTGACACAGAACGACATCGCTTGCAGCGACTCTCGTGGGCACGTGAGCATATCGGTTGGTCCCTAGATGAATGGAAAACCGTGGCCTGGTCCGATGAGTCACGATTTCAGTTGGTAAGAGCTGATGGTAGGGTTGGAGTGTGGCGTAGACCCCACGAAGCCATGGGCCCAAACTGTCAGCAAGGCACTGTTCAAGCTGGTGGTGGCTCCGTAATGGTGTGGGCTGTTTTTTCATGGCATGGACCTCTGGTGCGACTGGACCGAACATTGACTGGAAATGCTTATGTTCAGCTACTTGGAGATCACTTGCAGCCATTCATGGACTTCATGTACCCAAACAACGATGGGATTTTTATGGATGGCAATGCGCCATGTCACCGGGCCACAACTGTTCGCGATTGGTTTGAAGAACATTCTGGACAATTCCAACGAATGATCTGGCCACCTAGATCGCCCGACATGAATCCCATCGAGCATTTATGGGACATCATCGAGAGGTCTGTTCGTGCCCAAAATCCTGCACCATCAACGCTTTCACAATTATGGACGTCTATCGAGACAGCATGGCTCAATATTCCTGCAGAAGACTTCCAACGACTTGTTGAGTCCATGCCACGTCGAGTTGCTGCACTTCGCCGGGCGAAAGGAGGGCCGACACGATATTAAGAGGTATCCCATGACTTTTGTCACTTCAGTGTATATTATATTGATTTCATTTTATCATATAGGGGGTAAACACTGCTGGTGGTTATGTAGCAATATGTTGTAAATATAATTTTTGTTACTGAGCAGCATATTTTCTTTAGTAATTTACCATCCATTTAACTATACAGAAGAATTTAACAGAAACAAATGCAACTTCAATGAGAAAGTATTACTGAACTTGCAATTGAAACTTAAAGTAAGAGGAAGGACAAAATAAAAAATGAAATAGATTAATGTACACAGAAAGTTAACCTCACGATATCTTGTACAATACGATCATTTTAATTAATGCATTTGGGAAATGTGCTCAAAAGTACATATGTATCTAATGCATAAAATTAATTACTTACATCTCTGCGTTTTACGTTTATTTAGTATTTAATTATTTTAATCCACATAATGTACAATTGCAAATAAAATTGCAAGGAATAAGAAAAGTAGAAATCTGATCATGATCTGAAAACAATACAATACATTCTGAAAACACATAGCATTCATGTATTGCCTTTTTTACCATTGATACATTACACGAAAATTTTCATATCGTACAATTATTATTATTGTGCAAAATCGTCAATAACTCAGTGTTTCTACAATAAAAAACGTTTAGATTTTCACGTTATCACGAAAATATTAATGCAGCCTTGATAAGGAGTCATGTTTTTTATTATTGAGGAACATTCCTTTAACAATAATACTCTGAAAACATAACACAGGAACTTGTATTACATTATATGTGGATTATTATTATAATAATCTTTCAAATTTCTTAAGCAATATTATTGAAACAAAAATCGAGAAAGGAGCTTAAGTTAACCAGAAAGTAGATGCTTTTTGAAGAAAATTATTGTTACCGAGTCCTTTTTATTTCTCCTTATAAATTTTGGAAAATCGTTTTAAATTTAATTAAAATTTATTGCAAAACGAAATTAACTGAAGATACTTACAATACTGTCTAATTCTGGATTTGATACATACGATGGATGATCTTCTCGTATCTGCAAATAAAAAAAGGGGTAAGTGGGGATGGGGATAAATATAGGATGTATATTTACTTACAAGACTGTCCAACTCTTCGTTGGAGGTGTAGTGGATATTTTCCGCCATGATCTGAAATAGACGAAATTATTTGAGCCGACATTCAAAACAACAACCCTACGTGATGCGATTCTCAAAGTGACTAAATATAACTTCCAAGTAACTTTTGATGTTATTTTTACTTACTTTTTTGTTTTTAATAGAAATATACAATAAATTTTTTTATTCATGTCATCATGCTAGGAAAAAAAAAATAATAAATACACCTTTAAATGAATCCTAAATCTTCCCAGAATTTATTTCAAATAAATTTTTCTACAATTTATTTTATTTAGCAAGTAAATCATAGTTTTACTTCTTTGTTAAGTTTTTCTTTGTTCTCTTGAGAACCAAGCTCATGTTTTTTTAACAAATTTCAGACCAACATCTTTGGAAAGAATATAAAATAATCTGTACAGTTTTTTTTTTTTTTTTTTTTTTTTTTAAATAAAATTAATACTAGTTAATTTTATTATCAAATAATAGATATTGGGTGTCTTGTAAATAACTATAATAGATCTATCTATCTTGTCTAACTATATCGATCATGGTTTATATGTGTGATTCCCAGAGTGATTGAATTTAAGTATAATTTCCCAGTAACTTTTGATGTTATTTTCACTTACATTTTTTTTTTTTTTTTTTTTTTTTTTTTTTTTTATAGAAATATACAATAAATTTTTTATTGATGTCATCATGCTGGGAAAAAATAATAATAAACATATCTTTAAATGAATCTTAAATCTTCCCAGAATTTATTTCAAGTAAATTTTCTGCAATTTATTTTATTTATCAATAAACTCATAACTATAAGTTTATTGGGTATTTACTTCTTGGTTGAGACAGTTTTTCTTTGTACTCTTGAGAACCAAGGTCGTGTTTTTTTTTAGCCACATTAAAAAAAAATTTAGATCAATATCTTTAAAAATAATATGTGCAGCCCTTTTTTTTAAATAAAAAATAATACTTTTTGGTTATGTCAAATAAATTTTTTTTTTTTTTTTTTTTTTTTTTTTGCAGCTGGCAAATGGACCGTGATCTTTTTATGCCATAAGGGCTGCACAGACGTTACTCAATTTGCATTACCCAGGGGGCGCGTGTAACTTGAAGATAAGCCACGGACGCGGAGTAGCAATGCCCTACAAACCCTATTAGGACCGGACCTACGACTTAAAGTGGATTCCGAACCACTACAAACACCCATGGCAACGCCGGGATTTGAACCCGACACCTGTGGTACAAAGCGCCAGAGCGCTAGCCACTCAGCCATCAGTCCCAAATAATAGATATTGGATCTTTGTCTTATAAATAACTGTAATCGATCTGAATATGTGAAAAATGGAAAACAATACCCTCCCTTCACTAATCGGTGGCGAATTGTTCATCATATACATGAGTGGATCACGAGAACCAAAGATGCAATAAATAATAATAAAAAGTGTGAAACAAAAGTATGTCAGAAACAAATATAACTATAACAAAATTTTGTTATTTATGCAAAATATAAAAACATCGTTGATAAAGATACGTATTAAAAAAAGTTGTATTTCATCATATATATATTTCCTGCAATTTCAATAATTTGAAATTTGTTAAAAAAAAAAAAAATATTTTCAAAATTCTTTAGTCTGCTTTGCTAAGATTAAAGCATTAATTATTTGAAAATATTTAAAATTTCATAATTTTTTTTATATTTTAGTAACTTACATTTCGACAATCACAATTGAATATTTTAATTGAAAAGGTTTTTAATTAGGTAACAATGATAGATTATTTATGTGAGAGAGAAAGGGAAATTTGATTCTTATTTTTTACAAAAATTAGCATCTATAATCAAGCAAATTGCTTTAATTCCTTATAAATCTACGACTTTTATTTAGCAATTTATTATAAATCTCTAAACTAAGAATTTTATATAAACACTGATTATATTTTTTGTAATATTACACTGTAAATACAATAGTAGTAAAATATCATAAAAAAATGAAATAAAAAAAATCCTCCAAAACATTGTCTAACTGGCTACAATTGAAAAAAATGTAAAGAACCTGAATACGCAGAAACTTTCATTTATATATCATCATTAAAGGTCAGTTGGCATCTATGTAAAGATTTTTTTTAGGTAATATAATTTATTTGCTGAATTACTGTCGATAAAAAAATCAAAAGCTATCAGAGAAAAGAAATTTCCCTTCATTAAAAAAAAATGAAATCTGCTCGGCAAATTTCAACGTATGTGTGAACATTTGAGAACGGATGAATAAACTCGGGAATATGCCAATGTTTAATAATGCACGAGATATATGAAGCAATTGATTGGAATACTAATATAAGAATGGACAAATTCAATAACCACGTGAACATAGCAATGCTGAATAGATCCAGAACTTCATGAAGAATGAATTGTTCAAGAATCTCTAAGAGAATATATAAAGTAAGATAAATGTAGTCGTAAATGAAGAATGAAGTATTCCAATTCTACAAGAAACGTTATCATATTCAATAGCCAAGTGAATATATCAAAATTAGAAAATTCTAGGCATAAATGAAGAATGAAGTATTCCAAATTCTATTCCAAATACAACAAGAAGCATTATACAGCTCAATAGGCACGGGAAAATGCCAAAAGTGATAAATATGAAACTTCAAAAAGAAGGAATTGATCAACGCTCTACGAGTACATATAACCATTGGATATACCAATGTTTAAAATCCCAACACAAAAAATGAAAAGTGATTGAAAACCACACTACAAAACACTTCAAGCAAAAGCCAAATTCTCCAGAAAATTCCTGACGATTAATGTTATTCATGAATTATTTCAAGAGTTATGGGTTGTTTGGTTTCCAAACTACCATTTTTCAGCAAAAAACATCCTTGAAAACATTAATTTGTGCATCTTTATTCGTTCAGTAAGAAGGCACTTGATGATCTGAGGAAAACAAAAGATTCTCACCTGTTTAGCAAAGCATGCGACGTCTTCGTTAAAAGATTCCGAGGAGCAAACATCGGTCCCCGAAATGCCGGGTTCCCTGGGGGTGCAGGTGGCCAATTCGCACTTCTCGAATATCAGAGCCAAGAGCGGGAAAAGGGGGTGCCTGGAGGAAAAATATATGTATATATATTAACAGATCAAATAAAAGCAAGTAATCAAAAAAAAATTTTTTTAAAGTCAATCCCTACTTTGTCATTCACCTTCTCGACACGTAGCTCAATCTTATACGGTTAGGTAGGTTTGGTTTGTCGCTCTACGGCCATCTTGTGCACACTTTAGACTAAATAGACCGGGAGCTACAGTTTAACGAGGATTCCGAACCACTCACAAACATCTATGCCATCCGCAAAGAATTCGAACCTTAAGCCTTTGAAACCAACGACCAGAGCGCTAGGCAGTTGGCCATCAGGCAGCTAAGGTTAGGTAAGAGAAGTGACCAACAATCGATGACAAAGATTTTAAGAGAGAAATCGGAATTGAACTCAAGGCCTAATTAATTGAATTTAATTAATGAATTAATATTTGAAAAACTGTATTAACATCCAGTGTCATCCACTGCAAGTTTAAAAAAATGTATTTGAACTGGAGTGGATGAATAAAATGTATTTTATTAACGATTGAAAATTTGAACATGATATATTTAGGGAAAGTGTGAACAAATAGCAGGAATGGGAAAAGGTAAATAAAGCAGGAGAGATTGTGAATACCATTGAAATTTTTTGAATCGCATATTTCCGTGTATAAGCCGAGAATTTTCAATTTTTTTCTAAAGCTAAATTAAGGGGTTCGGCTTATATACGGATCTGTTAATCTCGCAAAAAACGTCGGTACTTTTCCGTTAGTCAAGCGATAAATCCCCAAATATCGTTAAATATAACACATTTTTATGTTTTTATCTTTATTTATAAATATGAAAAAATTAATTTTAAATGAAATGAATTATTTGTTTCATGAAATTGAGTTATTTTACTTTCAAAATTGTTTATATTTGCTGATTTGTTGCATCGTCCCCAAAACGAAAAATTTGATGTTGGCGAAATTTGTTACAGATCAACAGAAAAGTACAAAAATGCACACCAGAAATAATTTTATATTGCAAATAATGAACATTGTCCGAATTTTTTTTTTTTTTTCGGTTTATATACGAGTTTCGAACTGTAAGTAAACTTTTTGAAGAAGAATAAATGGTATGTGTCTATTTCCTGAAACTGCAAGTAACGTGTCCTAATCCTAACCCGTTTATCCTATTCCTCCAAAAAATTAATATGAAATTTGTCGATTGCTTAGGTTAAAACCATGTTAGATTTAAAATAAATAGGCTTTAAATTAAAGTATGCTTAGCAGCAGTAGCAAAATAAACACGATTTGCAAGTAATGCGTCCTGTGGTCAAAATGCTTACCACTACCAATAGAAATATAAACTTTTTTAACATTTATTTTAGAGGTAAAGTAAAAATTTACGGAAATTTTTTGAAATGAATAACTTGAAATTATTGGAATGCATATATAAAGATAAAATTTTTGGAATTTACTGAAATTTCGTAAAAAACAATCCTCCCTGAAATAAAGTTATTTCATAAGAGCTGTAGAAAAGGATCCAATTGTACTGTAATATTTAGTCTAATATGCTAATGTACTATTATCTGAAGGTTTCGAAAATCTGATTTTTTTTTTTTTAAATAAGGGCCAGTCTTTTGACCGGTTGGTCATTAGACCATATGTTTTTAAATACTTCTGAAAAATAAAACTAAAAGGAAATAATATAGGATATTTTCTGTTTACAGGATATATGCTGCGTCATAAAACACATTGGCAATCTGAGTTTAATTAGGTGAAGATGGGCAGAAGACGAACGTGGACTTACAATCTAAGAGTGGCAATCACCACACTAAAATTTATGTCATTGGTGAAGGTACAATAACGTCTCACCTAAAGGTCGACGCCAATTGAAAACGATGTACAAATAAACGACGTAAGGGAAGATTGAAGTTCTAAGACCAAATCAATTTTAGAAGATAAAATGTTATGCACACTAAAAAGGCTTTAACATGGTGCATATGAGAATACAATAATATCTCACTCATAAGTAAACTTAATAGATTTAACAACAATAACACACTTTCACTAAAATAATAACTGCTTTCTGTCTATATTTATTTCAAAGTCGTTGTTTTAAATCAAAATTTTACTGTACTTTGTACGATAATATACAGGAAATCCTACTCGTAAATCTCCATTATGATTCTTGGTTTACGTATAATTCCATGTTTGTTTTCTATATCAAAAACATTATCGTATTAACCCAGGTGAGAAAATATATTTTAGTTTTGTTTCGAAGGTGGTCTCGCAGACCATCATCGGTAGTCTTTTGGAGCTTTTAATGTGCTTTAAAGTAAAGCAAATTGTGTAAAATTGAATGAATATATATTATTATTTGGATATATTTCATTAAATATATTTGTTTTGATATACACTGAAGTGACAAAAGTCATGGGATACCTCTTAATATCGTGTCGGCCCTCCTTTCGCCCGGCGAAGTGCAGCAACTCGACGTGGCATGGACTCAACAAGTCGTTGGAAGTCTTCTGCAGGAATATTGAGCCATGCTGTCTCGATAGACGTCCATAATTGTGAAAGCGTTGATGGTGCAGGATTTTGGGCACGAACAGACCTCTCGATGATGTCCCATAAATGCTCGATGGGATTCATGTGGTGGGATTCTAGGTGGGATGGGATTCTAGGTGGCCAGATCATTCGTTGGAATTGTCCAGAATGTTCTTCAAACCAATCGCGAACAGTTGTGGCCCGGTGACATGGCGCATTGTCATCCATAAAATCCCATCGTTGTTTGGGTACATGAAGTCCATGAATGGCTGCAAGTGATCTCCAAGTAGCTGAACATAAGCATTTCCAGTCAATGTTCGGTCCAGTCGCACCAGAGGACCAAGTCCATGCCATGAAAAACAGCCCACACCATTACGGAGCCACCACCAGCTTGAACAGTGTCTTGCTGACAGTTTGGGTCCATGGCTTCGTGGGGTCTGCGCCACACTCGAACCCTACCATCAGCTCTTACCAACTGAAATCGTGACTCATCGGACCAGGCCACGTTTTCCATTCATCTAGGGACCAACCGATATGCTGACGTGCCCACGAGAGTCGCTGCAAGCGATGTCGATCTGTCAGTAAAGGCACTCGAGTCGGTCTTCTGCTGGAATAACCCAAGAAAGCCAAATTTCTCCGCACAGTTCTAATAGACAAGTCCCTTGTACGTCCCACATTGATTTCTGCGGTTATTTGACGCAGTGTTGCTTGTCTGTTAGAATTTACGACTCTTTGCAGACGTCGCCGGTCTCGGTCGTTAAGTGCAGGCGGTCGACCACTGCGCTGTCCATGGTGGGATGTTATGCCTGAAATTTCATACTCTCGGCACACTCTTGACACAGTGGATCTGGGAATGTTGAATTCCCTAACGATTTCCGAAATGGCATGACCCATGCGTCTAGCTCCAACTAACATTCCGCGTTCAAAGTCTGTTAATTCCCGTCGTGCGGTCATCATCACGTCAAAACCTCTTCACATGAATAACTTGAACAGAAATGAAAGCTCTGCGAAAGCACTGCGCATTTATACCTGTTCTACGCGATGCTACTGCCATCTGAAAATTTGCATATTGCTATCCCATGACTTTTGTCACTTCAGTGTATGATGCGCAATTTTACAACATCTTACAGGATAAAATACAGAAGGATTACCTACAACATATGAATGTAAAAGCCAACGCAATGAAATCAAGTATTGTTTACAATGCATCATTATTATCTAGCAATGTAATGTACAAGTTTTTCAAATTGGTTTAGTAAAAATGGCCCGAAAAACATAAGATCCAAGTGCCGATAAAAAAATAACTTATTTGTACTAGATTCTTGTTCATGCTGAAATTCGTATAAATCATACATTTTTGTTATAAAACGAATTCTTTAATTTCTATAATTTCAATATTTTGATGAATTTCAATATTAACACGCAAATATTATACTTTTAGCATGATTCATGGATTGGTTTCTATTAGATTTTGCATATGATAACAATGACGTTAACCTGTCTGGTTAAATTTGCTAGTTTAGCTGTTAATTCAGGCAGATTTATATAGTTACGATAAATTTATAAAATTAGAGTCAGTAATAAGAAATTGTTATTTCAATGTTTCATTCAGTTCTTATGTAACATGGAACAAATTATCCGAGTTAGATGATGGTTAACTGTTGTTAAAACCCAAATTTTATTGGATCAAAATTGGATTTAATTAAAGAAATTTAAAAAAAAACTGATTTCTAAATAAAAGTTTAATAATTCACACGATAAAATATAATACTTATGCAAAAATCATTAAAAAAATATCTAAAATGAGTAACATTAAATGTCATGGTTGGAACTATATAATTTACGAAACACCAACTATTTAAGTTGCCGCGTAAAAAAGAATTCCAATATTCTTTTTTTTTTTTTAATCATAAAAGACTTATTCAAACTCCTTTTAACGTTATTCAATCGAGATAGTAAAAAAAAAAAAAAGTTATATTCTGAACGAACACTCATTTTGCAATTCACTTTTTTTCGAGCAAACACATGCGCGCACACGTACATGATATCGGGAGAACGGATCTACTGAATTCGGAACGGTTTATGACACGCATCGAGTTCGCAACTAAATCTTTATTAAATAACATGCCATTGAAGCAGCGAATGAGTCATGGGAAGTTTATTTTGGCAGTTACTTGCAGAATAACATCCCTTCTCTCCGTGTTCACTCGTAGAAAAAAAAAGGACGGATTCTCTGAATCATTCAATAAAACTCGGATTTTACTATCCGACTCGAAAACGTTACGTTCAAAAGTGAATGTCACAGTAATGCAAATATGGATTACTGGAAATAATTCAATAGAAATAACGAATATTTTGACAAAATTGGATATTTTACATCGAAATAAAAATGTTTAAAGGAAGTATTAAACTTTGTTATGACGCTGAGGATAAAAGACATTTTTGCTGGATATCTTTCGAAAATTGCATGTTATCAATACAAAAAAAAAGTTGTAAAATTTATTTGATGTACATGCATTTAGTCAAATAGCATGGATATACATGTAAAAGGAATCATTGATGGTTTGTTATTGAAATTTTCAGCTGTTTGATACCCGAATTAAATTTTTTGCTTAATTGGATTAATTTTTTTTTCGAACAGACAAAAAAAAAAAAAAAATCCTTTTTAAAAAAAAAAAAAAAAAAAAAAAACCATATAATTATCATTTGCAACTTTCATCTTTTTATTGTTTATCAATCGAACAGCCTTATTAATTCGATAAATAATAAATAGTTAACGAATACGTCTATCGTATTCTTGTCAGAAAAAAAGAATCGGCTTATTTTTTTTAGAAAAATACAAATATACATTTGAACTCATTCTATATATATATATATATATATATTTTTTTTTGCTATACTAATTTTTATTGGTCACTGCATTTACTTTTTTATAACAAATATATTCAGAAATACAAGAGAGAAGGTTTGGTTTGTCGATCTATGGTATTTTTTTGCTCACTTTGAGCTAATTAGACCACACGAGAAGGAATAAATATTTATTATAACTATGTAAACGAATCTTCTTTCAATATTTGAAAAGATAGGAATTATTTTAATTACTCAATCCTTATTAATTTAAACACATTTACTTTTGAATCAAATAATCTTACTTTACTTTTAATATACAGTGAAAATAAATATATTCTATGTACGACAATATATGTGATAGAATATATAATTCTACGCGTATAAAATAACACGATAAAACATTTCAAAAAATCCTTTTGTAGATTTTATATACATTCTTCAGAATTAATTTCTCTGCTTGTGGAGTTTATTTACAATTTTGTTGATAATATTGAATATTAGAATTAACTAAGGATAAATTCCATGTATATCCTTAGTTAATTCTAATATTCAATATTAATTTCCTCGTCAGTTTCTTTCTATGAAAAATTTATACAATTTAATTTTTTTTTTCCTTCATTTCGTTACTATAACACCATTGCATAATCTTCGTATCATCATAAAAATTTCTAAAGTCTTGTATAAAAGTTCTATAAAAAAAATGCTTTTATATATATATATAATGCTTACATATCTTTTAAAAATAGTATTTACGAAATTACTCTTCATAAGAGTTGAGAATACTTTTAAAAGTAAAAATGTTTAGCATTTTCAAACGAAAAACTGGAACACGAAAATCTTTTTCTGGGATGAAAAATCTACTTAACCAAGGTTAGCTTTGTGGCTTAGGCGGCTTAGATTAAAGCGAGTTAGCCGGAAAGACTGATATCGCAAATAAACAGAAAGAAATAAATAAAATATAACGTTATCTTAATTGAGGAACGGAGATAAAGTAGAAATCTTTCTGCTTACACAAGTTAATTTATTTGTTTGTCGACTTAATTTTCTTTTATCTGTTTTACTTAAAAGCATCTTTGTTACACAAACATTTTGTTAATTTATGCTAAAGAAAATATTTTCAGAACTTCTCAGATGCACTTCGGCATATGCATTCGTTTATTAGGTTTTTTTAAACACTCAGATACAACAAAGCCTGCACGACACACACCATACAATACATATGACAGGCACAATAGAACTTATGGCATAACACACACCATAAAATCGATAACACTGAACCCCAGTTATTGTAATTTTTATGTAGTATTTATTTGAGCTACATATCAAGTATTTATTATTCCCTTTCCTGTCGAAGAATCTGGTGATTAGCTTTATGGTTTTTGCTTTAAAAAAAATAATTCTTTTCAAAATCCTGCAAGCCAACGGAGTCGATAATTCTGTGACACTTCAAGCTATAGGGTACCCCATTTTTTTTCTTTCTGAAGATTATTACTTTTTATTCATTTTTATTTCAAGTACTAGTTGTAATTTGTGTTTTCTAATCATTGCTCAGCTGTTAAAATATTATGATTTATTTGATCTGCTGTTTTGTCTATTTCTTTTTCTTATTTACCCATTTTATTTTATTTTGATTACCAAAAAGTACATGCAACTATTATTTTCTTTTAAAGTTGAATTTATGATATATCATAGGCAATAAAATCAAGAATTTTGAATTTTAGCGTAATATAATAATGAGAGTAATTTATAAAAGTTTAATTTTCATCTTTGTCAACTTCTTTTACCTCTAGTATTATAATAGCATTTGAATAAATTGAGATAAAGCATCATCAACGAGCACACGTCTAGTTAAGTCAAGTTTCCGTGTTTGGGCGGAAATGATAAACCAGTAAGATAGTCTAAACCAATAAGCAAAGAGGGATGTTACATTTGGTTTGTCGCTCTACAGTCATTCTCTGCACGCTTTGGTCTAATTAGACTGGTACCTTTAGTTTAACGTGGATTCCGAACCACTAAAAAACATCCATGCCACAGCCAAGATTCGAACCTTAAAACCTGTGGCACCAACGGCCAGAGTGCTAGCCTACTGGCCATCAAGCCGAAGGAAAGAGGGAGGATTCATATCTTCACCTGATGCCGTTTGATTTTTTTTTTTTTTTTTTTTTTTTTTTTTTTTTTTAATAAGGCAAATTCAAAATTGAGGTATTACCAAAACCCAATGTTGACTGACTGAAATGGTGGTTCTTTACGAAAATTGTTAACAAGCTTTGCGAATTGATGTGCAGAATTATAAATAAGCACATTGAAAGAAAAAAAAATACCATAAAAATGAGTCATCAGAATGGGTTTTTTTCCCCTTATAATTTTACAATAAAGAATAGAAATTAGTAATAATAGGGAAATAAATGCGATTAATTATATAATTGTGAGCTCTTAATATTTCCGAAATGCAGATGCGCAATAAATTAATTAAAAATGCCTTCTGACCTTATTAAGACATATCTGAATATTTCTGGCTGAAATACACATTACATCGATTCAATCAATAGTAGAAACCAAACCGTATCTGGTATAAGTAACAAAAGGATCAAAATCATCAATTTTGATTATATTAGACTTGTTTGGTTTTTTTTTTACCCAAGCTGTTTTCTGTGATCCAAGCAAGGCAAGTATTAAGTGATTATAATAGATTAACGATTTAGTTTTAAGGGGAAAATTGTTGCCAGAAGGCGTATTGAAATGAGGAAGTTGGACCAAATAAGCCGACATTCTCACAGTTTAACTTTCATCGCCTTTGACTTTTTCAACATGGTTCCAGCCACGCATGTGAAACGAATCTTGCAAATGAATCATTTGCAACCTAGTTCAGTTTAAAAATGATTCCACATTAATTTAATTTATGTATATCTGCTATCATTAATGAAATTTATTCACCAGGTATATCTAGTTGGTGGGAAATTCGTATTTAATTTAAGTAGCTAAAATTTAAATTGTGTACTATTTTGTATAAGATACGTTGAATATAATATATTTATTTTTTAATGAATACAATATATCCTTTTTCAAAAACAAAATTATCTATATACGTGTTGCATTACAAAGTAACTAATGAAGAATTCAATAGACTAGAAAATTCTTTTTTAAATCTTAATAAATATTTTGAAAGAAGAAATATTTTTGGAAAATCTTTATTAGAGGAAAAATACAACTGTAATCTCTATTTTGAAGAAAAAGTAATGTTTTGATTAATTAATAAAATTCTTTAAAGAAAAATGGTCTATTGAAAGCATACATTTAATTTAATTTGATTTGATTAATGCAGATATCTCAATAGTGTTCAGAAGAAACAAATAATGATACATTTCTTGTTAATTTTTAAGCAGTTATATATTTTACATTCCCTCTTCTACTTTTTAAACAAAATTGCAATGCATGATGAACATTAAAGGTATTATATTTAATATTAATTATTACTTAATTTTGTATGAATCTTTATTTGTTTTTGAATATTCTTTAACTTTTTACATCATTACGAATTTAAAAAAAAAAAAAAGCTTTAATTTTTTTTTTTTTTTGAACTACATTTCATATCTATAACAATTTTGCAAGTGGGAAGAATTTAGGAAATGTACAATAAAAAATAATAAATTTATTTAAAAAAAAAAAAAAAAAAAAAACCTTTAAAATATAAACATTTCTAGTTGATGGCAACTTATAATTATAATTTTATATATTTAGGCATATTAGTACTTACCATTATTTACAAGTGTGAGTATATATTATGAAATATTATAATTTTCATTTTTTTAAATAATGACCTACATTGTGATATTTACAAAGCCATATTTTTATGCAAAATAAAATATTGCTAATGTTGATATATCATGGTTCTCAATTTTCATTTTTAAGGAATTCATAGAAAATAGTTTTCCCGACAATTTTTTTCTATTTAAAACAACTTTAACAAAAACATAAGTTTTTTTACTTTAATTATTACTGCTCTAAAGAGATTAAGAAATAACAAGGGCAACGACTTCTTTTAAGAGCACCTAAATCTTCTGAAGGAAAAGTGATAACTCTAAGACCACACAAGATGGGATTATGTTAACTGGACAACTATCCACTATCTAGTGTCGAAGATTGTCAACAACATATTTCGTGAGAAATCTACGTTAAATTCATTAGCTTTTCCTTCTGAAGCTCAATTTTAAAAAGATGCTGCACGATAGCTGCTGTCGCAGGTAGAATACAAATTACTTCACTATACCACTCAATAGAACAATATAAAAATTCCATCCGGTTTTATATTTCACAACTGATTCATCAGTTGACATCTGATGGATGGATATTTGTTTATTATCAGATGCCATGCAGATAATTCAATCCATCAAATGCATCTAAATATAGAATAAAAGATCTTATGTCTAGTAGGAAAAGACCGTGCTATAACTTTGAGGATATTTGATACCGATCTCTATTATTATTATTATTTCTTTTTTTGCTAATATAAAAAGAAAAATTTTTAAATTAAAATTTGATTGTTTATTCTGGTCATTTGTTATGCTTTATTATTATAAGAAAAATATTTTTAGAATGGCAACGCATCTAATTATTTGTAACAATTGTTTGCCACAAAGGCAATTCTATTTTTTTTTATATATAATTTACATTTGATTTCAAATAGAGTTCAGTATACTTTGTTCAGATCAAAAACATCTTGAAAGAATTTTCTTGAAAGCTTATAATAATGAACAGAAATGTATCCAATCCTGCAGTAAAAAGTAGGCTAATAGAAGTTAAAAATGTCAAAAATACATTAATTTATCGTCAAGATTACGACACCATGATGGCATGGTGATAATGAACCAATCATCATTTTTGTAAGAAATTCCCCTTTGTATGTATAATCATTATTCAAATATTGAGTATTCATCACCGTTGTTAAAGTTTATAAATGTGTTAATATTGCAAACTGGGGATTATACTAATACTGGTACATTTATTTACACTGTTTATTCAAATGTGTTCGGTTGTTTTTAAAACAGTTTGCCAAAATAAATAGCTATATTATTTCTTTTTCATGTCTTTTATAAACAACACTACGTATAATAAATCTTGGGAGAAGAATAAATGTAGATATGGATTACACAAAACACATTTCTTCGAATTTATAAAGCGGTACTTCTATTATGGATAAAAACAACACCTGTACCGTTAGAGATATTTAAGGGGTAATTTACAAAATAGTGGTTACTTTCTAATCCTTACATAGTTGATAACATTAAGCATATTCAAACTTATTTATTGCTTTGTTATTCAAGACAGTTATCCACTTCAGTAAATTTATTATTGTTAACTCTGATTACAAGAATTTTGGCTTTTGTTTCAAAATAAACACATCGTCTTAACTTACAGTCCTTGCTATTTTTAAAGTAAATATTTCTGAATCAATTAGAGAATTGTAGTTTTATTTTAAAAATAAATAGTTTGGTTATGGTATATCATGTTAAGTAAATATTTTCATGAGCAGTTCCATCTTAATTTAAATTTCAAACTCTGTTATTTTTCAAAAGTTTATTTTAGTTGAACTATGATATTTTATTTCGTAAGCAACAATTTACATATATTTTTCCTATTCAAGCACTAACAATTTAAAATTTTTTTTATTCATTTTAAACTGCATTATAATGCAAAAGGAAATTTCTACTATCAATACAAGAAAGTCAATTAAAAAAAACATCGTCTAGTATTTAATTTACACACGTTAGAATACTATTTCATATAATAAATATTTAGTTCAAATTAACTAGTCGTAAACTGATTATTTAACTGATCATCTTCTTTATAATTTGTATAAAAAATAATATTCATTTTTAATAATAATAAATAATTTTTAATCCCAAGAATCAATGTTTTTTTCCTGATGAGATATCTAGAATGCAGAAGCAACAGTTGTGCTTTTGGATTCGATTTTTCCACCGAATTTTTGCTAGTTAATATAAAAGTTATGCATTTTCTGTTGTAAAAGAAATTTATGAATAAACTATATCCATTTTTATCAATTATCGCATAAAAATCAAGTAAGCATTAATTAAAAACAAACATATGCACACAGGATATCTAAGAAGTCATTGTCAATTACCGATTGCAATGTAATAGAAATAGCATTAATATTCATCTTAAATGAAAATCAATTTATAATGAAACAGATATGCACTGTTTTTATACATTACTAACTTCATTTAAATGGACAATTACAAAAGAAAGGTAAATATTAAATAAACCATAAGCTATACATAAACTTAATAAAATCTAAATAAAATCAATTTGTGAATGTGAACTTTCATGTATGTTGTCAACCTTTCATATCGGAATTACGACAAAAAGGGAAAAACTAATTGGAAGAATCTGTCATATGTAAATTAATATTGCTGTTAACTATATATCGTTTCGCAATGAACTTATTGTAATTTCGCCGCCAGTACACTGTGACCAATTTCTGGCTCTGAAAATTTGGATAAACTTACAATTGCTTCCAGTACATACGTTACTTTTATGGCATGATGATTGATGAAATGCTTCGTCTTCTTAAGAATTTTGGTTTCTACAATTTGCAGAATGGGTGAAATGTCAAATACAGAGGACAAGTAGGACTGATCTTCTAAACTTTGGATTTTGAAGTATGTACATGTCAAAATTTAAATAGAAAGGGTTGAGAAGAATGTGAAACAGATACATCTTCTACAGTAGGGGGACGATCTAAACAACCCTTTCAGAAAGAGAGATGAATAGATTCAAGAATCTTAGTTCGAATGTTAGCTGGTAACAGAAATAATTTATTCTTTGGCATTCTGCAGAATTTCAGAATGGAACAAAAGTATGAGATGCATAGCAACTTCTTTTAGTGGCTGATGGTCACAGTTAAAAAATAAAAATGTAATAATTCGGATAATTTTTAACATTATAATGTTTTAAAAACCAATCAATAAATTAAAAAAAAAAATGTTGAAAAAAAACCATAATTAAGAATTGTAATTGTTTACAAGAAGAAAAAAAAAATTATTTTTACATTAAAGTTTCTCCTTTTCATGATGGTTAAGAGCTTTAATGTATATAATTTAATCGAAAATTGTTTTTAAATAATATATTCCGTTAGTATTTTCCTCCCAAAAATTGAATCTTCAATAATTGTTAGCAAAGAAATTAATATTTAGTCAAATTAAGCTAACATATGCTGCTAATTGTACTGCTCGAATAAATTGAAATAGAAATGAATATTTTAAATGTTGTTTATGTTTATTTTGTTCGTGTTGTTTAAGTTAAATGTTTATTTTTAATTATTAGAAGGAAAGTAAAGAAATTTTTGAATAAATATAAATATTTGAATTCCTTAGCTGTTGCAAAACTCTATGCGAATAAATTTATTTATTCATTGCAAAAATTCCATTTGTAAAAATCAAAAAAATTTTCACGACAAAAAGAACAAAAAAATTGCATTGTTTTTTATGTATTTGGTTGCACTTCGATTAAATTTTTACGAATATATATTTTATGTTGAGAATTGAAGAAATCTTTAACATTTTCATATATAAAAAAAATATTTATTTTAAGATATTACAGAAAATATTTCCTTAGATATGCTTTAATTTAATCAGTTAAATTTATTTTTGAAAAAATTCTATATTTTAATCTACGTATTATGATCCATATTTATATCTATAGATATCCCATTATGATCCATAGTAGTAACCAAAATGCTATAAATAAAGCAGAATTTTTTTAACAAATTGTTATACTAACGTTTTATTAATTCTTTTTTTCAAAAGGTTTGACAAAAAAAATTTAATCTTATGCATTCAATTGACGTTTATTCTTTTAAAATCATATCTATGAATACCGTCATAACATTTGATTGCATTCTTATAAAATACAATGTGTAATTTTTAATATGGCAATAAAATGTTTTATAATGTGTTATCACGTAATAATGTTTATAATGTGTTATCATGTAATAATGTTTATAATATATTATCCTGTAGTTGTTTATAATTTGAATAATCTGTTATCCTGTATATGTTTATAATGCGTATAATCTGTTATCCTGTATATGTTTATAATGCGTATAATCTGTTATCCTGTATATGTTTATAATGTGTTATCAATGAAGGCAAATATATAATTCTGCCAAAAACAAATTTAGTTGGTTAAATTAAAATTATCTTTTTAATTCACTTTTTATTATTTATATTTGTTTACTCAAAAATGCAAACGTCAGTCAGTAAAAAAACATCTCCACCATTTTGGTTATAACTCTGGCTTGGAGTTGTAAGAGGTTAGACATTCAGACATCTTTCAACTACAATGATACAATAGAAGTGGTAGGGGGAAATACGACAACTGCCCATTGAGTGACCGGAGTACGAGGGTTACTCTATGGTCAGTTACTGGTTTTGGGGGAGAGGGTTCCGATTTGACCTTGTAAAATACAATTGACCCCCGAGCAGTCAAAAGGGAGAGGGAAGCACAGACCCTCCGCAGATCTATTGAAATCTACTGTTCATTGACAGCAGATATTGAAAAACGTCATTTCTCAGAAATTCCAAATCCTGCTTTAAAACTATTCTCGTACTATGAAGTTTTATTTAAAATAATTTTATGTTAAAGTGTTAATATTCAATTTTTCTAATATTTGGATTTTTAAAAGATCTTATTATTTATTTCTTAAAATTGTAAATAACGCTTAAAAAATATTTCGATCACGATAAAATTAATCAAGATTAGTTAGCACACAAATTTAATCTATTTGAATAGTGCACATTATATCCTGCTTTAAAATTTTAAGTATTGAAACAATCAAAATAATGATATATTCATCAATCAAATACTGAAATATATAACGATATGTTATTAATATAACGACAAAGCAAACCTGCATTTTTACATACTCTATCGAATATGGTTTTTATCATGAACTCCTAGATTACGTAAATAGTTTTGTAAACATCTAGCACTTGCTTTTAATAAGTGCTATAAAAATTGAATGCTTGTTTTTAATAAGGGGTTCGATTTTTAATGATTTTCTAATCGAATCTGATATTCTAAAAAGGGCTCATCAAATATACAAATAAAGCATTTATTTTTCGACATAAAAAAAAAAAAAAAAATTTAAATATGTTGTTTAATAAGTATTTCAATTTAAAAATATAATGATATTTTTTTAACATTAGCACACAAATTTAATCTGTTTGAATAGTATAGTTTATCTTGTGCTAATTCTATTCTAATTACTGAAACAATCAAAATAATGATATACTCATCAATAGAATACTGAAATATATAACAAGATGTTTTAGAAACAAACCAAACCTGCATTTTTACATGCTCTATCGAATATGGTTTTGGGCATGAACATTTAAAAAAAGCTATTACAGCTTTAAAAAATAGCCGTAAATCGTTTTGTGAACATTTAGCACTTGTTTTAACAAAGTATGCTATAAAAACTGAATGCTTGTTTTAAATAAGGGTTCGATTTTTTATGATTTTCTAATAGAATCCGATATTCTAAAACACTTCATCAAATATATAAATAAAGTATTTATTTTTTGGCATACAAAAGTTACATTTTTTAACATATAAAACGTTTGTTCTTTGACATAAGTGTTTCAAAAATATTAAAACATTATGAGCAAAAAAAAAGACGTTGCTTAATTTTATTTTATTTATTTATTATTGTTATTTTGCTCGTTCTAAATTTTCTGAGCATATCAGAACGAATTTAATAAACATTAAATGAATAAACGACAAGAACTAAAGTCAATTTAGTTTTAGCTTCATATTTCAATAAATATTTTTAAAAGGTGAATTGTAAGCTATTGCGAATCTTTATTATGCTCAGAAATATTTCGGCATTAATTATTTTACATTAAAATGTTTCCATTAATTATAAACGTTATCATGTGTACTATTAATTTGTATATATGAGATTGATTTACTAGGGCATTATTATAGATATTGGTTTCAAATGTAATAATAGAAATATAGAATTAAAAGAAAAGCATATTTAAATCTTTATAGGGCGCAATTTAAATTTTTCCAACTAAATGAAATTTTTGACTTACCCAAATATTGCATCTTTATCCCGTTTTTGCGCCTCATCAATTGTATTCATCATATGATTAGCAATTGCACCATGATTAGAATTATAAAGAGAGTGATGATTCATCATGCCTTGTCGGTGGGGGTCGTATATGCCGGTCCCCGGACCTTCTGCATGCCCATAGTGGGGCATTCCGTCTTCGGCGTACTGCATGTTCGTCTCCCGTAAGTTGAAAACCACGTGTAGCAATGAAAACTGAAGTTCTGGACGGAGAGAATTTTCGCGCGCCCGTGATCCGACAGGTGGCGCTTTCAAAAAGTCACCCGCCGAGGGGTTCAGGGTTGTAATACGGAAAAGGTTTGGCGAGCGCTTGGCGGAGTTTTTGAAATACTTCAACTTGCGCCAAAGTCATAAAAATTTTTGTTTTAAAATGTATCAATATGTGTTGCTACAGTTTATTAATATTATTGATTCTTTTTCTGTTTCACATGCTGTTAAAAATGTGATTTATTTGAGTAAGTAATATTTAACTATCAGATGCATAGAGGCAATTAATATATATATATTTATTAGCTTCGTCATTATGTGGGAATTCCGATAAAATTCTACGCGCATGTTAACTAACTAGTGATCGAGTTATTAGTCTTTAAAGGAAAAATGTATTGTAGACGTCAGTTACAAAAATAATATCGTGGACTTTTAAAAACAATTGGAAAATTTATGGAATGGCATAAAAAATAAAATTATTAAAATAATTTTCATACCTTAACTTAATATTTAAATAAATCAAAACAATGAATTTAATTCTAAATGCAACACGATTGGAATGATATTGAAATAATAATGAAATATTGGTTTGAGAAGAAAGTAATTTAGATTTTCATCATTAAAGTGCATTGTAAACACCGAATGAACTTTCCTGCTAATCCAATACGTTTGTAAAATTTTAATGAAAATTACCCATTTTCAAGTAATAATAATAATAATAATAATAATAATAAACTTTTTAAAAGTTTAAAAATAATCCATATTGTAATGATGTTTTCCACGATGGATAAAACTATAAGAAATTTAGTGAAACGTAATTCTATAAAATTATTTATTAAAAAAATATTTTTTGTTCTAATGCAGCTGGCAAACACTTAGACAGCTTGGTCTTGGATGCCTTTAGGCAAGCGCTGCACAGACGTTGCTCACTTTGCATTACCCAGGGGGCGCGTGTAACTTGAAGATAAGCCACGGAAGCGGAGCAAAGATGTCCCCACAACACTCTACGATCCTGTTAGACCGGGATCTACGGTTTAAAGTGGATTCCGAACCACTACAACATCCATGGCACCGCCGGGAAAAGAAATATTTAACTTGGGGATATTATCTTATTTCATTCACAAACATTTCCCAAAAAATTTTCTGTAGTGGCAGAAATTCTTTTAATTAAATAGTTTATTTACAAAAATTATGAAGAAATAATCCTTATAGTTTGCATATATATATTACAGAAAATATTTAAAAAAATTTTATTTGTAGATTGAAATTCGTCAAGAGAAATTATACAAAAATTAAGACTTGACTTATCTCACTGGCCCCGGGTGAATAGGGCTTAATAAGGGGGGAAACCTGCTTACCTTTTGCAATTTTTTAAAATTTTTATTTTTTATTTGAAGTTACCTTAAAAATTAGCGTCAAAATCAATTTTAACAATGATCAATTATCACTTTTAGCAATCAATGTGAAAAATTTTTTATTGATTCTGTTTATTTATCCTTATTATTGTTATTTGAAAAACATAGGCGATCCACCTGTTTTACTTATGTATGCCATGGACTGCCCACTGATGGCCAATGAGGAAAAGTCATTGACTTTTATGGTAAATTGCTCAGCATTAACTTGTCGTACGAGAGAAAACCCAGAGTTGGCTAGTAGATTAAGCTCCTATTAGGCAGCTTGACATTCAATGCTATACATTTTTTACACGTTAACACAATGTCAGTCGAGTCTACTCGTTTCTGAAAGCGGTGACTGCAACAGATATACCTCCACTGGATTTGAACTTGAATCCTCATACACCTCTAATTGCGCGTTATCAGTGGAGACGAGACAAGCATTAATTTGATTTTTATTATTATTTCAAAACACGAAATTTAAAAAAAAAAAAAAAAAAAAAAAAATGAATTAAATTTAGTATTTGTTTCATTTAAGATATTTTTTTTTTTTTTTCAAAATTAATCTTAAAAAATTGAAAAAAATCTGAGAAAAATAATACCATTAAAAATAAATTAGAGCCTAAATTAGAGATTCATGTAAGATGTACAAAAGAGATTTAAGACGTTGCCCACTCGTGCTACCCAATGCCCATTCTCATAAGAGTTCGTGCTGTGATTATGCACTCGTTTTTCTACATTACTATTCAAGTAATGACATTTTTTTACCTGTAACAATAAAATCGATAAAACAAAATATTTTGCTGTATCTATATTACAGCTCGTAGATACAGTTTTGCTGTTTACTATATATATATATATATATTAAAAAAAATTTATATATTTTTTATTCTTCATATTATAATAATTTTCGCAGAACCTGAAATTTTCGCAACTTTTGCTCGTACACTCAGCGCTACTGTAGATGCCTTAAAAAAGTATGTTTTCGTGAGTTAACTTACCTGAAATGCCATCAAAGTTAAGAAAACTTTATTATTATTATTTTTAATTCTTATGGCCCGTTTTGCTATTAATATTTCTCCCAACATATGCTAAGTTAGTTATTTACAGTTTTTGAGAATGCCTTAGAATTTTCAGCAGAAAATAAATAAATAAAAACGTGCCGCCAAAATATCGTCTTTGAGTATACTTACGAGATAGTAATTTTAATAAGAATTAATGCATGTTAAAGGACAAAAAAAAAAAAAAAAACATAAAATTAATAGTAATGCATAGTATCTATCGGAGATTGGGATAACGTATTTAAAGCATTTCATGAACATAAGCTGCCTGATGGGAATTTGCCAGGTTTTCTCTTATAAGACACACAAATGAGGAGTCGTTACCTCTAAAAGTCTTCTCCTGTGTGTCTAATCCTCGTATCCTGTTGGGCGGGACTGACATCCCATGAGTACCCACTCATGGATGGAGGGAAAGGGGTCGCTTCTGTTGTGATGGAGCACCCGAAGGTAGAAGTCTGACTTGGCTCCGTGGCTCTTTTTACAATCATAGGAGACCGGGACCTACAGTCTAAAGTGGATTCTGAACCACTACAAACATCCATAGCATCGCCGGGATTCGAACTTGAAACGTGTGGCACTAAGCGCCAAACACTTTGTTATCTTCTCCTCGTCATGCCCATCGATGAGTTTTTTGTGGCATACATCAGTGCCACACGAGGCCCATAGACATGAAAATATTTATTATTTGATATCATCATCATCGAGAGGTCCCCGGTTCAAACCCGGGTGCCCCCTGAGTAATTTTTTGGACCTAATGGCCGAATGGCTAGCGCTGTGGCGTTCGGTACCACAGGTATCCGGTTCAAATCCCGGCGTTGCCCATGGGTGTTTGTAGTGGTTCGGAATCCACTTTAAGCCGTAGGTCTCGGTCCTAATAAGATCGTAGAGCGCTGCGGGGGCATTGTTACTCCGCGTCCGTGGCTTACCATCAAGTTACACGCGCGTCCTGGGTAATGCAAAGTGAGTAACATCGGTGCAGCCCTTATGGCGAAGATCTCGGTCTATTTGCCAGCTGCATTAGAAGAAAAAAAAATATATCATCATTAGGCAGTGCTATTTTTTGAGTTTCAAACAGTAAAATCGCCGATATTTTGTAACTTATTTTAAATTTTGTTCGAAGATTCATTTGAATCAGCGCAAATTAAATTCGTTAAAATTGAATATAACTAAAACTTTCAAACTTTAAATACATTTCAAAACTAATTAACTGGCAAACTTTTAGCGATGTTGTAATGTAAAGCAATTACAAATCGTTGAGAGGTTACATTAAATTGTTTAAACCCTTTTTGTGTAACATATATATTTGGAAAAAACTTGCATTTCTTAAAATTAAGAAATAAAAAATAAAAAATAAAAAAATCGAAAAATTTATAATAAATTTTGCATTTGGATTTTAATAAAAGGGAAACATATATCAATATAATTATATTTTTTGTTTATGTAATTTTGAGCAAATTTTCTCATAATTTATCGAAAGCTCATACGCTTTGTGGTCTTGATTCATACACCCAGTGTTGATATACACTGAAGTGACAAAAGTCATGGGATACCTCTTAATATAGTGTCGGCCCTCCTTTCGCCCGGCGAAGTGCAGCAACTCGACGTGGCATGGACTCAACAAGTCGTTGGAAGTCTTCTGCAGGAATATTGAGCCATGCTGTCTCGATAGACGTCCATAATTGTGAAAGCGTTGATGGTGCAGGATTTTGGGCACGAACAGACCTCTCGATGATGTCCCATAAATGCTCGATGGGATTCATGTCGGGCGATCTAGGTGGCCAGATCATTCGTTGGAATTGTCCAGAATGTTCTTCAAACCAATCGCGAACAGTTGTGGCCCGGTGACATGGCGCATTGTCATCCATAAAAATCCCATCGTTGTTTGGGTACATGAAGTCCATGAATGGCTGCAAGTGATCTCCAAGTAGCTGAACATAAGCATTTCCAGTCAATGTTCGGTCCAGTCGCACCAGAGGACCAAGTCCATGCCATGAAAAAACAGCCCACACCATTACGGAGCCACCACCAGCTTGAACAGTGCCTTGCTGACAGTTTGGGTCCATGGCTTCGTGGGGTCTGCGCCACACTCGAACCCTACCATCAGCTCTTACCAACTGAAATCGTGACTCATCGGACCAGGCCACAGTTTTCCATTCATCTAGGGACCAACCGATATGCTCACGTGCCCACGAGAGTCGCTGCAAGCGATGTCGTTCTATCAGTAAAGGCACTCGAGTCGGTCTTCTGCTGGAATAGCCCAAGAAAGCCAAATTTCTCCGCACAGTTCTAACAGACAAGTCCCTTGTACGTCCCACATTGATTTCTGCGGTTATTT
Source organism: Caerostris darwini (assembly GCA_021605075.1). Classification (NCBI taxonomy): domain Eukaryota; kingdom Metazoa; phylum Arthropoda; class Arachnida; order Araneae; family Araneidae; genus Caerostris; species Caerostris darwini. Next base: position 66,248 of record BPLQ01008821.1, read on the forward strand.
GACGCAGTGTTGCTTGTCTGTTAGAATTTACGACTCTTTGCAGACGTCGCCGGTCTCGGTCGTTAAGTGCAGGCGGTCGACCACTGCGCTGTCCATGGTGGGATGTTATGCCTGAAATTTCATACTCTCGGCACACTCTTGACACAGTGGATCTGGGAATGTTGAATTCCTTAACGATTTCCGAAATGGCATGACCCATGCGTCTAGCTCCAACTAACATTCCGCGTTTAAAGTCTGTTAATTCCCGTCGTGCGGTTATCATCACGTCAAAACCTCTTCACATGAATAACTTGAACAGAAATGAAAGCTCTGCGAAAGCACTGCGCATTTATACCTGTTCTACGCGATGCTACTGCCATCTGAAAATTTGCATATTGCTATCTCATGACTTTTGTCACTTCAGTGTACATTATGTGTATTCCTGATTTACATTAAGACAGTAATACCGAGAAGTCAATATCAACAAAAACCTTTATATCTGATTGTTCTACAAAAAGTTAGCCAGTAATGCACAGATTTCTCATGAAAAATTTAAAAAAAATAAGAACATATTTTGAGAGGGTCGAATTTACAACGACCTAGAATTTACCACTTTAACAAAAAAAAATTAAAAATTAGTATAAAGGGTTATTTTATTTCAGGCCCAGAAATGTGACTACATGCAGACAAAATTTACGAAACTGCGTTTAGTCAATTGCAATATTGAATCAATAAGTACACCAGTTTATTAAATAAATATTCTTGTTAAAATGAAGATTCAACGACAAATTAACTTGAAATTATTTTTCCTTTGAATTCTGCTATCAAATTAATATATTTTAAGTGTGTTTCACAATTCATGATTCCAAAAGCATTTTAATCTTCAATCCTTGGGAAATAGTTAGTGATTAAAATAATTAAAGCTACTTGAAGCAGCAACAGAACGGAAAGAAAAATACCTATCGAGAGAAAATCCTAGCATTGAGTTTGCAAAGTGTAAAATGATATTAGACATCATTTTTTTTATTCATTATTTTGCATAGAACCATGTATGGTTTTGACATTTATGAATACATTAATATATTTAACATAAATAAATCAAGCTCGAATAAATTAATATAACTGGCAGAAATAAATAACACTCGAATAAATTAATATGCCTGTATTAGGTTACAAGAAATTTTCAATTCTGTAATTTTTTTTTTGGTTATAATTAATGTATGTAAATCCTACAGCTTATTTAGTACAGACTTTCTGCAAAATATACTGATCTTTTGATGAATAAAATACACTTCGCATTCAATAAAATGTAGTTGGTGGCAATTCTAGATGACTTAAAAAAAAGAAAAAGTTTTAAAAAAGGAAAAAAAAAAAAAAAAAAAAAAAAAAAGTGGGAAAAAAAAAAAAAAAAAAAAAATTCAAAATTAATTTTTAAAGTAAAGCATAAAACTAAAACCTAGAGGATAAAGCCATTCATATTCATTGAGTCTTCATTTATTTTAACGAAAATAATTGAGAAAAAAAAAAGAAAAGAAAAGAAAAAAAAAAAGGCTATAAAGATCCTGAATAATATTCTGTTTCAAATTATTAATTATTAATTTTTGATATATGTATGCCTAATAGTTTTAGTCGATGGGGGTATGAGTTGATAAGAGTTAAACCTGAAATTTACCCATCATTTACATTTTTATATCTTTATAAGCCAACGTCCGTACCATGCTGAATATACCGGTTCTCGTTAGATCACCGAAGTCAAGTCATTCGAGGGGGGGGGGGTGGGAAAGGGGTTCCGTATCCAAAAGGTTTTAGCCCCAATTACTAATAAATGATGAGAATTAACGGGGAATGGATTCCGAACCACTACAAACATCCATGGCACCGCCGGGATTCGAACCCGAAACCTGTGGCACCGAGAGCCAGAGCGCTAGACACTCGGCCATTCAGGTCCCAAATTTACCAACGGCACGCGGTGTTCCCAGGTGGTCACCCACCCAAGTACTGACCGCGCCCAATGATGCTTGACTTCGGTGATCTAACGAGAACCAGTATATTCAGCATGGTACGGCCGTTTCACCGAAGTCAAGCATCATTGGGCGCGGTCAGTACTTGGGTGGGTGACCACCTGGGAACACTGCGTGCCGTTGGTAAATTTGGGACCTGAATGGCCGAGTGTCTAGCGCTCTGGCGCTCGGTGCCACAGGTTTCGGGTTCGAATCCCGGCGGTGCCATGGATGTTTGTAGTGGTTCGGAATCCACTTTAAACCGTAGGTCCCGGTCTCCTATGACTGTAAGAGCGTCACGGAGCAAAAGTCAGGCTTCTACCTACGGGTGCTCCATCACAACAGAAGCTGCTTCCTTCCCCTTCAATCATGAGTACGTATGGGCTCGTGGGCTTGGCCACCCAAGTGGGATAAGAAACAACAAACATATCTTTATAAGAAATTAGTGTAATTTGTACTATAAGCTGAAAGATGCATGATTATAGTAACATAAGTGCTAACTCTTCCTTCACACCGTTCTGACAATAAAGATATGCCTTCAGAAACCTGGAGACGATGGTGATTGTGACAATATATTAAAAAGCGTCTTTTATTGATGGGATTTTTCTCTCTGACAACAAGTAAATGCAGGGTAGTTACCCCTAAAAATTCTCTTGGAAGGCACTATCCTTCCTATATTACCTGCCAATGGACTGTTCCCGGTACTCACAGATATGAGACTCACAGATGCTCAACAAAGAAGGTTAAGGATATATACTTCTTCTTTCTATCTGGCAGATTTTGAGACAGGCTTTCTTTTTTACGGGGAAGGTTTGTCTTCCCTACGCCCAACGCTCTATAGTCATAGTAGGCCGATACCTACGGTTTAAAGTGGATTCCGAACCACTACAAATATCCATGGTACCGCCGGGACTCAAATCCGAAACCTGTGGTACCGAGCGTCAGAAATGATATATACTAGTTGAGGAAAAATCTACTTACATGATTGACTCCTTCTTGATGAAACATTTCAAATCTGGTCTTGTGGATCAATATTTGACATGTTTAAATTTTCATTAAGTTATCGTAAAATTTGTTTCGTTGAAAAATAAACATTTTGCCTTGATGGAAAGGAAATAATATCTCAAACGAATCAAGAATTAATGATAAACTTCCACTGAAAATAAATTTCGTTTTTATTTCGAAAATGTAGGAAACTACTAAATATGACCCGGCTTTGCTTGTTACAGAAAGTAAAATATTTTTAATATTGTTAAACTTCACAAAGGAAAAATATCTGTATAGAATTAACGGTTTGAGATTTTATAAAACTTAATTTAAATGCTATAAATTCGCTAAATAACGCAATCAATCTTATCGAAAAATTCCCAAAAATATATATATATATTTTTTACATTTAATTTGTTAGCATTTATTTTTTAGAACATGATAATGCCATTTAAGAAAATAAATTAGAAATATAGTACTCGAAATAATTGAAAACTAATACTGTACATTTTTTATCTTATTTTGTTTAAATATAAATTAAATAATTGTGCCAGTTAGTTTTTAAAGGTTGGCGCCATCTTGTGGCATGAAATACTGATGGCAATAAAATAATCGATAAGAATTTTTCTGTAACTATTGGCTCCGAATCTTTGTAACGTAATAATAAATTCAGACGCAAAAAAAAAAAAAAAAAAAAAAAAAAAAAAAAAAAAATCTAAGCATTATAATTTTTTTATAATAGGATCAGGAGTTGGGGAAATGGCCAAAAAATTGAGTCGAATTTTTTATGCCGACTTCCGATTTCTGCTATTTTTCAGAAATTGTATCTTTACTTCTATTCCGTAATTTTATGCACTATGATCTTTACTTCTATTCCGTAATTTTAAGTAGTATGATCTTCTGTATTTAAAAGATAATAAATTCAATGTTTTATTGAACTCATGTATCTAAAAAACATTTTTTCATTAAAAATGTATTTTGCACTAATTTTAAAACTGTAGTATTTGCAATAACATAAAAGACATTCTTGTACTCTAAATTTACTTACAAACAATACATATATCCTATCAAAATAACACAAAATTAAGAGGTTCCAAAGTATTATAGAATAATTTAAGGCAAGCAATAGTAAACAAAACGAATTGACGCAGAGGTAAGGTGACGGACTCCCAACCGTAAGGTCGAGGCTTCGAATCCGGCACTCGGCACAATTCACAATTTTTATATCTTTGCTACGTTGTGCACCTTAATCCTTTCTTAACGGCTAGTGAACAGTTAGGTTTTTATTGTACGCTTTTTTACCCCCTTTTTTTTTTGTTAGGAAAATAAAAGGATGGAATAAAACCAATAAAATAAAAATAAAAATTATAAAATGAAAACTATAAAAATACGGTCCTGATATTGGCCTTTTTTTTTTGTGTGTGGACTAACTATTTACTTTGCAGATCAATCTACAGCTCTCACCGTTCAGCATAATCCCTGTTTACTTGGTTATATGAGTTCATAATAACTCTGTTTACTTTTTCATTATTTTGGCATCGACAACTGGTCCCTAATTGTACTGAACTTTAATTTCTTTTATGTTGTACCTTACTTTTATTTTTATTAGTATTTTTATCTTTTTTTTTTTTTTTTTTTTTTTGAGTACCATTTAACTTGAATTTTTAGAAACTTTATCTTGTATTTCCACTAACCTAATTAAGCAACCAATTAAAATTCAAAGCATATCTATTAATTAAGATGAGGAGGTTTAAGGGGTATTTCCCCTGTTGGTACTCCGTAATCGGTACGCCATTTGCCAGTTGCCAGTAAGGCAAGCAAAAAAAAAAAAAAAATTATACATGTTAAGCAAAAATATTCTATATTTGTAATATATTAAATCTTATTTTTTAAGTAATAGAATAATTTTATAAGATCTTTCATTATTGATCCATGATAATATTTTATAAGCCTCCGTGCAAAGCAAAATCTCCCCACACTTAATTTGATATGCAGATAAAGCAGTAACTCTCTTCGTTACTAGCTGTGTTATCGAATGATACAATTAAATTGCTTGCTTAACATTTGTGGAAAAAAGATGAATGAATGGTCGTTAGAGGGCGCTGCCACGCCAAGTTAATTGGGCGAAAGAAGTGCGAGTGGGAGAGAGTGTTTGGTTAGCAAGAGAAGAGAGAGAGGTAATATTTGAAGTGTGAGAGGCATTAGAGATTAGAATGTGTGGTATTATTATCAATTTGTAAATATTGTACAAAGTTTAAATATTCCTAGTATGTGTAATAAAATAGTCAATAATTAATTCATGAAAGTTGATTTATTTTGAACCCCCGACAAGACAACATTTGTGAACAACTAAAAGAACCCGTAAGTTGGCGAATTCATTTCTTCTTCTACAGTGTTTTTCGTCAACATTTAAGTTCAACATTAATTCCTAGAATTTTGGAAAAATAAAAGTTATTTTTATAAAACAGTTGAAAATCGAAATTTTTAAACCGACTTCCCATTTCTATCTGTAACATGTATACCAAGAATGAGCAGAGATTAGGAAAACAGGTTCGATATATATATATATATATATTTTTTGCTGATTATGTTATATTTTTAATAAAATTAGGCAGAACAACTAATTTGTATTTCTTATTAAAAATCAAATAGACAAAAATAGAGGAAAAAGTTTTATAAAATAAATACAGTTGAAACAAAAATAATAAATAAACAAGACATTTAATCAATGCAAGTTGTCGACTTTGCTTTGATAATTTTTTAAAAAACTAGTATGCAATTTATCAAGGCTGCTTTTTGAAATGCTGATTAGTTAACTGTGAGCGATAGTTTGATCCAAAAAAATTCATAGTTGAGTATAAACATTCGCAAAAATATGCTGTAACAAAAATTTAAAATAGTTGACACCTTGCTTTCTTTAAATTGGCATACTTTGTATCCTGTGCTAATTTCCAAAACTCAATCGGAGAAGAGATTTGTTCTGCATTTGTAATGCCTGGTCATTGTATTGCCCCAGTTCTATATCACAAAATGGAATTGTTAGTGTTATAATCTAATTGGTTAGTGCTATATCACAAAATGGAATTGTTAATGTTATAATGTAATTGGTTAGTGCTATATCACAAAATGGAATTGTTAATGTTATAATGTAATTGGTTAGTGCTATATCACAAAATGGAATTGTTAATGTTATAATCTAATTGGTTAGTGCTATATCACAAAATGGAATTGTTAATGTTATAATGTAATTGGTTAGTGCTATATCACAAAATGGAAAACAATATTGAATAATTTCAATTACAAATAGTAATTGAAAAAAAAAACTGCAAATGTAGGTTTGAAACTTATTAGATATTCAAATAGTTAACAGGAAAAAAAAAAAACCCCGAATATCTAATTTTAAAATTATATTCAATATTATTGCTATTTTAGTGACAAATGTAAATACACTGTCCTTCGTAGCCGCATTTAAACACACGCACACATATATATAAACGGGATGAATTCATGTTGGCAGAAAATAAGGAAATAGAGCAGCGCTTTTACAAGTACTGTTTCAGTTTCATACAACTGGAACAGACGAATATGAAGAGTAGTGTAGTTCATATGAGACGAATGCAAAGGCTGCATACAAAAATTAACATTTCTATTTCTTGGATTTAATCATAAGGGAAATACTATACAATTTGGAAGTTATTAAGGCCAAATGAAGATGCTCCAGAACCAACAGAGTGGCTCTTTTCCAGCTTGTGTATGAATGAACTGAGGGGGAGAAAATGGAATTTAAGGTGGCAGGAAAGCATGTCCTGATGTTTTCGAGACGAGATGATGCATGACGTTGATGAGCCAGCTTGTTGATCGATGGTGATGAGGTGTAGCCATTGGAGATAGTTGCGAACTATCTTTTAAGATATCGGATCGGAAAGAAAGTTCTTTTGGTTTTCGCAATGCTTTTAAATGTTGAAATGAATACTTTCTTATCAATCCAATAATATATGTAAGTTATGTCCAGAGGAATGGATACAAATGGCAAGAAAACTTACAAATTTTATATTGTGCTGTGATACTGGTAATTAAAGTGGTATGAATATTAGGACTTATTGGTTTAAATATGCCTACGTTAACATTATAATATCGCCAATTGTTTTTTAAAGAAATATGATTACATTAAATATGAATAAGAAATGAGTCGCTCAGAAACCATTGCTGTTATGTCCAGTTAACAAAAATTGAGAAAATTAAGCAAATAAATACATAAATATTTGTTGGGACAATGGCAACATCTTTAAGACTTATAACTTTAAAATTTTAAACTTTAAGACTTATACATTTTGACAGCTGAAAAAGATAAGAAATTTATATAAAAATAATATAGCATTTGTTGTTATAAGTTTTCTGTTTATTCATTAAAACAAACAGTTATCTAAATCTAAATTTTAATTTCCGTGTGTTGTCCTTAAGTCCTGTAAAAGTCGTGTTTTATTGAAGGTATATGCTTTAATAAATTCATCATGTCTTTTTTTTTTTTTTTTCTTTTGAATTTGTTCTATCCGTAGGATACAATAATGGTTGTTTTATATATTTTTTAAAATTACTGGTTTACCTATTTTTTTTTTAAAATTTCAATTACATAAAAGATATCAGCCTCGTCAAATTATATTTGAACTTAATGCCGCTTGGATTTGATCTTTTTAGTATTATCCACCGTATATTAAGGCGATTGATTGTTAAGTTACTTGTTGATTTTTTTTTCTGATGATAATAACGTCTTTCTATGGTTTTGTGGAAAAAAAATCTTGAAGATGAGGTGAAAATATGATTCATCTCGAAAACGTTGAAAGTTTTTTTTTTTTTTTTTTTTAACTATTTTGAATTATGTGATACCAATTGTTAGGATTCTAAATATATTGATTTATTATTATTATTATTCACGAGCTTCTATAAATAAAAAACCAGTAATTATGAGGCAAAAAACTGTACCCACTTAATAAAAATTTTATTATGAATTTGTTGTTTTTCAGTGTTGCCAACAAATTTAGAAAGAAGAATTTAGTTCTTTTCCAAAATTTATGTAAAAAAATATTGATAAAAATTGATTTACTCACAATGGCTTCTAAAATTATTATACAACATATTCAGAAGCTATAAAATAAAAAAGGCTGTCTTACCTAGAAAAAAACGAAGCAATGTGTAAAAGAAGAATTTTTTTTATTCTATTAAAATTTACAAAATCAGAAAATATCAAAAATTGGCTAACAGCAATGGCTTCTGAGCGACTCAGTTAATGAAGCTGTATGAGAAAATTCTATGTTATGCTATAACATTATACAATGGCAGCATCATTTTTTTATAATGCTGCCATTTACCGAATGTCCTTTTAGGACTTAAGTTAGAGGGACATATATATGATTACCCAAGAAATTATATACTAGACATATTTTGTTGACTAACATCTCTGACAATTTATACTGTTATTATTTATAGTTTTATTTTACAGCTAAAGTAAACGTAAAAAACTATAGTATAGTTTTTAAATTTTGTGATCTAAGGTAATTTAATGCATGTAATGTATGTGACAATTTTAAGTCTCCTCTGATTTCTTATTTTAATTTTGGTAAAAAATTGTTTTCATCCTAATGATTCTGTTTCAGCGAGAGCTTTATTATTATTATTTTTTTTTATTTATATAATGTTTATGACTTGTGCATAAAATATAGTCATCTTCTTAAAATTATTAGAACAACTTTTTTTTTCCTTTATTTTTCCCCTAGAAAGGAACTTTAAAAATATATTTCAGCTTAAATAAACATGGCTTAAAAAATTCGGAAAATTACATACAAGATTGTCTACTGTTCTGTTTCTACCCCCCGTTAAAAGAAGGAAAAACTACCAGGCATCCATCATATGAAAACTTTAAATTATAAAAATTTTAAATAGAGCAGTTGGAATCTGAAGTGAATTTGCTTGGAAATAAATGACATGCCCGTGACTCGGCCTTAGTTGTACAAATGACTTACAGATTTTTTTTTCTTTTTTTCTTTGTTGCAAAATAATTAAAAAAGGGATGCATAGACTTGTGGAGATCAATGATTCCATATACAAATTGTAGGTTAAATCGCAAAAGAAAAAAAATAAATTTGTTCAATGTATATATGATTACAAGATCAAGGAAAAGAAAAGAAAAAAAAATGTAATAAAATAAAAAGAAAATAAAACTTTTCATGGGGATATTACATAGAGTTAATAAATGTTTCACTATTCAATTGGAGGAACCAAGTATTAAATAAGCAGCAAAGTGATTAATTAAATGGTTTCTATCTGATGATTTTTTAAAATTCATACTGGAAAATGTTTGTTTACAAATATATGCTGATCCAAATAGGCTTCAGCATTTCATTGCATTGCAACAACAATAAACACAGAATTATATTATAATGAGAATTATATGGTTTATGCCATCAGTAGCTTATTTATTTGATTTTCAATATAAAGATGTTTCCAACTCGTAGTCAAGTGGTAACGGGTGCAGTTAAAGTTAAGGATGTATTTCGAATCCGCTCATGGTCAGCATCATTGTCTTCTTTTTAAATTCCTTCTATTAGTTTACAATCTCCCTATATATATCTTGTTCAAATTTTCAATCGCTCATAAAATACTTTTTATTCATCCACTCAAGTTCAAGTACATTTTTTTAAACTTGTAGTGGATGACACTCGATGTTAATACAGTTTTTTCAAATATTAATTCAGTAATTAAATTTAATGAATTAATTTTATTTTTTTTTAGATTTAAGTTGCATATGTCTACCAATAGATGGCGCCAGATAAACTTAAAAAAATGAATGACAATTATTTATAAAGGACTTTCTGCAATAGAGTGAAAAAAAGGGGGAATTGATAATAAAATAAATAAATTGGAATTGGAAAATTGGAATAATTTTTTTTTTTATATTACTTATTTGGTTGTAATCCAAGAATGAAGAAAGCGTTCTCCTAAGAAGAATGTTTCTGATCGTTTTCTTCTTTCTTGGATTATAACCAAAAAAGATGAAAACGAGGAGAAATGGTAAGAGGGTAAACTTGAGAAACGAGGTAATTACTATTTACATTTTTTTTTAACAAAAAAATCTTTCAAAAGTCTCTTGTATATAATCAAGCATGAAGGTTATCAATTAAATGGTTTCTGCCTAATGACTTTTTTTTTTCTATATTCATGCCTAAAAATACTTCTGTACAAATTTAAGTTGATCCACTGAGCACTTCAATGGGTTGTTTAACAACAAAACGCTAGATAATAGCTCCAGATTATTATATCATCATTTCTGTTGTCACTGACTTTTCTGTATATATATATATATATATACATATATATATATATACAAGCTTATAAGTCGTTTAATTATACAGGAATGCAATCATTTTGATTTTATATCAAGTGGAAATGACTTGATAACAAAAGAAAGTACAGCAAACACCTAAGTGACCTAGTGAATTGTGAACGTGTTTATATTACCGATGAACACAATAAACGCCTGTATGTGAAAGACCATCATGGAAATCAAAGAGGAGGGAAGTAGGACTCGAATTTCCCAGATATCGCCCCTGGGAATGCTCGTACAAAATTGCAACCACTATTTAAACAGCGGTAAACACTAGACATCATCATCATCACCATAAACAAGTAATATAAAAAAAAAAAATTTTAAGTCAATTCCTACTTTTTTTTCACTGTATGGCAGAAAGTCCATTATAAATAATTTTCATTCATTTTTTTAAAGTTTATTTGGCCTCATCTATTGGTAGATATATGCAACTTAAATCTAAAAATATTTTTAATTAATTAATTAAATTTAATGATTGAATTAATATTTGAAAAAACTGTATTACTGTGTGCCAGTGGTAACATCCAGTGTCATTCACTACAAGTTCAAAAAAAAAAATGTATTTGAAGTTGAGAGGAGGAATAAAAAGTATTTTATTAACGGTTGAAAATTTGAACAAGATATATATAGGGACAGTGTGAGCTAATAGAAGGAATTGAACAATAATATAAGGCAACATAATCATCAGAATAAACAATAATAATTAAAATATCGAAATTAAAAAAACATTTTCTCATTCGCTTGCTAGTAATTCTCGCTTGCTAGTATCTCTTATTCACGAAACACTACTTACTGGCAGTACCGTACAGCAAATAATAGCCATCCATCAAAAAATGAGGGTGGCGGCCATGAACCAAGCTTTTAGAGATGCGTTGAAAATCATATCACTATGAATTTATCATTGTGAGAAGGACAAAATATCACATTGATTTTTTTCACAGTTGTATTGATATTTTGTAACAAAATTTATTCTTTTATATTATTATAGCAAATTGTGCAGTGCTAGTTATACTGTAAGTCAATTACTATAAGTCAATAATGAAAATATGGTAAAAATTTAATACGGCAGAGTTATTTTTTATATAGGGTATTGTAAAATAATTTTTCTTAATTTTCTTTTTGGAAATTAATTAAATAAAGAAGAGATGAAAATCATGTCACCATGATAGGCTGCTCCAGTAACAAAATATCACTGTGATTTTTGCCACATTTATAATAATTTTGCGCATCATAATCTTATATTCCTAACTGTGTGAAAATCATTATAAAATGATGCTTTGCCAGAGTTATTTTTCAAAAAAAATTTTTGTTTCAGTAATATTATTGAAACAATAATTCTCGAACATGCTAATTTAAGGAATTAAGTAATATCTTGCATTACTATTATTAAAAAAAATTTGTCGATACATTAATTTTAGATATTATTATACCTTTTAAAAATTTAAATTAACCGATGGTCATTGCTACAAAATGTAAATTATGATTAAATCAAAATTAAATTAATTAAATTATATACTTTAACAAATACAATTACTACAATTTTACGTTTAATTTAAAATTTTCTAATGTGCAAAAATTGAAAGAATTTTGAACTGGTGAAGAAATACTTAATAACTAAATTGCAATACTATTACAATAACTTGTTTCAAATTAAACGGATTTCATGATTACTGCAATTCCAGAGGTTTTCTTAAAAAAAAAAAAAAAAAAAAAAAAAAAAAAGGGTAAATCATAATAGTGATAATGCTTTTCTGTTAGTGCCTTTACGTACTAACTGCAAATCAATGCATACTGAATTTCATAAGCAAAGATATATGCCAAAACAAGTTTATTACACATTTACTACTGTGCCCAAAAAGTAAGATCAATTATTTTTTTTTCAAAAACGCTTTATTTATTCTGCTAAATTTATTTCATCGCCTTCAAAATAATCCCCTTCGGACACAATGCACTTAAGCCCAATTTTTTTCCAATCCTCAATGCATGCTCCAAAAAGTCATTGGCAGGAATGACTTTCAAAGCGCGCGGCGATTCACCTAGAATCTCTTCAATCGATTAAAACCAGTGTCCCCGGAATGATCTTTTGCGTTTAGGGAATAGCCAGAAATCGCACGGTGTGAATACGGTAGTTGTGGAACGATATGGGTTTCATTTTCGGCCAAAAAGTCACGAAGAATCAATGCAGTGTGAGATGGCGCATTCATTGTTTTCGGTACGAATCGAGATTTGACGCGTTTGAGGCCCAAAATGGAATTGATCGATAATTTAGAAATTCCAACATCATCAACAAGGTCTCTAATTATAAATCGAGGATTTGCAAGCACCAAATCTTTAATTTTTTGGACGTTGAGATTGATGGTCGACTAGAGGGCTCTTCGTCTTCAACGCGTTCTCTGCCTTCTTTGAACTATTTATACCATTTCTAAACATTTCTTTCCGATGTAGAAATGCGCACCAAATACCTTCTGCAACATTCTATACGTTTTCGCAAACAAAATTTAATGCAAATTCTTTGCTCAATTAATTCAGACATTTTAATGATTGCCGGAATCAGTTTCAGCGTCTCACAAAGCCAAACGTAACTCGAACATCTTCCGCATAAAAATTCTAATTTAATATCTCCTTTAATAATAAATTATCTTACAAATGTAATATTTGAAAATGATTAAAATAAGGAAAATGTTCATACATAGTGAAAATTCGAACACAGAACTGCTTTGCCCTCGTGTGCACAGGATGATCGTAGAGCGACAAACCAAACCAAATGGAATACAGAACGCATTTTAACATTTCATTGCACAGCAATTTTTAAAAAATTATGCATTTTACAAATTACCATTGATAAAATGTTCAGTATATATGACTTGGTGTCGGCTTGCTTCGGTAAATATCGGAAAATTACTTTTTAATTAATTTTGAAAAAAAAAAAATTTGAGAAAAGTTTCATAAAGTTATGCAACTTACCACAATTGATCATTTAATATATATATGGAATCAAATTTTTTCGTATCTGCAAACAATCAATCCAATTGCCTGGACTGATCTGGGAGATAGAACTACAAATAATCAACCTGGCGGATAGAAGGGTCATAGGGTTTCAGAACTGAGTGGGAACGATTCGAAATTCAACATGTGATGCCGAATCGAAAGTTCCTGAGTCTATAGCTAGTATGGGAACGATAAATAAGTAGGCTGTAATGTATTTTTGTTGAGCTGGTGGAAATAATAAGTGGTTAGAAAAACTTAAATGCCACCCTTCTGGTTGCTTGTTCCAAATTGCTGTCAATAATGCTCAATCTATTCCATATCTGTAGTTCCACTGGCTTGATTTTACTTGGCTTGATCAGGTGTTTTCAGATTTATGCTCGCGTGAGCTGTCAACTGGCAAATGACTTCATATCAGCACAGCAGCATAATCACTGTAATGCTTAATATCAGAAAATAACATCTTGAATCCACACAAAATTTTATCAAACATGACAGCTCCACTTTTATTAAAAAAGTAACACACCATATATCTTTTCAATTTCAGCGTGACATATTATAGGATTGTAATCGAATTGAAGTATTTTAATATTTAAATTTTTTTTCCCTGTAATGGTTAAATTGAAGCCTGATCGCCCAGTGACTGGCGCTCGGTGCCACAGGTTTCGGGTTCAAGGCCTGACGGATTCGACTCGCAGGTTACCATGGATGTTTGTAGTGGTTCGGAATCCAATTTAAACCGTAGATCCCTGTCTAATATGAGTGTTGGGCGTACGGCTGACAACCCTACGCCGTAAAAAGAAAACATCTCCTATCTCAAAATCTGCCAGTAGGCAGATGGTCTTGGCCCACCAAGGGGTGTCGCGCCAGTGAAGAAGGAGAATGGTAAAATTGAAAGTGAATTATCTTCAGTGTTTATAAAGCAGAATATTTGTTCGTGTTTTCAATTTCTTATAATTTAATAGCTATATTATTGAAAGAATGATTTTTTTTTACTGTCTAAATCCTTTATTACTTGACTCACTATGTTCTTTAAATCTTTTATATCGATCGACTATTTATAAATCACTATCTTCCATAAAATCTTTATTGACCTACCCACAATTGATAACATTCGCAATTTAAATGTAGGAGAGCAACTCAAATTCAAATGCATATCCATTCACGACTTCAAAAAACGAAGAAATTTAATGTTAATTGCGGATCTCATATCAGAGAGCATTACTTCCATCAGCTGATGTCATTTTAAAATGCAATACTATATATTGCAACATTTTCGATTGCTCTCTAAGTGTAATTAGAAATTATTTTATAATGATTATTGTATTTTTTATAATGATTTACATAAAAAATTACAATATTTTACAATTACAATAGGCGAGGAATCGTAAATCATCATTATTAAATATTTGTACTCTTTCTTTTTTTTTTGTTATTTTTTTAAACTTAATTAAAATTTTATTTAAATTATAATTCTTCATTAAAACTTTTTTTAGCTAGCTAACTAATTTCTTTTTTAAAATAAATTATTAATTGAGATCAATTTTAAAATGCCTAAGGGTTTAAAAATTACCTTTTGACATGGATTTTTCTTTTGCTTCGAATTCGAAATTATTTTTATTTTGAATAAAGTGAGAGATAACCAGAAAAATTTTCCGGCATTGAAAAGGCGTTGTGGATATTATCCTACAACCGCCGATTCTACCGCTGTGGCTGTTGTCTAGTCACTCCGATCACTTCGAGCGAATCTGAGCTGCTAATCTTTGGCATATAAATCTTAACTTGTTTATTTGCTACGATGTGCACCTTAAATTAGAACATGGCTATCTGACTCTTTAAGTTGTAATTTTAAATTTTAATAGTAAGTTTTTAATAGTTCACTTTTGTTTAATAACTTTTCTTAAATTGTTAGCTTACTTTTAATTAATTTCATATAATCTTTTGTTAGCATTAATTTTTATCTTAATTACATATAACCTAATCTTTTGTTTACTTTTTAACTTTTAAATCCTTAACCTGGTTTAAGTCTTTATTTTAATAGTAACTGTAAAATCTTTAATCTTTCAATAGTAAATCTTAACTGTTCGCTGCTCGCGTGTAATTTTAAATGTTTATTTTGTATATAAAAAAACAAAAAAAAAAAAAAAATAAAAAAAAAGTATGTACTTTCCTAGCTTGGCTAGGTTTTAGAGCTTTGCTCATGGCGCCATCTATCGCCAAAATTGTAAACCGACATGTAAACAAGCGGTGTTTAACACTGCTTGTAAGTCACACCTTTTTACTTTTGTTATTTTTTATAATATGCTTAATCTTTAATTCTTTTTTTATTTTTATTCATTTTAACTTTGTTTAACTTTAATCTTTTATTTTTGGGCATCGCCAACGGACCCCTAATTGTACCGAAAGCTTTAGCTTTTTCGATCTCCTGCTTTAATTGTTAGCAAGCAGGAGGTGTTTTTCTTAAATTTTAATTTGTGCTAATCTTCTTTTTATTTTTATTCTTCAATTTAAGCAACTTCATTTTGTGCTAATTTTCTAACTAAATTAAGATGTGGAGGTATTGTGGCTCTTAAAGCCACCTAGGAACTCCGTAATCGGTACGCCCGTTGCCCGTTGCCCCCCAGAAAAATTTTAAGGTGATTATTAATTTTTAAATTTAACGAGTCAATTGAAACAAGGTACACAAAAATATGACATTGTTTTTAATTTAAAACATAGTTTTTCAATGAAACAATGAGGTAAAAATTGCATTTGAATGCAGTTTATATTTTACTTAGATGTTCTCTTCAATCTTTTTAGTTATGCATTATCGGTTAACTGTCAAATTTCAAAATAACATTTTAAAGTTTCTTCATAAAATTTTATAAGAAATACGCTTTTTTTTTTTTTTTTTTTTCAGTTGGTAGATATTAACTTCAAAAATTTAGAAAAAATAAATCTATTACTTTTTATCATATTAATTTTTCTGTATAGTTAGAAATCGAACAATTTCTATAGAAGTATGAATCACATGGTTGATTATTTCAAAATTTTAGTTTAATTAATAATTGTGAAACAATAAAAATAGCTCGTGGCATAGCAATTAAAGAGACTTCTTTAATTAAATTTTTTTAATTACTTTAAAAAACAAATAATATATAAAAAAAAATTTTTTAAAGTCAATTCCTACTTTTTTTCACTATATTGCAGAAAGTCCTTTACAACTAATTTTCATTCATTTTTTAAAAATTTATCTGGCACCATCTATTGGTAGATACATGCGACTTAAATCTAAAAAAAAACTAAAATTAATTAATTCAATTTAATTACTGAATTAATATTTAAAAAAAACTGTATTAACATCAAGTGTCCTCCACTACAAGTTAAAAAAATGTATTTGAACTTGAGTGGATGAATAAAAAGAATTTTATGAACGATTGAAAATTTGAACAAGATATATATATATAGGGAGAGTGTGAGCTAATAGAAGGAATTGAAAAAAGTTTCGCTGTTTTTTAAAATTAAAATTAAGTTTAAGTTAATTTTGTGTTTTTCATTTCATTTATATATGACGGATGTTTTTTTATATATTGAATGAGCACATTTTCGTGAAATTCCATCTCTAACAAAAATTATATTTATTTTAATGCGGCAGAATTTAATTGTGAAGATATTTCAGCATTATTATAAATGTTTTAAAAGAATTTTTTAAATTCATAGAAGTTACTTTAACTTTCGCGGTACAAACGTCTGATTCTTTGAACTTTCGTTATGGAAATGCAATAATACGAATATAGCAATATGTAGATTTCAATAAAAAATTAAATTAATTTTTTACTATAAAATATTTAAATATTAACATAAGATCAATCATAAATTTTTTTTTTTTTAATTCTTCAGAACTGTAGTTCTACGGAAATTTAACTGTAAGAAAATATTAATCTTTATTATAACAGTAGATGGCGCCACAAGCAATCACCAGAATTTCAATTTTACACGTGTCCAGTAGGAAACTTGGAATACATATATGCATGCGCATATATTTTTTTATCAGTAAATGATGCAATTTGCAATTCGCATATTAAACTAGTTTCAGCATTTTTAAAAGATACCATCATGATGACAGATAACGAAATGTATATGAAGGTATAAAACAACAACATTTACTTTCACAAAATATGTTTTATTTATTCATTTATTTTTAAATAAATATTGCTATTAGATCACAAGAAATTACCAGTGGGGAAATTATTCAACTGCATTATTGCAATAAATACGCGAATAAAAATAATTGTAGTATAATAATACGCGAATAATAATAACTTTCTTTCTTTTCTTTTCTTTCTTTCTTTCTTTTTTTTTTTTTTTTTTTTTTTGTCTTTTCATTTTTAAGAATATGATAAAAACACATTTTAAAGGAAACAAATTTTTATATTCATCTTTAATAGAACGTTATTTTAAACAATAGAGCATCATAGTCATGCATTAAAGTTCCTAAGAAATCTGAATTACTATTTCTAATCTTTAAACTAGAGCACCCCCCACACACACACACATATATATATTACAGATGCAGCGAGACATTTAATAAAGTATATAAAAATAAATGAACTTATCAAATAATATTTTTAAGATTTTAATACTTCTACTTGTATAATAGCCACTTTCCCCCCTTCAAAACAACTTTAAAAGGAAAAAAAAAAAAAATAATAATAATAATAAAAAAAAAAAATATTTTAATGAATATTATTTTGTAAAAATAAGTTTAATTACAAAAGGATTTTATAATTTTATATAATACTAGCAGACCCGGCCACGCGTTGCTGTGGCTTTCTTGTATTTCGTTCAATTATTAGATACTACACTATGTGGAAGAAAGTGACGGGACACGACACTATAACGACATAAGCCCATATTTATTAAAATTAATAGGAGGTAGGGCCTCCTTTGGCTGCGATCACAGCTGCAACCCTTCTGGGCATGCTTTCCACTAAATTAGCCATAGTGGCAAGAGGAATTTCCTTCCAAATGTTTAACAGGAAGTTCCATAGTTCAGGCTTGCTTTTGGGGGGTGGGGTGCGGGTGGGGTGCAGGCCCTCAACCGACGGTCCAATTCGTATGTTCAATTGGGTTAAGATCAGGGCTCTGCGCCGGCTACTCCATGCGTTTAACGTTGTTGTTTACATACCAATCAAGAGTCCTCCTTGCAACATGGCATGTTGCGTTGTCGTCTTGATATCAGCAATCATCCATACCGTACGTTGCTCACAAGGTAGGAAGGACATGATTGTCGAGAATATCACAGTATATATCGGCCTTCATCGCACCATCAACCTTCACCAGTGGGCCAGCCCCATACCAGGAGAAACAGGCCCATACCATCAATCCTTCTCCACCAAACTTTACAGTTGGGACGGCAAAAGGCGGTCTCCTGGTAAACGCCATACCCAAACACGTCCATCGGAACGGAAAAGGGTAAATCGTGACTCGTCACTCCAAAGGACGCGTTTCCAGTCATCCAGAGTCCAAGTACGGTGGTCTTTGGCCCATCGAAGGCACGCTTTCTTGTTGGTTTTCGTAATCAAAGGCTTATGGGCCGCCGAACGCCGAGTGTAACTTAACTTATGGGCCTCGATACGAAGAGTCTTGGTCGAAACGGCCACACCTCTGGCTTGTCTAAACTCATTAGCGATGTTATCCATGGATGTTTGAGGGTTACTTCGAATCTCCCTGCCGAGCACCCGCCGGTCCCAGCTGGTGAGAACTGTAGGTCGTCCACTTCGGGGTTTGTTCTGACAGTGTCCCTCAGTCTTGTAGCGACACACAACTCGTGCTATAGTTGATTTTGAGCAGTTACGGAGACAGGATATCTCCCTAATTGACATCTTGGTAAGATGCAATCCAACCAACACATCTTTCTCGAACTCAGACAACTCTTCCCGTGGCGGCATCTTGACAAGAAACAACTCTAGTCGACTCCAGAGAGTATTTATAGGATATGGCTGACACGTGATACCTATTATTGCGCATGTGTCAGCTGTATTGTCGACTTTTCTACTTTTCGAGGGGTGTCCTGTCACTTTCTTCCAGATAGTGTATAATTGGTATTGTTAAGGAAGTGATTGGTAAAGAATGATGAAATGTTCAAATTAAGCTTTAACAAATAGAAAATGTTTAATTTTTATTAATTTAATGAATGAGGTAGATAAAGTTGATTTTTAACCTTTGTTTTATAATTATTTTACCAAATTTTATTTTTAATAATCATTACTTTCATTTATCTAAGAACTAAGCGATGAACAATATTTCTTGTTAATCTGTCTTTCGTCAAAATAAATAAATTCGTTAAATAATTTAATAAGTTGGTTATGATTTTCTAAGAGATTTTCCAACAATTCTACAATAGCTCTTTGTACTTGCTTATTCGATAAAATTATACTGACATCGAGTTGTCACACGTTCTTCAGAATTGCCCATAAAATAAATTTGAAGAAATTTTGGCTCTTCGTTAGGTATTGGCATCAACAACCCGATCTTATGGTACACCTGACCTTGTATTTTGAATGTACTTTCAAAATTACGTCCTTCGGATGAGAAATCGCAAATTTTAGTTGCGCCAAATGACGAAATATGAAAATCGTCGATTTCGTATTTCAATAAAAAAAAATCTGTTTAAAAACTATTCTATCTCTCAAGTTGAAACAAAACACACATTTAAAAAGAAAAAAAAGTTAAAATCGGATTGTTAGTTTCAGAGTTCATCCCGAACAAACATCGTAACACGGGAATTATATATAATAGATATATAATTATATACACATATTATTTTCTATAACTTTTTTCAATTCCTTATATTAACTCGCACTCTCCCTATATATATCTTGTGCAAATTTTCAATCGTTCATAAAATACTTTTTATTCATCCACTCAAGTTCAAATACATTTTTTTTTTGAACTTGTAGTGGATGACACTTGATGTTAATGCAGTTTTTTCAAATATTAATGTAGGATTTATTTGCCTACTAAGCACCAGATGGAAACACATCACGGACTATGTGTCTTTCACACCAACCTTTTGCCATGTAGTGGCACTATTGGTCCTTGAACTCTGGCCCTGGAAGAACGACGGGAGAAAGCTAACTGACATGAGAGATGCTTCGTCAAGCAGCGGTAGAAAATGGTTGTGAATATATCAATACTTTCTGTAAATATTAATGTAAATATATTCATTAAATATGTGTTGTTGAGAGAAAACCAACGCTTCTTTATTTCGGTTTGGAAATACACCCCTAGACACCCACTGCAAAAGTACAGCCACTGTTAGACTGGTAGAGAAGTCTAACAAAACTGTAGGTTCGGCCGGGATGCATCAGTTGAAACCGGGGTAAATCTACATAAATTGGGGTTTCGGCTGGGATGCGTCTTTTGCAAGCGGCTGAAGTCTACAAAATTGGGGGCTCGGCCGGAATGAATCCGCTGGACTGTTTAAATCTACAGAAATTGGCAAGCATTTTTTGTGTATCCGGCTGCCCTGGCCTATTGGATGAAGTGATACAGTGAGATAAGGCCCCCCCTGGCCATGATGAATCCGTGCGAATGGTGAAGCGGTTGAAGAAGCCATTTTGTTGCAAGCATTTTTTGAGTATCCGGCCGCCCTGGCCTATTGGATGAAGTGATACAGTGTGATACCCACCCGGCTATAAGTGATTCTGCGAAGGAGATAGCCGTCTGGCTATAGAGGATAAAGAAAGCCCTTTTTTGTGTATCCGGCCGCCCTGGCCTATTGGATGAAGTGATACAGTGAGATAATGCCACCCTGGCCAAGAAGTGTTGGAGATTCTGTTTTCTGTGCACAGTGTGATAGCCGCCCAGGCTATAAGTGATTCTGCAAAGGAGATAGCCATCCCGGCTATAACAAGGACAAAACAAGCCGTATTTGTGTATCCGGCCGCCCTGGCCTATTGGACGAAATTTCCAGATAAGACATTTATTTTACAATAATTTGTTTTCATATTTGCATGATAATAATTTAATTTTAAGTAGCATTGCATTTTTTCTTTATCTCTTAAAAGTGAAGCTAATACTATAAAAGTAATTGTTTTCATTGTGTTTAAATTTAAAAGGTTATTTTGGAAAGAGAATTCTATACAGTTGCTATTTTTTATTTGTTTTAAATAGTTAATCATTATTTTTAATTTGGAATATTCTATGCATTTGAATCATATGTTTTTATATGTCTTTCTTTGATAAATTAATATTAACTAGTGAAATATCTAGAAATATTTCTGTATTTGGATGATAGAGTAGAAAGTGCTATTTGACTTAACAACTTATTGATTTAACTGATGTGTGCTTGAGTTTATGAAATGCTAATTGATTATAACTGAAATATTTTTAAATGCTTCTATATTTAGATGAGTATTAATATTTTTGTGAAGTATTATTTGTTTTGAGTTTTATATCAAATTAAGGGTAAAGTTCATTTATTTTTATTGTTTGTTTTGGAGATATAAATTTTAAGAAAATTTAAAATGGCTTATTTAGCTAAAGGTCTAAAAGAAGACTTAAATATATTATGGAAAGAATTATCGATAACCACAGAACCCGATTTCAGAATTATTGATTATAAGAATGCTATTCTTAAAAGCGATGATTATGATGAGGGATTTTGTAGGGAGTTGTTAAACACCATTATAAATCAGAGGAACACAAAGAGAAATGAAGACGAACAACGTCGTAAAAGTGAATTTGAGTTTAAAAAATTACAAATAATGCGCAAAAGGTCAGATTACGTGTTCGGAAACTCAAACACTGAGGTTGGGAATAGACTCCCTGATAGAGAGGAAAAACAAAACAAACACAGTTCAGTGTTTGATAGAATTAATGAAAATCGGGAAACGATTAATGAAAATCAAAAAACTTCAAATATTAATGCTGCTCATATCCTTTCTGCAATGTCTACAGAAAGGCACATAACAAAAGAGATTAAGTTAAACAATAGAAAGGTGGTCGCACTTGTCAAAACAGGTAGTTCCGTAAGTCTATTACGTGAAGATGTGTGTAGTGAAATGCCGTATGTTTCTAATAAAGGAGTAGTTTTGGAAGGGATTGAAAATTCGTGGCTTTCCACTAAGGGTTTTGTACAACAAAAAGTTATTATAGATGAAAATAATTTCACTTTGACATGGCATGTAGTGCCAACCGCAAAGTTACAGTTTCAGGCGGTTATAGGAGCTGATATTTTGGGTCAGGCTTCAATGAATTTCGAAAATGATAATGTGGAATTTTGTGAATACGAAACAAAGACATGTTCAAAGCAGGCATTCAAATTAAATTTGGGCAATGAGGTTAAACTGAGTCACACTAATGACACTCTGGTAAAAAATAAACCCACAGATCCTATTTCTTCGTGTAATTCAGATGTAACTGAAACCATTGATACATCTAGGAGAATTATGTCGAAAGACGACAAAGTGTATCCTACACATGTTAGAATGTTACCTAGAGAAGTCGTTAAACCTGAGGTCTTGAGTAGTGTTATTAAACATTTAGGATGTTCTGATCCTTATCAAGAAACCTATTTAGGAAAATCGTCTGTAGTATCTAATGGTAAAAAAAGTGAAGATTTGACTGAGGGTAAATTTGGTATTACTAGAGAAGATAAGGTAGAACTACTTAGTTTAGAAGATAAGCATGACTTTCCACAAAAGGAAGATGTAGTTCAGTTTCAAATGGGAGTAGCGAAGGATGAATGCGCTGTTAACGTTAAAGCTGTCAGAGCAAAAATACACGGTATCGTTGATACAGTTAAAGAAAATTTTTAATTTTTATCGTACGAAGCTGAAGAAGGGGAAAAGCTGTTATTTCCCAAATCTGCTAAAAGTGATGTAAAAGTAAAATCTGGGGATAAAGTAGAGAATAATGTTGTTCTTCGTAAACGTACTGGAAAATATGCTGCTCGTAATGTTGTGAAGATAGGTGATGATCGAAAACACCAGCGTGTCATACTATTTTTTCTTATATGTAGTATAAGCGTTTTGAATTTGATATTGGTATAATTTGTATGTATTTCAGAATATGATATTGTTTTAATTTGCATATATTTCAGAATATGATATTGGTTTAATTTGCATGTATTTCAGAATAAGATATTTGTATAATTGCATATATTTCAGAATACGATATTGGTATAATTTGTATGTATTTCAGAATATGATATTATTGGAACTTATTGCTTTTGTATGGTATATTCGAACATTAGTTTCTGCTTTATTTGCTATTTTTATTATTTGTCATTATACATTATTGATATGATATTTGATTGATATTTTGCCATTAGTAATGTGAACTACATAATAAGATAATCATTTTCTCCAATTATTTGATTTTTGTGTGTTAAGTCACTGTGGGCAGTGACCTGCAGGATGGCCGATTCTGTAGAATTTGTTTCTATGCTAAGCACCAGATGGAAACACATCACGGACTATGTGTCTTTCACACCAACCTTTTGCCATGTAGTGGCACTATTGGTCCTTGAACTCTGGCCCTGGAAGAACGACGGGAGAAAGCTAACTGACATGGGAGATGCTGCGTCAAGCAGCGGTAGAAAATAGTTGTGAATATATCAATACTTTCTGTAAATATTAATGTAAATATATTCATTAAATATGTGTTGTTGAGAGAAAACCAACGCTTCGTTATTTCGGTTTGGAAATACACCCCTAGACACCCACTGCAAAAGTACAGCCACTGTTAGACTGGTAGAGAAGTCTAATAAAACTGTAGGTTCGGCCGGGATGCATCAGTTGAAACCGGGGTAAATCTACATAAATTGGGGTTTCGGCTGGGATGCGTCTTTTGCAAGCGGCCTAAGTCTACATTAATTCATTAATTAAATTTAATTAATTAATTTTAGTTTTTTTTAGATTTAAGTTGCATGCATCTACCAATAGAGGCGCCAGATAAAGTTAATAAAATGAATGAAAATTATTTATAAATGACTTTCTGCAATACAGTGAAAAAAAAGTGGAAATTGAGTTAAAATTTTTTTTTTTTTTTTTTTAATATTATTTGATTGCTTTTTCGCTTTACCATAGAAATGTGCATTAAATATACATAGGATGTTGAGCAAAATAATTTGCAATATATATATATTCAAATATTGATTTTAAAATGATCTTAAATCCGTCATTCCAAATGTGATAAAATGTGGGTGGAATTTTTAAGGTGGAAACCCCCCTTTTCGCACTCTTGAGTAACGTTGAATTTGCTGCATATTTGTCATTCTAGCGGCTAATGACTTCAAATAAAACCTTCAGTGGCCTTTAGTTTTATTTTTAAATAATCTTTAATTATATATTAAATGACTTTTAGTTATATTTTAAAAATGTAAATTTCTTCATTGACGCAATAGCTCCATGGTGGGCAAGACCATCGCCTGATAAAAATGTAATCTACTGTTTGAATATTCATTGACAACAAACATGGATTAAAAAGCTTTAAATGTAGCTGTTTCGGAAAGATATGGAATAAAGTTTTCTATAGGAATGACTACTATTGATTTTTATTTGTATAAGAAAGTAAAAATAAATATTTTTAAAAAACATAAAAAATATTTTTTTCCTCAAACTTAAAAAAAGATAATAGGGTTACTGAAAAACAATACAAATAAAAAACAAAAAGGCAATTTCAAGACATAAAATTACACTAAAACAATTTTTTTTAAGTGAAATTATTTAAAGATAAAAAAGGGAATAACTTGTATATTTATCCTCGTATTCGTAAAATGTATATATATTTTTTTTTAACAATTTAACGTCAGTTAATCTTAAAAATTCATTTTTAAGACATACACTGATACAACTTTCATCAGTAGTGAATAGCCAAAAGAAAAATATATACAGGAATATCTAGTATAAATATTTATTACGATATTAATCTAGAAATCTGATAGCGTGTGTTTTTAATTAATTGTTAATTGGTTTAAAAAATTTCCAGCTGATTTCTCTGTTTTGATTCTACGTCCTTTCCCAAATAAGTTGTAATAGATTGTGAACTTCATAAGCCAATGATAAGGCATTCTTTGTTAGAAATCTTTGACACTAAAGCCAATAATTTCTGATAAGAAAATATACTTAAGTTATCACTGTTATCATTGTACTCTAAGAAATGAATGGAAACATAAATGTAAATGTAAATAAAACCATCATTTTTTGTTGTTTCTTTTTATCATGCTTCTTGAAAATGTCTTTTATCAAGCTTCGTTGTTTGAGAGAATTTATCAAACGAACTGAAAGCGAAAGTTTAGGTTCAGCAGTTTTTCATGTTTACTTCGAAGAAATCTTTAATTACGCAACACAGTTTCAGTTCCGATTTTAATAAGATATTATTCAGTTATATATTTTATGTATTTTTAAGAAAATATTGAATATATTAAGTTATAAAGCATTTTTTATAAATTAACTATATATACTAAAAAAAAAAAAAAAAAAAAAAAAATATTAAAAAATCTGAAATCCATGTTCTAATTTCAACTGATTATAATGCGCCACTTATTATGTAATGAAATTAACAACGTTTATCACTTTTTTTATTATGGAATTTGTACAAATTCTATTTCTATAATCAAACTTGATTATATAGTGGAAAAAGATATATGCTTATGATGCATGATTATAAAAAAATACTTATACAATATAATTTTTAATAATAATATTTTATTTCCATTTTTTTGAATAAACGGTATAGAAGATATTTTTGTAAATAAGCAGTACAAGTAATAATTTTGTAAATAAAAAGTATAGACAATATTTTTATGAGTACTTTATTCCTGTTAACTAGAATGAATGATTGTTTATAATAAAGGCTAGCTTTTTTAGCCATATTTTTTAGAACATCGTACTGTGTATATAGTGTCTTTGCTGACAACAATATGTTTTGTTAAATCTACTGTGGAATTGATAATTAAATATTTAATGGTGTTCTTAGTCTTGCTTTTGTTCCAGCATTATTTACAATGCAGAAGTTATTGTATTTGGGTTTCCTCGTCAACATCATCGTGGTCTGCGTGGCCTAATGGATAAGGCGTATGACTTCGAATCAGAAGATTGCAGGTTCGAGTTCTGTCGCGGACGATTACAGCATTTCTTTTACTAATTTCACCTGAGTAACTTAACTTAACTTACTTCTTTCTTTTATTTTTTAAGTTACTAGCGTAAATTTTTCTTTTGTTATCTAAATTCAGGATGTAATTTCAATAATGTAAATTTAACTATATTAATGATTATGTGGAGGTTTTCGGGGTATATTTACCCCATTGGTACTCCGAAACAGGTACTTCCGTTTCCGTTTCCGTTCATCATGAAATTGCAAATTGCATATGTCGTAACTTTCCGTTAATCCGACCACTAAATACGTTCGCTAGACTTGTTTTGACAGGTCTGGTGTATATTTGATATTTTTATTGAAATCTGTATTATCATTTATAAAACCGATTGTTAATAGGACATCAATTAGAGTTACATTCAAACAAGACATTTTACTATCTGTGAAATATGTTTGTATGCATGTAAAAATTAAGAAATAAATAAAAAACACCTGACCCAGGTGGGTAGCTTTCGTGGTTATATTCGTCTTTAGCATAACTAAGTACAACTAAGTGCAGCGATTATCCATTTCCCAAAATTACTGTCATCCAGAGCAGAAAAATTTTGAAATAAAATCTTTGACCTTACTAAGAAAATTATTTTTAAGACTGAACGAATAATTTTTTTTAAACTCTTTATTTAGTACTTTATTCAAAATGCAATAAAATTTTGATTATTATTTCAAAATCTTTTATTAAATTTTAAATAATTCGCCACAGTTAAGGCCTGAGTTCCTGAATTATGTTTCGGAAAAATAGTAAATAAAAGAAAAAAAAAAGTTATTATTTTATTCATATCACTATTTTACAAATAATTACCAAAATTTAACTTTTATGTAAATTATTTAGATATGCTGAGATAATAGAAAATTATATAAAAATTAAATTGAAATAAATATAAAAAATTTATTTCAATATCTTTTTAATAAATACGAGCAACGCAAAATCATAAATTGTTATTCATTTTTTTTTAGAAAAAGGTTATTTTTTTTAAAGATTTCTATATAAATGAGAATATTCATTTAAATGAATAATTTAAGTTATTATTTAAATTATTATTATTTATTAATTTAAATTAGTCATTTCAAATTATGCTAATTATAATATAGGCAATAATTTTGGGAAAGTTAAAAATTGCTTTGTTAAAGAGCAATAATTTTGTAAACCAAATAATATTTAATATCAAATTCAATTATAATTAATATCAAATTAAATTATAATTAATATCAAATTCAATTATAATTAAGATCAAATTCAATTATAATTAATATCAAATTCAATTACAATTAATATTCAACTCAAATAAATAATATTAAATTTTTTAATTGTTTTTAAATAGATTGAATTTCATAATATGTTTTTCTAAGTAACGAAGATATGAATATGAAAATCTGAGATAACATAATCAGCAGAATATCATGCAATCGATTGTTTGAGTTCACATCAACCAATTTTTTAAAATGCAACCAAAAGCAGAAATATTTCAACAAATGGAATTAATCACTAACTAAATGATAACGGTGTTTTTTTCTCTTTTCTGAGTTCTTTTTAAAAAGATCTTATCTATTATGCCATTCACATCGAACAGAATGGATATGAAGTGAAATGAATTTTAACAAGATTAAAGCTGAAATAATATTTTAATCGAAACAAATTATGATTGATGTTTAAAATAATAATTATCAATAACAATTAATTATTACAATAATTAGAATAACAATGACGAATGAAGGAATTGTGAACAGTGTATATAATCATATTAATTATATGGTAACAATAGCGTTTAGAAGTTCATTTAATTATTTTTTAGGGAAACTACACATATTACTATTTTTTTTTATACTATTTGGAAATTACATTTTTCGGGAAAAAAGGCACTTATCAACATACGTTATTTTTACAGATTGTACATTTCATATTTAAAAGACTCGTCCTCTTATAGGTGATAAGAAAACTTTTTGACATGATAAATGTGATTCATATCGTTAGATAATATATAAAAATAATAAAGCCAAGAATTACAATTTTAAAAACAGTTTTTTAAATGACAAATATTTAAATTGCAAAAAATCACGTCATAATTTTTGGAAAAACACTTTTATTCAAGAAATCGTACCAAATTCACCAGTTTTTAACAAGTTTAAGGTAGTAAAAGGGTAATTTCATGAAAAAAAATCATGTAAGATTTATTTTGGCACATACACACACAACACACACACACACACACATACACACACGCACACACACACACATACACACACGTACACAAACACACACACACTATATATATATATATATATATATATACATATGTGTTATATTGTAAAATAACATTTGCTTGCTATTTAATTTTAATTAATTTTTAATTTTAATTTTTAGTCTTAACAAATTTTACTCTGTCGTATTCTTTCAATACAAAACAGTTAAGTAAAGCCACAAAGTTGCGCATACATTTGTTTATTGTATTATTTAACAGTATTAAACGAAAAAAAAATACGTTAAGTAATAGATTCATCTTTAATTCTAAAACTTATTAATCAAGTAAAATTTAAAGTATCCATTTAATTTAGAATCCAATTTACGGAGAGTAATATTTTACATCTCTAAACTGATAAATAAAGATGACTTTAGGATTGTGTTGTACAATTTGGTAAGTGCTATTTTAAATTGTATTATTGAAAGTAAAAAAAAAAAAAAAAAAATGCGATTTCATTTTTGTAATGATGTTGATGCAATTTATGTTATTTTTCATTAATTTTTATCTAAATAAATTACGAATCATAAGAGAAAACAAAAATAAATGCGTTACAAAGATAAATATATTTTTTTTGCAATGCAACAACAACACAAAAAATATCACACAAGTGATATTTTTAAATGTTTTATAATTTTATTTGTTTTCATCATGAGAGAACCGGGGAAAAATATATTTTATTATAATTATTATATTTTTAAATTTAGCACTTTTTGTTTCGCAGTAGAAATGCTTATCTATTTGGATATTGAACGGGAAAAGAATAATGTTCAAATTTCATTGCGAGCATGAAAAAAAACTATGACAGCCATTACATCATTAAGTACGTTTCATACAACTGATTACTGGATCTAGATTCAGTAATTTTCACTTTGAAAGTTTTACAAAGCACAATGGAACAGAAATGTGAAAAGATTTTTTAGATCGTTGATTTTACTAACTCCTTATTTCATTTCATAATAATCCTGTCAGCTCTGTCACGAAATACTAATCACAAGTCTCTTCCGCTGCGTCTCTAATTTCGATTAATGAAAGGGTATTTTCCCTGATGACGCAAACTTGATAGCAAAACTGACCTTGCCTTCTGCTTATTGATAAAATCACCGCTATGCGTATAAAACTCACATTTGCAAGTACAAATCATAAACATTCAAGAGCTATCGGATTTGTTCTGTTGCTGTAAATTTTTAGCCATGCAACTAAAAGGCGAAGTATTTTGGGAAGTCGGCAAAACTCTTACGAAGGATACATGGGAGAAAGGTGAATGTGTGACTAGTCCGGAATTTCCAATACAGGATAACTGCTCTTTGATCATCAAATTTTATCCTGCAGGAATTGATAACTTGGATTTTCCTGTTTTTCGTCGAATTCGAACCAATACAAATGGAGCAATGAAAATGGTGGGTGAAGTTCAGCTATGCCATCGTGATACACTTGCTAAGATCTACAGATTCTCTGATGACTACCATGATGGTGTATCTTGTGCTGACAATGCTGTAAAAAAGTTAGAAGACATTGGAAGCTTCCACCGGTTTAAAATTTTTCACTCATTGCCTGAATTATGCTACCGATTGATTTACAATATCATGGATGTTTCGAATGATTGAATTATAAAATAATACACACTTGTGGACTGTGATAGTACGGTAAATCTATCTTTTTAAAACTTGCAATAACCTTCAGTTAGAAAGTTGCTTGAATAGTTAGGTGGTTGAATTGTGGAAAGTTTTGCAATGCAAATTTTAGAAATAAATAGATTTTATGAATCCTGGTGAAAGTATGGATGTGTGTATTTTGTGGTAAGTTAAGAAGCAATTGTGTTTAGAAGTGATTGTTGGAAAAGTTTATAACAAATGTTTATACATTTATACACTTGCAATCAAAAAAAAAAAAAAAAAAAAAGTGCAATATTGTGATACGTGTATATATGTGAAAATTTAAGAAGTATTTTTTTCTAAAAGAAATTTAAAATATTGTTCTATGCTATTGCTGCACTTTTTGTTATTACTAATTATATTTTTATTATATATTTTTATATTATTATTATATGTTCTGATATTTTTATTATATATTTTGATATTACATTTTGTGCTGGATTTAATTGTAAAATAATTGTTTCATTCACTTTAAGTTAACTATTTTTTTCCTTGTTTAGTTATTAATTAATCTAATTTACAACTTTGTATTTTTTAACTTAAATACACTAACGGATATATGTGAAATGTGCCATATAAATTCAATTAAATACTTTAAATTGAATTTGCACTATTCAAATGCAAATAGCCTTTGAATTTGTTTAAAATGATTCATGTGAGTTTCAAATTATTCGCGTATTTTTGTTATGCCTGAATTTAATCGAAATTGAAATTAATGAAATGAAAATAATTTATGTAATAATAAAGTAATAAAAATTTAAATACTTTTTAAATTTTTAAGTATTTTTTCTAAATTATATTTATATTTTGCCATATTTAATCAGAATTTCTGATCCTAGAATTTTTTTTTTATAAAATAACTTGTAGAACTTTTATGTACAAATTTATAAAACAATTTCTTGTGCCATATATTCAGCTGATGATTTTTTTGTTTTTTTGTTGATAATCAATAAATTTTTTAATTTGTATTTTTGTTTATTGTGTGATTAATTTCTTGCTTAAACCCTTTCTTGCATAAACATTTAACATTATTATTTTTCTTATTGCGGCATTCTAGAAAATATTTTAGAATTTAAATGCAAATTATTTAAATTATTAAGAAACAGATTATAGTTGTATTATTATAAATAACTTGTTTTTAATAAATGGTGCATAGTTATTTTGATTGATAAACAGTTACAAATGCAAAAGCAATATTAATTCATTTCATGATAATTAAAAATCACAAAGATATATGAAGAAAGTTCTATTTATACTAATCTTCGATTTAAAGGAATAAAAGTGAGCAATTTTAATTATTTTTAATTTTCTTAATTAAACATTTTCTATAATAAAACAAGTAATATAAAAAAAAATTTTAAAGTCAATTCCTACTTTTTTTCTCTATATTGCAGAAAGTCCTTTATAAATAATTTTCATTCATTTTTTTAAGTTTATCTGGCGGCATCTATTGGTAGATATATACAATTTAAATCTAAAAAAAATCTAAAATTAATTAATTAGATTTAATTACTGAATTAATATTTGAAAAAACTGTATTAACATCAAGTGTCATCCACTACAAGTTCAAAAAAAATTTATTTGAACTTGAGTGGATGAATAAAAAGTATTTTATTAACGATTGAAAATTTGAACAAGATATATATAGGGAGAGTGTGAGCTAATAGAAGGAATTGAAAAAATAAGAATATTTACTTGAAAGTACAATAATTAAAAAAAAAAATTTTTTTCAAACATTTTATTCAATGGAATCCTATTTAAAATCTAAATTGCACTTCAAGAAATTTTTGTCGCCATCTATTGGAAGTGTAAGAATTTATATTTAAATTGCATTAGGTGATAGCTTTGAAACTGTAAACTGAAAAAGGCACTTCTTTTGTACATTATGTAATACCATTTTTTAGATACATTATATCATCTAAAGTGCTTAATTATATAATAAATTAATATAGTATTTAAAATTTTTTATTTTAAAACAATTTTAAGATAAGCAAATTGAATCAAATCTTTTTATTATTAATCCATTAATAAACAAGGAAAAAATAATATTTTATTCAAAAATGAAAATGTGAATTCAAATTGCAACATTTTATTTTACAATAGTTTTATTATATTTTAATTATATGCAATTGGTTTATAATACTACACAATTTATAATTATATATTCTATTATGTTTTTTCTTTTAAGGAAGGAGGATTTTAATAACTTTGCTCCCTTTAAATCGACGAGTAGTATAAATAAAATTTTCTGCATATATCTTTGTGATTTTTAATTATTATGAAATGAATTGATATTGCTTTTGCATTTGTAACTGTTTATCAATCAAAATTACTCTGAACTATTTATTAAAGAAAAAGCTATTTATAATAATACAACTATAATATGTTTCTTAAGTAATTTGCACACTTTATAATTATATATAATTATTTATTTTATTATGGCTTTTTTAAGGAAGAGGGAATGAGGCTATTAGAATAGCAGAAGAACCCAAATGAAATATTAGCAATGTAAGGTTCTTATTCCCAATTGAGGACTACACACCAATATTATAAATGGCTAAATGAGTAACAGAGTAGCAGCCCTTGTTCATGGCATAAAGACTAACTGTCTCTGTAGTGCAAGCTGCATTATACTACTGTGCCCAAAAAGTAAGACCAATTATTTTTTTTTCACAAACTCTTAATTTATTCTTCCAAATTTATTTCATCGCCTTCAAAGTAATCCCCTCCGGACACAATGCACTTATGCCAAATTGTTTTCCAATCCTCAATACATGTTACAAAGTCATGTAAGGGATGACCTTCCAAGCGCGTGGCGATTCACGTTGAATCTCTTCAGTCGACTCAAAACGGTGCCTCCGGATGGTCTTTTGAGTTTAGGGAGTAGCCAGAAGTCACACGGTGTGAATGCCATGATTGTGGAACGATATGGGTTTCATTTTTGGCGTAAAAGTCACGAAGAATCAATGCGTATGAGCTGGCGCATTCAGTGTTTTCGGTACCAATCCAGATTTGACGCGTTTGAGGCCCAAAATGGAATGGACCGATCCTTTTGAAATTCCAACATCATCATCAGGGTCTCTATTGTAAATCGACGGTTTGCAAGCACTAAATCTTTAATTTTTTTGGATGTGAGTTTCGTCTGTTGAGGTTGATGGTCGGCCAGAGGGCTCTTCGTCTTGAACTCGTTCTCTGACTTCTTTAAACTGTTTATACTATTTCTAAACAATTCTTTCCGATATAGGAATGATCACCGAATGTCTTCTGCAACATTCCATACATTTCATCAAACAAAATGGAATGCAAGTTCTTTGCTCAATTAATTTAGACATTTCAAAAATTTCCGAAATAACTTTTAGCGTTTCACAAAGATAAGCGTAACTTAAACACTAATGAATATTTTGTCGTCAAATTTCACACAGATGTCAAGGACAGTGCCAGCAACCGAAAAAAGAAAAGAAAAAATTGAAATTCCATAAGTTTCGGGAATTGTAAATTGAAAATTGGTCTTACTTTTTGGACACAGTAGTAACAGCAACAGCGTAATATTTTCCAGGAATATTTTTTTTTAAATCATTGAACAGGCGAAGAGGTTTAAACACTCAAATCAGAAATTGGGAAAAGAGAGAGATGTAAATTGGGATTTAAATATAATAATAACTTTATTAATATTTTATATATATTTGCTTGTAGTTAAAATTTAAAATATAAATAAGCATATGAATGTTTCAATGTTAAAAATAAATTTACAATTTTATGTTGGATTCATAAAATTCCGAGACCGAGTCATTCAGAGATCATTCGAGACCAACTCTTTATCACTATCGCATTCTATTTGTCACCAAAACTTATCAATACACTATCGTCTTTAAGTATGACAAAACATTTAAAAGAGTTATTCTTTAAGTAGATTTTTCTTCTTAAGGACTGATAATTTGAAGAACGTTTTCGTTCAAAGAATTAAAAAAAAAAAAAAAAAAATGTTTCATTCTTTATCTGAAGAGATTTGGGCTATCTACTTCCAGTTTAGGTTCTCGCAAATTGCACTTTTCCATAACACTTGAAAGAAAGAAATTTAAGCCAATCTTAAACGTTCTAATCATTCTATTTTCTCTCCTTTTTCTTGTTTTTATCATAAGCTAGAAGTTCTTAAAATCTTTTTTCGTTTTATGGATACTAGCTAGTAAGATGAAGGCCACGGAGCTCTCACAAATTTTTAAATGAATGTAATAGAATTAGATTAGGGGTGACCGACCCACGGCCCACCTTAAACATTTCCGGCCCGTGAGATTTATCACACTTTTACGAAATATATTTATTTTATAATGGCCAAAGTAGTGAAAACCAACGTATTAAAAAATACATTATGTGTGCATCCATATATTCAAAAATTAACTGTCGAAATTATGAGAAAAAATTAATTTTGATTTTAAAACAATATTCTTGCGAATATAGCACAGATATTACCTGTTTTATTTATGAGTTTACAGTTATGAGTTTGCAGAAAAATTAAATTATATTTTAAGAACTCATGATGAGTGGAGAAACAAATATCGTCCTAGTAAAATAAATATTTTTTAATAATTTCATTTTTTTATTTCATTTATATTTATTTTTATTTATATATATTTATTTTTATTTATTTATATTTATTTTTATTTATTTATATATTTTTTTATTTATTTCATATTTAATGTTATATATTTCTTTACAGTCTGCGTTTAGTATCATTATTATTATATTATCTATGTTTATATGTAAGAATAAAAGTAAACACAATAATGATAATTTAATTAATATGTTTCAATTTTTCACTCCAAAAAAATGTATGTAGTGGGTCTCTATAGGGATATATAACTTTATATACGGTCCGCGGAGTTATGATGCATTTCCAAAGTGGCCCGCAAGATCATTTGGGTTGGCTACCCCTGAATTAGACAATACTATTAAAAATTTAAATCAATTAATAATACTTGTTCGTTTTTTTTGGCAAATTAAATAATAATAATTATAACATAGATAATAATTATAATACAGGATATTTCGAATTTTATTATTTAAAATCATGCCTGTTTTAATATTGTTGGTTTTTTTTTAAATTTTGAGCAAAACTATTCCATTAATAATCTCTGTAAAAATAATATTTTCCATGCATTCATATGAGAAATGTCAAATTGAATTAGAGGGCACCACCAAAAATAAACATAAAGCTTTAAAAAAAAAAAAGAATAAGACATGTTTATAAAATATTTAAAGCTTTTTTTTCTTTTTTAAATAAATCTTTTTTTATGTCATGGATCCCAAAACAATCGTGATTTTTTTAATGAAGAACTTTCTTTCAATAATTTTATTTGTCCATCATTTTGATGCGAAATTATCTATAAAATCTGTTCATATTTTAGTGGATTAAGAATTGGAGCTTTTGTTTTCACTTTCAGTTTGAAATGATGATAACCTCGAACCTGTACATTATTTGGAAATATGTTATCGTGTACAAGAAAGAAATCTTAAAATAAAAATGATCTTAGGATTATGTTCCACAATATCATAAAAGTTATTTTAATTTGTATTGTTGAAAGTAAATAAATAAATAAAAAAAATAAACTCGTTTTAATATTTATAATGTTGATGCAGTATATTTTATTTTTCACTAGTTTTTATCTAAATTTTTTTTCTTTCTAATGCAGCTGGCAAATACAGACAGCTTGGTCTTTGGATGCCTTGAGGGAAGTGCTGCAGAGACGTACTCACTTTGCATTACCCAGGGGGCGCGTGTAACTTGAAGATAAGCCACGGACGCGGAGTAACAATGCCCCCGCAACGCTCTACGATCCTATTGGACCGGGACCTACTTTTTAAAGTGGATTCCGAACCACTACAAACAACCATGGCACCGCCGGGACTCGAACCCGAAACCTGTAGGGCCGAGCGCCAGAGCGCTAGCCACTCGGCCATTCAGGCCCAGTTTTTATCTAAATGAATTACGAATCATAAGAGAAAACGAAAATAATTGCATTACAAAGATAAATACGTTTTTTAATGCAATAACAATACAAAAATTACCGTACAAGTTACTTTTTTTAGATGTTTTATAATTTTATTTGTTTTCATCAAGAGCTAGAATCAGAGAAAAAATTTATTATTATATCTTAAACTTAGTACTTTTTATTTATTTACAATAATGAAAAGTGTTATCCTTGGGATATAAGAAGCAGTGATTTTGAATTTAGTGATGAATGAACATTTGAAAAGAATATAATTTTGTTTTGCTCTAAGTTTAGTGAAAAAAAAAACAATTTGTTTATAAAATTTATAAATTTTCTACTCTTTTAGAGAAGGAAATAAAAAAAAATAAAATAATTAGTATTTCATTGGAAGAAAAATGAAAAAGTGCAAAAGCAAAATTATTACTAAATGATAAAAAATAAGTAAGTTACATATTACAGTAGAACCTCTTTAAGTCGAACCACGATAAGTCGAAAACCTCCACAACTCGAAATATTTTTTGTTCTCTTCCCTTCAAACCCCAAAACTTCTGTTATTCGAAATTTCAACCCTCTATAAGTCGAAATAATTAGTTAATCCCCACAAGCCATTTTGGTACATATTTTCCCTCCGTAACTCGGGGAAAAAAAAAAAAAAAAAAAAAAAAAAAAAATTAGACCTCTGTATCTCGAACAACCTTTACAACTTAATCATTTGAAATAATTACCTCTAAAGCTCGAAGAAAAATAAGAAACCGACTGTAAGGATTTGCCGACAATGCACGTCAATGTTTCTTAAAAGCAATGTATGAATATATAGTAAATAGAATAACCAATTCTATGAAATAGCAACTCGGAAGAAAAATAATTTTCTGCTCTTTATAGCTTAGATAATGCTATAGATAGAGAACGATCGAATTGTCTAGAAGCAAAAAAAAAAAAAATAAAATAAATAAATAAATAAATAAAATAATAATAATAATAATAAATAAATAATAATAACTGACTTTTTTAATATACAAAATTTTTAATTTTAAGGTTGTTTCGGAATTATTTTTTTATTGTAGTACATAATATAATTTTTAAGTTGCAAATAAACATGTTTATTACCTCTGTAACTTGAATTTTTGTTTATTTTGCCTGTCTAACTCAAAATAAGTTAGAAAGAATCTAGACCTCTACAAGTCCAATATTTCCTTACAAAATCCGCCTAAGTAGAAATCCTCCATAAATCGAAAACTCTTTAACTTGAATTATTTGACGTCTCCCTTGAAATTCGACTTACAGAGGTTCTACTATATATAGAAATACGTGTTTAAAAAATATTTGCTTGTTATTTTACTAATCTACATATATTTCACTTTCTCTCAACACGAAACGGAGCATTATAGTACAACCATAAAATTTTGAATGTATTTGTTTGTTGTATTATTTAACGTTATTTAATTATCATAGCCTAAAATGTTTTAATAAATCAAAATCTAAAATATCCACTTAACATCGAATACAATTACAGAAAAGTAACATTTCAAATGTAAAATAATAAATAAAAAAGATCTTAGGATTATGTTGTATAATTTTTAAACGTTATTTTAATTTCTATTGGCAAAAAAAAAAAAAAAAAAAAAAAAAAAAAGATCTTTAATTTTTGTAACGCTGTTGACGCAATATATCTCATTTTTGATTAATTTTTATCTAAAGAATTTATGAATCATAAGATAAAATAAAACTAAATGTATTGCAAAGATAAATAAATTGGATATTAAAGATAAATAAATTGAATATCTAATTGGATATTGAACGGAGAAAGAATAATGTTCAATTGCATCGCGAGCGTGACAAAAAAATTATGATATCCATTACATCATAAGTACGCTTCATATCATTGAATCTTGGATCCAGATTTAGTAATTTTCACTTTCAAAGTTTCACTAAGCATAATGGAACACAAATGTGAAAACCTTTTATTTAGGACTTTAACCTTCTTCGGTTTAGGAAAGGGACTTTACCTGATAACTTAATATTGATACTAAAAAGCATCTTGCTATCAGCTTATTGATAAAATCCTCGGTATGGTTTTAAAACGCGCATTCTGCAAGTAAAAATCATCAGCATTCAACAGCTATCGGATTTGTTTTGTTGCTGTAAATTTTTAACCATGGGAACCATATTTTGGGAAGTCGGCAAAACTCTTACGAAGTACACATGGGAGAAAGGTGAATGTGTGACTAGTCCGGAATTTCCAATAATGTATAACTGCTCTTTGATCATCGAATTTTATCCTGCAGGAGTTGGTAACTTGGATTTTCCTCTGTTTCGTCGAATACGAACCAATACAAATGGAGCAATGGTAATTGAGGGAGAAGAACAGCTATGCCATGGTGAAAGACTTGCCAGGATCTTCACGTTCTATGATGAGTATCATGATGGTGAATCCTATGCTAATAATGCTGCAAGACAGTTAGGAGGCATTGGAAGTTTCCACGACTTAAAAATTATTCATTCTTTGCCTGAATTGTGTTACCGTTTGATTTACACTGTACTTTGAATTATAATGAATGCACACTTGTGGACTCTGATAGTATGGAAAATCTATCTCTTCAAACTCGCAAAGTACTTCAGAGGGCAGGTTTAGAAAGTTGTTTCCTGTAATTTATACTAACATGAATAGTTAGGTGGTTTAATTATGGAAAGTTTTGCATTATCTTTGTTACTATGGTAAGTCACTCTTTATTTTGAACAGTTATGTATCATATGTAAATTTTGGAAATAAATAGATTTTAGAAATCCCGGTGAAAGTGTGGATGTTGTGTATTTTGTGGCAAGTTAAGAAGCAATTGTGCTTAGAAGTGATTGTGGGATAAGTTTATAACAAA
Source organism: Caerostris darwini (assembly GCA_021605075.1). Classification (NCBI taxonomy): domain Eukaryota; kingdom Metazoa; phylum Arthropoda; class Arachnida; order Araneae; family Araneidae; genus Caerostris; species Caerostris darwini. Next base: position 105,472 of record BPLQ01008821.1, read on the forward strand.
TGTTTATACATTTATACATTTGCAATCAAATGAAAAAAAAATGTGCAATATTGGGATACGTGTATATATGTGAAAATTTAAGAAGTATTTTTTTAAAAAAGAAATTTAAAATATTGTTCTATGCTATTGTTGCACTTTTTGATATAACTAATTATATTTTTATGATCTATTTTTATATTATTATTATTATATATTCCGATATTTTTATTATATTTTTTGATATTACATTTTGTGCTGGATTTAATTGTAAAATAATTTTTTCATTCACTTTAAGTAAAAAATTTTTTCTCCTTGGTTAGTTATTAATTAATTTAATTTACACCTTTGTACTTTTTAACGTAACTACACTAATGGATACATGGAAAGTTTTGCATTATCGTTGATACTATGGTAAGTCACTCTTTATTTACGAGTAGAACAATTATGCACCATTGATGTAAATTTTGGAAATAAATTGATTTTGTAAATCTTGATGAAAATCTAAATGTCTACATTTTGTGATAAATTAGGATAGTTTGATAAGTTCTTAACAAATGTTTATAGATTTGCATACAAATAAATAAAAGAGAGATGTGTAATATTGTTATATATATATGGAAATTTTACAAATTTAAAAAAGAAATTTGTTCCAAAAAGAAATTTAAAATACTGTTCGATACTACTTGTTATTCTTTTTGAAATTACTAATTATATTTTATTATATATTCTGGTATTTTTTTTTATATATTTTGTTTTTACATTTTGGGCTGGATTTAATTGTAAAATAATTTTTTTTATTCAATTTAAGTTAACTATTTTTTTTCCTTTGTTGCTTATTAATTAATTTAATTTACAGCTTTGTACTTTTTTAACACAAATACATTTATGGATATATGTAAAATGTGCCATATAAATTCATTTAAATATTTTAAATTCAATTTCCACTAATATTTACATTTGAATTTGTTTTCAATGTTTAATGTATATTTAAATTATTTGCATATTTTTGGTATGCCTCAATGCAGCTGAAATAGATAGTGATGAAGTGAAGTATTTTTTTAACTCATCTAAATTATTTTTATATTTTGTGATACTTAATCAATAATTTTGATCCTAGACAAATTTTGATCCTCTCCTTTTGATTTTTTGTTAAAATAACGGATATAAATTTTGTGCACGAATTTGTTAAAAAATTTCTTGTGATTCAACTAATGATTATGTTGTTTCTTGTTGAAAGTCGATAAAATTTTAAAATTGTATTTTTGTTTGTTTAATTTCTTGCATAAACACTTCTTGCATAAACATTTTATATTATCCTTTTCTTATAGGGGCAGCACAGAAACTACACAACATTTTAAATGCAAATTGTTTATAAGAAGATTATAGTTTAATTAATATAATTAGCTTGTTTTAAGATGGTGCTTTAGTAATTATTACATAAATAGATATAATCATTTTAAATGCAAATTGTTTATAAGAAGATTATAGTTTAATTAATATCATTGGCTTGTTTTAAAATGGTGCTTTAGTAATTATTACATAAATAGTTATAAGCATTTTAAATTTAAATTGTTTATATGAAGATTATAGTTTAATTAATATCATTAGCTTGTTTTAAAATGGTGCTTTAGTAATTAATACATAAATAGATATAAGCATTTTAAATGCACATTGTTTATAAGAAGATTATAGTTTAATTAATATCATTAGCTTGTTTTAAAATGGTGCTTTAGTAATTATTATATAAAGAGATATAAGCACAAAAGCAATAGGAATTGTTTTTGTAATAACTAAAAGTCTTAAAGATATACACTCAAGAGCCAAAACATTATGACCACCCCTACATTTTGCAATGAACTCGCCTGGATCACGTGGAAGGCACGTGATCAAGTGGAAGTGGTATTTAACTGCTGCTGGAGAGTCTAAAGAATCATTGCCGGGCAAAGATCCTACTTCACCTACCAGTTATCGACCGATTTCACTCCTTTCAACTTTTAGCAAAATCACTGAGCGTGTTCTAGCAGATCTGCTTAATCAAGAATCCAAGGCACTAAATATTCTAATTTCACAACAATTCGGCTTTATGCAGGACCTCTCTACCACGCATCAACTGTACAACCTAACTGAAACCATCAATGAAGGATTTTCATGGAAGCAGGACACTGCAGCAATTTTCCTTGATGTGGCGAAAGCCTTTGATAGGGTTTGGATAAAGGGACTAATTTATAAAATGATCCGATATAATTACTCACCATATATTGTCAAAGTCATCTACAACTACCTTTCTGACCGAAGTTTTATCGTCTCTGTAAATAATACTGATTCTAAAAATTGCAAGATTCTCGCGGGTGTTCCTCAGGGATCGATCTTGGGGTCCTTCCTGTACAATATTTTCACTAACGACATTCCACAAGACCACAGAATTAAATTGACACTTTACGCTGATGATACAGCAATTATTACACAGGGAAGGTATTTACACATTATCCAGAAAAACTTACAAAACTACATAAACACACTTGAATTATGGCTAGAAAAATGGAAAATTAAACTTAATGTCGCGAAAACTGAAGCAGTGCTATTTACCAGGAAAAATGTCTATAATCCACCTAACATAACTATTTTTAATACTAACATTTCCTGGTCTAAAGAAGCTAAGTATTTAGGTGTAATTTTTGATAGACGACTAACATTTAAAGCTCATATTGACTACCTACGCGATAAATTTAATAATATTTTACGTAAATTTTACTCTGTTTTGGGCAGACATTCTAAACTAACAATTGAAATAAAAAAAACTAATCTATTTAGCTTATCTTCGTCCGATAATAGCATATGCGAGTCCAGTCTGGGGCTCTACAGCAAAAAGGAATTTTCTAGTTTTAGAAAGACTTGAAAACAAAGTCATACGCATGATCGTAGATGCTCCATGGTTTTTTAGAAACGCCGAAATCAAATATGCACTTTCCATGCCTAGTTTTAGGGAATATGTGGCTAAAATCGCAACAAATTTTTACTCGTCACTCAATAGCTCTAGTAACTCTGTTATCCAAGACTTAACTAAATTAGATTATGATATTTCTCTGCACTCTTTTCGTAAAAGACCTCGTCATGTTTTAAACATCAATCAGTAGACTACTTTCTTTTTTTACATCTTTCTCTGGTCCTAGTAACTTTAGGTTAGGTTCGCGCTCCACGTATTTTTGTTTGTTTTTGTTAATGCTCCTGCGTGGGTGCTATGCTGTGCTTCGGCTTTAGGTTCTCTCCGGTCTTTTCTCTTTTTTAATTGTTGTATTGTGCTTTGTTTATTTTGTAATTGTATTCATTTTGTATATTTTCTTTTTTCTGTATAGTGTGCAAATTGCTTTTCATTATCAATGGGCAGTGACCGACTGCCACTGTTTAACAATCTTTATGCTATTTTGGAGGTCTGGTCGCTTCGCGACCAAGGAACTCCGTAGAATCGCACCGATTCTCTTCATTCTTTCACTTACTTCTGTGTGTGATTGGAAGGCTGCGGATCTAAGCGACTTTTACAAGTGGTCATAATGTTTTGGCTCTTGAGTGTATGTAGAAAATCCTATTAATACTAATCACCGATTTAAAGGAGGCAAAAATATTAAAATTCCTGCTTCCTTAAAAAAAAAAACTATAAAATAAATAGTTATATATAATTATGAAATCAACCGTATATAATTTAAATGGAATAAAATTATTGTAAAATATTGCAATTTCAATTCGTATTTTGATTTTTTTAATAAATTATTTTTTTTGTCTTTTTATTGTTAGATTAATATTAAAAGATTTGATTTAATTTGTTTATCATATCCCTTTTTAATATAACGAATTCTAAATATATTAATTTATCATATAATTCAGTAGTTTATATTATATAATGTATAAAATAGTTTAGCTTTTACTTTACGATTTTAAAGCTATCGCCTAATAGAATTTGAATACAAAATATTACACTTATAATAGAAGGTGCGATTTCGATTTTAAATAGGATTCCATTGAATAAAATGTTTAAAAAAAAATTAAAGAAATTGTTGTATTTTAAAGTTACTACTATTATTTTCTCGATTATAGAAAATATTTAAATTAAACAAATTTTAAAATAAACGAAATTGTTCATAAATTTATTTTTTTCATTTTTTTTCACTTTAGAAAAATTATTTTCGAAATTTAGTTTTACTTTTTTGATTTAATGATTAAAAATATTTTCCAATAATTCTGACATTATTTATAGATAAAATTTGCATTAAGTAAAAAAAAAAAAAAAAAAAAAAAGTTTTAATGAAAATTTAATTTACAATAATGAAAAGCATTATCTTTGTGTTATAAGAAGCAGTAATTTTGAATTTAATGATAAATGAACATTTAAGAAGAATATAATTTTGTTTTGCTCTGAGTGTAGTCAAAGAAAGAAATCTGTTTTTAAAATTTATAAATTTTTTACTCTTGTAGAGAAGGAAATAAAAAAATAAAATAATTAGTATTTCATTGGAAGAAAAATGAAAAAGTTCAAAACCAAAAATTATTACTAAATGATAAAATGTAAGTAAGTTACATATTACAGTAGAACCTCTTTAAGTCGAACTTCAAGGGAGACTCCAAATAATTCGTGTTGCAGAGTTTTCGACTTAAGCGGATTTTGTAAGGAAATATTCGACTTTTAGAGGTTTAGATTCTTAGTTAGTGAGGTAAAATAAATAAAAATTCAAGTTACAGAGGTAATAAACATGTTTATTTGCAGCTTAAAAATTATATTATGTACTAATTGTAAGGAAATATTCGCCTTGTAGAGGTTTAGATTTTTCTAACTTATTTTGAATTAGAATATTTAGAATATTTCATAGAATTAGTTATTCTATTTACTGTATACTTACACATTGTTTTCTAAGAAACAATGACGTGCATTGTCGGCAAATCCTTAAAGTCGGTAACTTATTTTCCTTCAAGCTATAGAGGTAATTAGTTTCAAATGATCGAGTTGTAAAGGTAGTAACAAAGATTGTAAAATCAAACATTGCTGATGTTCGAGATACTGAGATCCAATTTTAATATATACCAAATATATACCAAAATGACTTGTGGGTATTCAATAATTATTTCGACTTATAGAGGGTTGAAATTTCGAGTAATGGAGGTTTTGGGGCTTGAAGGGGAGGGGAAAAAAATTTTCGAGCTGTGGAGGTTTTCGACTTATCAAGGTTTGACTTAAAGTGGTTCTACTTTCTCACTACACGAAACGGAGCATTATAGCACAACCATAATGTTTTACATGTATTTGTTTGTTGTATTATTTAACGGTATTTAATTATTATAGCCTAAAAAGTTTTAATCAATCGAAATGTAAAATATCCACTTAACATCGAATAAAATTACAGGAAAGTGATATTTCAAATGATTAAAATTATAAATAAAAGGGATCTTAGGATTATGTTCCATAATTAGGAAACGCTATTTTAATTTGTATTGGCAAAAGTAAAAAAAAAAATTGTGCTTTAATTTTAGTAACGCTGTTGACGCAATATATCTTATTTTTGATTAATTTTTATCTAAATGAATTATGTTATGATTCATAATTAGAAAATAAAACTAAATGTATTACAAAGAGAAATAAGTTTTTTAATGCAAAAAAAATACAAAGAAATACAGTAGAAGTGATTAATTCAAGCGACTTTTTTTAGATGTTTAATAGTTTTATTTGTTTTTGTCATGAGAGAATCAGAAAATAAATTTATTATTATATTTAAAGTTTAATTAATTAAATTTTTATTTCACTGAAAAAAATCATATCTAATTGGATATTGAACGGAGAAAGAATAATGTTAAATTTCATCGCGAGCGTGACAAAAAATTATGATATTCATTACATCATAAGTACGCTTCATATCATTGAATCTTGGATCCAGATGTTTTTAGTTTCAAAGTTTCACTAAGCATAATGGAACACAAATGTGAGAACCTTTTATTTTGGACTTTAACCATTTTCGGTTTAGGAAAGGGACTTTACCTGATAACTTAATATTGATGCTAAAATTCATCTTGCTATCTGCTTATTGATAAAATCCCACGCATGGTTTTAAAACGCGCCTTCTGCAAGTAAAAATCATAAACATTCAAGATCTATTGAATTTGTTTTGCTGCTTTAAGTTTGTAAGTATGCAACTAAAAGGCGAAATATTTTGGGAAGTCGGCAAAACTCTTACGAAGCACACATGGGAGAAAGGTGAATGTGTAACTAGTCCGGAATTTCCAATAATGGAAAACTGCTCTTTGATCATCGAATTTTATCCTGCCGGAATTGATAGCTTGGATTTTCCTCTGTTTCGTCGAATCCGAACCAATACAAATGGAGCAATGGAAATTGAGGGAAAAGAACAGCTATGCCATGCTGAAAGAGTATCCAGGATCCACGCATTCTATGACGACTATCATGATGGTGAATGCTGTGCTAATAATGCTGCAAGAATGTTCGAAGGCATTGGAAGTTTCCACGACTTAAAAATTTTTCATTATTTTCCTGAACTATGCTACCGTTTGATTTACAATATCACAGTTACTTTGAATTATAATGAATGCACACTTGGGGACTGTGATAGTGGGGAAAATCTATCTTTTTAAACTCGCAAAGTCCAAAAGAAAGTTAAAATATTGTTCGATACTACTTCTTATTCTTTTTGAATTTACTAATTAAAATTTTTTATATATTCTTGCATTTTTTTTATATATTTTTTATTACATTTTGGGCTGCATTTAATTGTAAAATAATTTTTTTATTTACTTTAAGTTAACTATTTTTTTTTCCTTTGTTGCTTATTAATTAATAACTAACATGAATAGTTAGGTGGTTTAATTATGGAAAATTTAGAAAGTTGTTTCCTGTAATTTATACTAACATGAATTATTATGTGGTTGAATTATGGCAAGTAATGATTGTGGTGAGTGACTTTATATTATGAACAGTTATGCATTATTGTTGTAAATTTTGGAAATATATAGTTTTTGTGAATTCTGACGTAATTCTAGATGCCTACATTTCGTTACCAATTAGAAAAGAATTGCGTATAGAAATGATTGTTGGAAAAGTTTTTAATAAATGTTTTTACATTTGCAATGAAATGTACAAAAAAAAAAAAAAAAAAAAGTCCTACAATTGTGATATAAATAATACATACATATGTATTAAGGTAAAGATTTAGGAAGTATTTGTTAAAAAAGAGATTTAATGTATTGTTCGATGCTTCTTGTTGCATTTTTTGATATTTATTTTATTACAATTCTGTTTAAATTTAATTGTAGAATTATTTTTTTATTCAATATATGATAACTATTTTTTTCTTTGTTGTTTATTAAATAATTTAATTTACAGTTTTATACTTTTTAAAATAAATTACACTAATGGATTTTCGTAAAATGTGTCATTTAAATTCCATTAATATTTTAAATTTAATTTCCTCTAATATTTGCATTTGAATTTGTTTAAATTGATTGATGTAAGTTTCAAATTATTCGCATATTTTTGTTATATATCAATGCAGCTGAAATTGAAAGCATTTTTTTAAAAATCATCTAAATTATTTTAATAATTTGTCATAATTAATCAGTTTTTAGGCCCTAGAATTTTTTTTTTTTTTTTTTTGTTTTTGTTTAACTGACTTGTAGAATTTTATACACAAATTTAAAACACTTTCTTTTGCCATATATTCAAGTTATGATGTATGCTGTGTTTTGTTGAAAGTCAATAAAACTTTTTAATTTTTATTTTTTGTTTGTTGTGTGATTAATTTTTTGTATAAACAATTTCTTGCATAAACATTTTATATTATTATTTTTCTTATTATGGCGTTATAGAAAATATTTAAGAATTCAAGAGCAAATTATTTAAGAAACAATCTATAGTTAAATTTTATGCATTAAGTTCTGCATGTATTTGTTTGTTGTATTATTTAACGGTATTTAATTATTACAGCCTAAAACGTTTTAATCAATCAAAATCTGTTGCAAAAAATTTGCAAATAATTAATTTCATTAGTTTTTTTTTTTTTAAATTGTGCTTTAGTAATTTTGTTTATATGAGCATTTACAAATTTAAAAGCAATATTAATTGATTTATAATAAAAAAAAAAAACATTTATTATAAAAACAAAATTAATTAAATTAATTATTTTTTGATTTTATTGTAACTAAAAATCACAAAGATATATGTAGAAAATCCTATTATACTAATTATTAATTTAAAGGAACCAAAAATATTAGTATACATTCTTTCTTGAAAAACAAAATGAAATTTAGATAAATATTAATTGTGTATTAATATAAAATAAATGAATATAATTAAAAATGAATAAAATTATTGCAATAAAAATATAGCAATTTCAATTCTTATTTTCTGTTCATTATGAGATTAATTTCAAAAAGATTTAAATAATAAAATAATTTTTATTTGCAAATAATTTTAAATATTTTATGTTTCTTTGAAACGGAGAAAAATTAATATAGCACATTTAATAATTACCTAATATTAGTTTTTAAACATAAATAATTCTAAATTGAATATTATTTTGTTTAAGTAAGCACTTTAGATGATATACAGTAGAACCTCTGTAAGTCGAAATTCAAGGGAGACACCAAATAATTCAAATTATAGAGTTATCGACTTATGGAGGATTTCGACTTAAGCAGATTTTGTAAGGAAATATTCGACTTGGAGAGGTTTACATTCTTTCTAACTTATTTTGAGTTAGAGAGGTAAAATAAATAAAAATTCAAGTTCCAGAGGTAATAAACATGTTTATTTGCAACTTAAAAGTTATATTATGTACTACAATAAAAACTCAAAATAATTCCGAAACAACCTTAAAATTAAAAATATTATGTATTAAAAAAAAAAGTCATTTATTATTATTTTTTATTTTTTTAAATTTAATTTATTTATTAATTTTTTTATTTTTAGACAATTCGATCGTTCTCTATCTATAGTATTATCTAAGCTATAAAGAGCAAAAAATTCTTTTTCTTCCGAGTTGCTATTTCAAAGAATTGGTTATTCTATTTACTATATACTCGTACATTGTTTTCTAAGAAACAATGACGTGCATTGTCGGCAAATCCTTAAAGCAAATCCTTAAACTTATTAAAGTAACTTATTTTTCTTCGAGCTATACAGGTAATTAGTTTCAAATGATCGAGTTGCAAAGGTAGTAAAAAAGATTGTAAAATCAAACATTGCTGATGTTCGAGATACAGAGATCCAATTTTTTTTTCGTGTGACGGAGGGAGAATATATACCAAAATGACTTGTGGGGATTGACTAATTATTTCGACTTATAGAGGGTTGAAATTTCGAGTAATGGAGATTTTGGGGCTTGAAGGGAAGGGAACAAAAAAAATTTTCGAGTTGTGGAGGTTTTCGACATATCCAGGTTTGACTTAAAGAGGTTCTACTTTCTCACAACACGAAACGGAAAAACATTATATCACAACCGTAATGTTTTACATGTATTTGTTTGTTGGATCTTAGGATTATGTTCTATAATTAGAAAAAGCTATTTTAATTTGTATTGGCAAAAGTAAAAAAAAAAAAAAAAAAAAATTGTGCTTTAATTTTTGTAACGTTATGCTTTAATTTTTTGAAATTTCGTGTAACGGAGGTTTTGGGGCTTGAAGGGGAGGGAACAAAAATTTTTTCGAGTTGTGGAGGTTTTCGACTTATCGAGGTTCGACTTAAAGAGGTTCTACTGTAATATATATATATATATATTCATTTTTCAGATTACAATTTCAAAGCTATCGCGTAAAGCAATTTTAAATGAAAGTTCTTTCTGCACCAATAGATGGCGACAAAAATTTCCCAATGGTTGATTTAGATTTTAAATATTATTCCTTTGGATAAAATGTTTTCATAAAAGACAAAAATTGAAAGAATTTTATTGTATTTTAAGTAAACATTGTTATTTTCTTTATCATAAATAAAGCTTAATTATGAAAATTTTAAAATAAGCAAAATTATTTTTAACATTAAATTTATTTCATTTTTTCATTCATTTCATTTTAGAAAAAAAAATTAGTTTTTAAATATATTGTATCTCTTAGATATTACATTAATTTTAAAAAGGACTGAATGATCAAAAATTAATTAAAATAAATTAAAGTATTATATATTTTTTGAGATAGAAAGAAATTGATACATATATTCAATAACATTCTAAATTTTTTTGACATGTTACATAAAATTTTTTTAAAGTATATTATTATAAATAGAATATTAAGTAATTTTCCTAATTAATTACTCTAAACTGTATTTTAATATGAAAATAAGTATCCATGTAGTATCTTAATATGAAATATTTCAGCGTGCAATTTCAAACTCATCATCTAATGCATTTTTAAATACAAATTCATGTATTGTGTCACCAGTAGATGGCGACACTATAAAATATCTAGATTCACGTATGTGTTGTAAATTAAATAATGGTAAAGGTGAATTTTACTACTATTATTTATTAAGAATATTCACTTAATAAAGTTAAATAATAAGAAATAAAAGCAATAACTAATGTAATTATCCTTCGTTGAGCTCTTTATTTTGACTCTAACCCTGAAGACTGAAGAAGACAGCTTTGTATTGATCTTTATTGATCTTTATGATATTGATCTTTACGATTGGTTGAAGTTGAAATGATTGTATTGATCTTTATGATTGGTTGAAGTTGAAATGATTGTATTGATCTTTATGATTGGTTGAAGTTGAAATGAATGATCACAGAAAATGATATAAAACTAATTTTTAATTCAGCTTATAAGCAAAAATTTTCTAAAATTTCCCAATGATTTTTGTACAGCTTCCCAAAAATGAAGTATTTACCATTCCTGGCTGTGGAAATAAATTAAGACTTGCATCTATGCTAAGATTCAAATAATATTTCCAATTGTGTATCCAAATCCAAAATTCAAATGTAAGCATAATTTTGATTACAGAAATTCTTAATTTTCATAATTAATGATTAATAAAAAATTGTATTTTGAATTTTAAAATTATTGAGTATAATTCTTAATTTAAACAATAATTTCTGTCTTAAAATCTGTAATTAATAGACGTATTGTTCAAATGCAAATTTTAAATTAATTTAATAATTTTTTTATTAGTGAATATTAGGTTGTATTCAAAAATTAATCCCTTTTTTCGATTAATATAATTAATAATAAAATAATTAATATTAATAACTGTAAACAACCAAGAATACATTTATTTAGTTATTAACAAAGTCGTCATTCCTTTCAATAGCATCTGTCCATCAACTTTTCGATGCTCCTTTTTTTCAATTCCTACTATTAGTTCACATTCTCCTATATATATCTTGTTCAAATTTTCAATCGTTCATAAAATACTTTATATTCATCCACTCAAGTTCAAATACATTTTTTAAAACTTGTAGTGGATGACACTTCATGTTAATACAATTTTTTCAAATATTAAGTCATTAATTAAATTTAATTAATTAATTTTAGTTTTTTTTAGATTTAAGTTGCATGTATCTAATAATATATGGTCTGATCTGTCTCATAGAAGATTTTTATTGGCGAAAAACTGTAGCAATCGATTTTCACAATCTTCTCTTGATGCCAATTTCTTATCACTAAGGAAGTTCTACAATGCAAGAAAAGCATGCTAATCGCTTGGTGCCAGGTCCGGACTATATGGTGGATGCAACCAATCTTCAAACCAAGCTCCCGGACTTTCTGGCTAGTCACTATAGATATGTGTGACCTGGCGTGGTCCTGATGGAACACAACACCTCTCCTGTTGGCCGATCCTGGTCAATCGCTAGCTTCAAAGGTCCAGTTGTTGTTAGTACAGATCCGAATTTAAGATAATAAAAATACATTTGACAGCTGTTGCACTATTAGTATGCGAGTTATAGCATTTTTAATGAAGCAACTATTGTTAGTTTGAAAAAATCGAAAAAAAAAAAAAAAAAAAAAAAAAAATTTCGTGTGTTAATAAAGCATTGCTTTTTGGCGAAAAAAAATACTATTGAAGCCAAGGCTTGGCTTGATAAACATTATTCGGACTTTGCACCAGGAAAATCAACCCTAGAGAAGTAGTTTGTTAAATTTATACGAGGCGAAAGGAGCACCGAGGCTGTTACCGAAGAAAACACCAAAAAAGTCCACAAAATAATTTTTGATAACCGTAAAGTGAAGTTGATTGAGATAGCTGAGACCCTAAAGATATCAAAGGAACGTGTTGGACATATCGCGAATGAATATTTGGATATGCGGAAGCTCTGTTCAAAGTGGGTGCCGCGCGAGCTCACAATCGACCAAAAACAACAACGAATTGATAATTTGGAGCTGTTCAGTCGTAATACACCCGAATTTTTGCGTCGATATGTGACAATGGAGGAAACATGGCTCCATCATTTCACACCGGAGTCAAATCGACAGTCAGCCGAGTGGACTGCACGTGATGAACACTAAAAATGCTAAAACTTCACTAAAAATGCTATAATTCACAAACTAATAGTGCAACAGCTGTCAAATTTATACACGTGTCTTTTGAAGGTTAGGGCTAACTAAAAATTATATGGATTTAATACTAGTAGCGCCATCTATGCGTCAGCCTATGAACGTTTCAGCCCACCTGTTAGTGTTTGGCTATATGGAAACAACTCATAATAAATTATTCCTTTTCTGCCCCACCAAATGCAGAGTAGAACCTTCCTGGCTATTAGTCCTGGTTTGGCTACAGTTTGAGCTGTTTCACTGCGCTTTGACCGCTATTATCTTTCACAAAACACCTCGACAGAATTCTTGTTAAATATTGTTCAATACAGAAAGTTTTTCAAAAATTTAAATATTATATAAATTATTATTTAATTCAGAAATTAATTTGCAGAATTTAGTTTTCAGTGTTATAAACTTATTTGTTTTTTAAAAACTTTTATTTATAAAATGAAATTATTTAGATAGATATATTCACAGTTTTTAGTAATTTTTCTCAAAATTTACAAACTATTGCTTTAAAAAATTTTTACATTTCAGTAATAAACTTTCATTACATTTATGGTATGCGAATTACAAAGATCACTCACTCACATACACGCACATATATATTTTTATATTTTCTTCAATCTCTGCCCCTTTTTTTTTGTGAATAATTTCTTATCAAGAAAGTTTAATGTAATTTTATATAATTGCATACATTATACAATATGTTTAATATGTTTCATAAGACATTATAATTAGCTATACGCATATGAGAGCATTTCGAAGTGAAACCATTTAATTACTAAAATGAAATGTATTTTTTTGAATGTCGAATCACGTATTAGGGGTTATTTAGTTACGGCAACTAATTAGGTGTCATTCGTTCTATTTTAAGGATAATTTAATTGTTTAGTATAACATACTATTGTGCCCAAAAAGTAAGATCAATTTTTAATTTAAAATTCCCTGCGCTTATGGATTTTTTTTTTCATTTTTCGGTTGCTGGCACTGTCCTTGACATCTGTGTGAAATTTGACGTCTAAATATTCATTAGTGTTTGAGTTACGCTTGGCTTTGTGAGACGCTAAAACTGATTCGGCGATTTTTGAAATGCCTGAATTAATTGAGCAAAGAACTTGCATTAAATTTAGTTTGCGGAAAAGTGTCGAATGTTATAGAAGGCATTCAGTGAGCATTCCTATATCGGAAAGAAATGTTTACAAGTGGTATAAACAGTTCAAATAAAGCAGAGAACGCTTTAAAGACGAAGAGCCCTTTGGTCGACCACCAACTTCAACCAACGAAGCTCATGTCCAAAAAATTAAAGATTGGGTGCTTGCAAACCGTCGATTTACAATTAGAGACCTTGTTGATAATGTTGAAATTTCAAAAGGATCGGTCCATTCCATTTTGGGCGTCAAACGCGTCAAATCTCGATTGGTACCGAAAACACTGAATGCGCCAGCTCACATTGCATTGATTCTTCGTGACTTTTTCGCCAAAAATGAAACCCATATCGTTCCGCAACTACCGTATTCACACCGTGCGACTTCTGGCTATTCCCTAAACGCAAAAGATCACTTCGGGGATATCGTTTTGAGACGATTGAAGAGATTCAAAGCGAATCGGCGCGCGCTTTGAAGACCGTCCATGCCGATGACTTTTTAGCATCATTGAGGATTGGAAAAAAAGTTGGCATAAGTGCATTGTGCCCGGAGGGGATTATTCTGAAGGCGATGAAATAAATTTGGAAGAATAAGTTAAAAATTTTTGAAAAAAAAAATATATAACTGGTCTTACTTTTTGGGCACAGTAGTATATGAAAATAGAACATGTTTAGGCTTGTTTATGTACATTGGTGATTATGCCTATTTTTCTTTAATAAGTGAACTTTGTATAATTTTGCTCCCTCATATTTCTTCTTGTGAGCTTAATAAAACATATCGATGGACATAGAATATGTTATTAGTGAGATTGGAAATAAAAGATCATAGTTATAGGATTGCAAGATGAAGGAATATACCTATATACCTTTAAAAAAAAGAAATTTGGATTGGAAATCAGTGAGAATGATGTAGAAATCTGGAGCAATCTTGAGGCCGCTGAACAGGTGGAAAAAGTTAAATGTTTATATACATATTTTATGAAATACATAAAGTAAATTAAACCAAAATTTTGCTGCTCATTTTTTCTTGAAATTTTGAGTATAATACTTTTTTTGAGACTTATTTATTTGGAAATTTTTCTTAAATATTTCATTTAGAAAAGAATATTATTCAGATTAATTAATTAGATTTATTCAGATTTTATTATTATTATTTTTTTTATTGAAACTCTGTTTACTCCTCCTGTAATAATTAAAATGCCTCAGTATTTTTTTCCAAGTTCTTAAATAATTTATAAAACCGACCACTAACAAGTTTCCATTTAATATTGGATGCACCCAGTTTCTTTTACCTTTTAGTCTCAGAAATTATGTACGAACACACGCAATTTGATTTGAAATTCCTTTTAACACTGGGCTGTTTTCCAACTGTTTAATCATCAAATATGTACTGATTAACCTGGAATAGAAGATACCTTTTTATATCGGAATTATTTAATTACGCAAACTAAATGTGGCCAGTGTTTGAGAGGTCTTACACAATGTGATTAATTCGAATTGCTTTTTTCTTAAATTCCTTCTATTAGTTCACACTCTCCCTATATATATCTTGTTCAAATTTTCAATCGTTTATAAAACACTTTTTATTCATCCACTCAAGTTCAAATACATTTTTTTGAGCTTGTAGTGGATGACACTTGATGTTAATACAGTTTTTTCAAATATTAATCAATTCATTATATTTAATTAATTAGTTTTCGTTTTTTTTAGATTTAAGCTGCATGTATCTAATAATAGATGGCGCCAGATGTAAGAGGAAAATTTCAACTTTATTTGTAAAGGACTTTTCTGCAATCTAGGGGGAAAAAAAGTAGGAATTGACATTAAAATTTTTTTTATATTACTTGTTATATCTTTTGTTGCTAGTCTTACAATAAACAATATTGATAATAAACAATTTATATTAACGTTGAACACATTTTTAATTTTTAATTTTATAATTTTGAAATAAATTTGGCTAAAAATTTAAATTTAATTACGCTGCAAAATTATATTATTATTATTATTATTATAAATGCAATATTAATGCTAAAAACTTATTTAAAAATGTCTGAAATTTGATCATGAAATTAAATAATATAACAGTATATCACTTAAAAAGAATATTTGTAAATAAAAATTTTTGTATTTGGATTCTTGATACAGAATTTGAAATTTTTTTTTATTGGATTAATGTTTTACATAATAATTAATAAGTTCTATTTTTATCGGTAGATGTCAGCACGCTGCATTCGTTTAGTTCATTTTATTGGTACGTTGAAAAATACTAGTAAGTAAAGTAAGTGTTTTATGGCACAATTACAAACAAGCTATGGCCCATCTGCGCCGAACAATATTCAATATTTGTATATAGGTTTAGCGGCAAAATAAATTTAAATTGAATTTAGAATAATATTAATAAAATTTTTTTTTGATACTTACGTATTAACGATACCTGGCGACAGACTTGGCGGTTTTTAAGTGTCGCCAATCTAACAGCTACAGATTTGGCGGTTTTTAAGTGGCGCAAACTAACAGCTGCAGATTTTCTGAGTTTTGACACCATTTTGTAGTGCTACGACAATGCGTATTTGGGATTTGCCAGGAACAGAACAAGATGCAATTTTATTTTTTCAGGAGCGAAATATTTTACCAAAACAACGAAAATGTCCCAATTAGACTGTTTTGAATCCATGTTAAACTCTATATCGGCCTGTTTTCCACTGAAATCTGTTTGATTACTTTGTGTTTAAATAAAGTGTTTTTGACTACTTTGTGTTTAAATAAAGTGTTTTTGACTACTTTGTGTTTAAATAAAGTATTTTTGACTACTTTGTGTTTAAATAAAGTGTTTTGAATTTTGAAAGCGTTTTGATTTTAAATGAAGTGTTTTATATATTTTATTATTTGGAGCAAAAAGATAGATTGGCGTCACTTAAAAACCGCCAAATCTGTAGCTGCGGTTGGCGCGTGTGCTCTTTATTGGCGCAACTGTCGCCAAGGTATCGTTAATACGTAAGTACCTTTTTTTATCTGAATTAGATAAAACTGATTTAAAAATTTAATATTACATATGTCACAAAGTTAAAAATTCTCAGCTAAAATTAAATTGGATTAAAATTAAATCAAATGATCTAGTATCATTCTTGTCGGCATTTTTATCATTACAAGAACTTTCAATTGATGATCCTTTTTTTTATAAATACAGATTGTAATGGGATAGAAGCTGACTTTTTAAATCCTTTCCTATTAAGGATTTATTGATTTAGGATTTAATCACCTGATTACATTTTGATTCGTAGCAATCGGATTTTTTTTCGTAGAGAGACAGTTGTCTAAATAGTGACGGATGTTGATGGTGCAGATACAATATGTAGATGTACAGATGCATGTATAGATGTACTACCGTGTCCAAAAAGTAAAACCAATTTTCAATTTAAAATTCCCGGGGCTTATGGAATTTCAATTTTTTTTCTTTTTTAGGTTGGCACTGTTCTTGACATCTGTGTGAAATTTGACGTCAAAATATTCATTAGTGTTTGAGTTACGCTTGGCTTTGTGAGACGCTAAAACTGATTCCGGCGATTTTTGAAAATGTCTGAATTAATGGAGCATAGAACTTGCATTAAATTTTCTTTGCGGCAAACGTATAGAATGTTGCAGAAGGCTTTCGGCGAGCCTTCCTATATCGGAAAGAAATGTTTAGAAGTGGTATAAGCAGTTAAAAGAAGGCAGAGAACGCGTTGAAGACGAATAGCACTCTGGTCGACCGTCAACCTCAACCGACGAAGCTGACATCCAAAAAATTAAAGATTTGATGCTTCCAAACCATCGATTTGCAATTAGAGACCTTGCTGATGATGTTGGAATTTCAAAAGGATCTGTCAATTCCATTTTGGGCCTCAAACGCGTCAAATCTGGATTGGTACCGAAAACACTAAATGCGCCAAATCACACTGCATTGATTCTTCGTGACTTTTTCGTCAAAACTGTAACCCATATCGTTCCACAACCACCGTATTCATACTGTGCGACTTCTGGCTATTCCCTAAACTCAAAAGACCACTCCGGGGACACCGTTTTGAGTCTATTGAAGATATTCAACGTGAATCCCGTGCGCTTTGAAGGCCATCCCTGACGATGACTTTTTAGCATGCATTGAGGATTGGAAGAAAAGTTGCATTGTGGCCGGAAGGGATTACTTTGAAGGTGATGAAATAAATTTGGAAGAATAAATAAAGAGTTTTTTTTTTGGGGGAAAAAAAAAAAAAAAAAATTGGTCTTAATTTTTGGGCACAGTAGTATTCAGTATATTTTTGATGGAATTTATAAGAATTTTAAAGAACAACCCCTTATTATTGTATTTTCTTAAAAATAAACCATCGTCTTTTTTATGTAAAATTTGCGAATATTTTATAAAAAATGAATATTATTTAATTTAAAAATATTTACTAGTTTTAAGATAAAACAATTGAGTAACAAAACACGTTAGTAGCGATGTAAATAAATAAATATGTATAGTGTTATTTAATTTAAAATGTTATGTAATTCCCATCGTTAAAATTTTTTTCTGTTTTATTTAATAATGTGCATTTTCAGGTAAATAAAAGTAAAGGAAAAATTGACGTTGTAGAATGAAGCCTTGAATAAGAGTTATGCTTCTAAAAAAATCTTCATTACTTGAAAACAAAACATCCATTTTTTGTATTTTCTTTAAAAAAATTGTTTGTTGCATGCCCTGTTTTCAAAATGAATAGGAGATCACTAAAGACATACATAAAGAAAAACATAATTTAACACTAAAGGTTAAAATAGCACTTCCTTTGCGCATTATTTCTTTTTGAGGACATTTTCTCTCGTTTTTATGGTAATGATATTTATTTGTTATTAAGTCTTTTCTTTGCTGTTAAAGTTTACATAATTCAACATTATTCATTATCTACCATTCCATTACCTTCATCTATAGCATATTGATACCAATAATAGATTTAATCCATCCATCCTATTAATTAATAAAAATCTAACCATACAAATAGATCTATATTGAATAATTGTTTTGGTAAGTAGTGAATTTCGTATTTTACAGATTATCTTACTGACATTTTAACAGTGCTTACACCCAACTTGATTAACTTTCACAAGACATTAAGAAGTAAAGTTCTTCACATTTACTTGTGGTATAAGAGAAAAGCAGGAAAACACCAAGCAAAACGATTATTGGTACTGTTTAGTTCGGTTCATCGTTCTATGGTCATTTTGTGCATACTTTGAGCTAATTAGAACAGGACCTGCAGTTTAACACGGATTCCGAACTGCTAACGAACATCCACGATTCAAACCTGAAGCCTGTAGTACCAAAGGCCAGAGCGTTAGCCAATTTGGCCAACAGGCCACGATTATTGGTACAAGAACTTTTAAAGTATTATCTTAATCGCTAATGATTTTTTTTCGTGTCAGAAAAGAGTGACAGCGTACGTACGTAGCAGTGAACGTATGGCATTAATGTGAATCTAATCCTTGTCCTCTTGCACCCTAACCTCTTGTGAAATTTAGAATTTTTTTTTTTGTGGAATTATTTATCACTACGAAATGAATGAAAACATAAAATGAAATATAAATAAATTCCCCATTTTTTGTTGTGTTTGTTTTACATATTATTTTTTTTTATCATGCTGCTTGAAAATGTCTTTTATCAAACATTATTGTTTGAGAGAATTTATCAAACGAACAGAAAATGAAATCTTAGTTTCAGCATTTTTTCATGTTTACTTGTAAGAAGTTACGTAAAGCAGTTTCAGTTCCGATTTTAATAAGATATTATTCAGCTATATATTTTATGCATTTTTAAGAAAATATTGAATATATTAACTGAGTTATTATGTATCGACAGCATTTTTTTTATATATATATATATACTAAATATATACTATATATAATATACTTTTATATATACTAAAAAAAAAATATTTAAAAATCTGAAATTTATCATTGTGCAGTGACTAGAGCTGTTAATTAAAGCATGATAATTAATTACTTCAAATGCTCTCAGAAATTGATATTTATTCAAAAGAATAAATATTCAGTATACTTTTGAGTATTTTGGATTGTTTTTTCTTAATTCAAAATGATAGGCTAAAAAACTCTGAAAGTCAATTATTGCATACCGAAGAATTTACTAGATTTGCAAATCAAATATACCTCGTTTTTGCAAGCTGAATTTTGCATACCTAAAAATACATACGTTAATCTGCATTTTTTTCAATAAGCATGATTATACTCGTATATAATATCGTCCTCGGCTCATATTTTAACTCGCATACGTATGCAAATGTATTTATAAGCGTGTATGTATGTGTGCGTCCATCAGTGTGTTTGTATATGCGAATGAGTGTTTGTAGATGTATGTTTGTACTTGTGTATGTCTATATACCAGTGTCTAAGTGTGCCTGTCTAAGCGTATATATATATATATATATATATATATGTGTGTGTGTGTGCTGGGGTATGTATGTATATATGTACTTAAATATGTATGCATGCATGTACATTTGTTTTTATATGTGTTCGTGTGCGTGTATGTATGCATAAGCGCATCTGTACAACATGTGTATGCTGTGTTTGTATGTATGTATGTATATATGTATGTATATGTATATGTATTTATATGTATTTACATTTGTTTATATGTGTGTATGTATGAAAAATAAAGCATGTGCCTGTATATCCATATTTGCATATGCATGTGCGTGTGTACGTACTTATAAGCATGTGCATAACTGTATATATATAATATATTCGTATAATGTATATACATATAAATGTGAAGGTGAGCTTGAGCATAAATGTGTACATGGGGGTGTGGGTATGTGCTTATGTGTACGTCCATGTATGTATATGTACGTCTGTATATAAATTAAAGCTCACACGTAACTAAGGATATGCACATATTTATCCACAGGTACAAGTACACATTTATACGTACGCACATTCATACTTACATATTCACTTCTACACACGCCCACACTGCATACAAACATACACATACATATGCACATATTCATGTCCATGCATACTTACACATGTGCACGTGCATACTTACATACACGTTAGTTCATATATACACATACCTATGCATAAATATATACGTATCGTGCACGGGCATGCATACATACACATGCACATGCACTAACATACATAGTGTATGTAGGCACATGCACTTACATATATACACTTGTGTACATGCACTTGCACATATATAAGCATGCAGATGCAATCACAAACACATATTTATATAGTTACACATACAGGCATACATAAGCATGCACGCACATATATACAAACACATGCGGATGCGTACACAAACGCAAATTTACACTTTCATACATGGATACGCATGCACATATATGTACATCATATATAAATACACGTGCATGCATGCATATGCACATCATACATTATATATACATGTAGATTCATACTCATACACAAGCATAAGCGTACATGCATTTACATACAGATGACCACACATGACGATGCACCAACATACATAAGCACATGCCCATAGATATCAATGCATGTGCAAATATCACATACAGATGCATACACAAACGTATTTTTATATACACAAGTAGACATTCATAAGTATACACGCATATACTGTAAATGCACTTGCAGTTACATACACAAACACATATTTTACACATGCTCACATATAAAACGTACACACACACATGAACATGCACACATATACATACCCATGCACAAACATGCATGACCATATACAGGTACATATGTATACATGCTCACACATGAATATGCATATACACAACCCCTTACATATGCTTACGCACACATGCAAACACATGTGTATGGAAATACCATACACATAAAAGCAGCATAAATTAGAGCGCTTAAAACGTGGAATATTTTTATTATAAAATAAATCATCCGTTTCGTGTAATTGGCTAGAAATTATAAATTTTACAGGAATCATTCATTCATCAGACTGTACAGTTTAGCTCTCACTGAACAGCTTGTTTTATATTGCCGTGCTAATTTATGTAATCTTATAGTAAATCACACAATTGTTATAAAAATGATTTATATTTGAATAATCAATCCAACTAGAGCTTCAGCCAACCGGTGACGCTGTGGTAACGTGTGAAGCTAGTTTGCATAAACGCTCCGTTCGTATCCGTTGTAGGCGTCCGTCCATGTCATTGCTTTCAGAAAAGAGAACAGTCGATGGCGACAATATGTATTGGAATCTCGCATTGAAAGTCAGTATGCTTGGTAGAAAGGGTTTTTGTTTTTCACATATACGACATGCAAATGTGAGATATTTGCATGTTATTCCTAAAAGTCATCCTTGTAGGCAATGTCCTCTCTTCATCTCCTTGTTGGTAGACTATACATGATATACATGAGTGACTAACAACATCAACCAATATACACTCAAGAGCCAAAACATTATGACCACCCCTACATTTTGCAATGAACTCGCCTGGATGACGTGGAAGGCACGTGATCAGGTGGATGTGGTATTTAACTGCTGCTGGACAGTCTGAAGAATCATTCTTTCACTTACTTCTGTGTGTGATGGGAAAGGCTGCTGATCTAAGCGACTTTGATAGAGGGCAGCTTGTAATGGCTCGAAGGCTTGGAACAAGTATTTCCGAAACTGCACGAATCGTGGGTTGTTCGAGATCTACAGTTGTTAGTACTTATGCAAAGTGGATGAATGACGGTGAAACCAGCAGTAGACGACATGGTGTTGGACGTCCACACGCTATCAAAGAAAAAGGTCGTCGGAGATTGTCTCGCATGGTGAAGCAAAATCGGAGCCAGACAGGGGCTCAGCTGACAGCCCAATACAATGCAGGGCCAAGTAGAATAGTATCGGAGCACACTGTTCAGCGGACACTGTTGGATATGGGGCTACGCAGCAAACGTCCCACTCGTGTGCCTTTGCTGACCAAGCGTAATCGCCAACTGCGCCTGCGCTGGGCCCGGGAACATCGTGACTGGTCCATGGATCAGTGGGAGAGAGTTGCATGGTCAGATGAATCAAGGTTTGTCATATCACGCCGATGGCCGTGTCAGGATACGCCGTCTTCCAGACGAACAGTTGCTCCCTCAATGTACAGTAGGTCATACATAGGCCGGAGGTGGCGGTGTTATGCTTTGGGGGACGTTCTCTTGGGCGTCTCTGGGACCCGTGGTTGTGGAAGAGCAGACCATGAATGCTACAGGGTATCTGAACATCATTGCGGACCAGTTGCACCCTTACATGGCCTCTGTTTTTAAAGCTGGAAATGGAATGTTCCAGGACTTGTCACAAGGCTAAAATTATGTTGGAGTGGTTCCAGGAACATGATGCTGAATTCCAGTTAATGTCCTGGCCGCCTAACTCACCGGATCACAATCCGATAGAACACATTTGGGATGTCCTGGGACGGCAGCTCAGAGTTCAAAGATCACCAATTCGCAATATCTCGGATTTGCGAGACCGTTGCTTAAACATTTGGTACAATCTGTCTCCGGCCATCTACCAAGGACTTGTGGCATCCATGCCAAGGCGGGTTGAAGCTGTGTTGCGCGCCGAAGGTGGGCCAACTCGTTATTGACAGGTGGTCATAATGTTTTGCCTCTTGAGTGTATATATATAAACGTTCTAGGAAGAATTAAAATAATGAACTTTTAAGAAACGTTTACTCTTCTTATCTCGATTTACATTCATGTTACTAGTCTACAATTTGTTTTCTTTTCCAAAGATTTTACTGAAAATCTTTATAATACGATGAATTTAACAGTTAAGATGTTTTTTCACTATCACGTAACTATGCTTTTTCTGATAACTATATAAATATTATAACATTTTCAATAAGGAAATTAATTAATATTGACAATGCCTAAATGACTTTATTATCCCGAAGTAATTTACTCCAGGAAAGTCCTTTTTCAAAATCCATCAATAATCTATTAGCGTACTTGAATTCACTTACCTTGGTATCTTATTTCCATGCTTAAAATTATTTCTCGAGATTTTCATCATGCTTATAGCTTGAGGTGCTCAAGTCCCTAGAAAAAGAAGTACTAGCGTGAGTGAAGAAAATAGACTTTCGGACATTTTACAAAGTAAGTCATATGCTTTTGGTACCTCATGTATTCATCCTAATATACCACTATCCTTGAAACATTAATTGAATTATGGGCATGCATTCCTTCACTTTAAACAACATCACTTTATTATTTAATGCTCCATAGACTGAAGACTATTATAATATTTGTATGTTAATATCACAAAATATTTTATGTCACATTTATAATCGCTAAGTATTTGCACCTTTCGTTTCACTTATGCTTTATTAAGCTACATGGTATCCCACCGTATTTTTAATCTTTTATTCCTGTAATCCCATGATTGGAATTTTTTTCATTTAAATTATTTAAACAGTCCAGTCACATTAATGTGACCACCACCTACTTTCGACGTCAACGTGAAATAACCATCACAAAAGGCAGGTGGCAGCACATTGCAGTGGAATGAATATAAAGAATTCCACTTAATACCACTTAAATACCACTTAATACCACATTTCACACTCCACTTAAAGCCAGAATATACTAGAGTGTATATTCTAGCTTTAGACAGGTGGTCACATTAATGTGACTGGACTGTGTATATTAATTTTACCACACTCGTATTTTTAATTGTTAGAAAACTACATTGTTCTGGATGCAGGGGTGAAGCGGAGAGTGAAATCAAGTATCTGATGTATTAGATCCCTTAATTATAAGATTTTTCTATTTCCTAAATATATTTTCGGTACATTGTTAAATAGGCTATATGCGCTCTATTCAATGAAAACCTTCTTTCGAAGGTTTATCTTTCACGAATAATCCAATTTACGGCATATTTATAAACAATCACTTTAGTTTCAAAATAGTGTTTATAATCTCTGCAGTACATATTAGCACAAGAAAATTGTATATCCAAATTGTGAAAAGGACAGCTTTTCCACATAAATTACCACATGAAATTTGATACCTCCTCTTGTATACAATGATCTTCGTAATTTAACACGCTTATTTCGTATAAATAAGCTAGGATAACTGCCAGAATTTTTTCTTATTGTGCAAAAGGACACTTGTTGCGACTTGTATGTAAGTATTTAATAAGTAATAGAAAAAGCTATTTTACGAAGAGGATGTTGCTGTAGATTGGTAGGTTGTTTGAGTATGTATATGTGCTATATATTTCAGTTGGAACTAAGAAAAAAGAATTGAGTGGAGACGATTCTTTAGCATGAACGTATTCTAAGTAAATGCTTGTACTTAATAAGCAAAGTTGACTTTATGTGTAGTTTGTTTGTAGGTCTAATGCATTAATACATTTTAATATAATATTCCAGCTATTCTTATTAATTATATAATATTATAGATAATCTTAGATAATCAGATAATCAGATTATCTTATTGATATTATAATATTTCAGCTATTCTTATTGATAATATAATATTCTAGCTATTCTTATTAATAATATAATATTCCAGCTATTCTTTGGTATCTTATGGTAATATAGAACTAATGAAACATTATTATTTCAAGTATTTACGTGGGGGCACGGAATTATTTTTCTGCCTTCAAATAGTAGTATGAGCTTATTTTGGAGAGTCTATTTTTGGTTCTAATAAAAAGGATTCCCTTGAAATAATTTTTTGATTTTGATAATAGCATATCTTAGTTCCCCGATTGAAGAATCTTTAATTCCGCCACTGATTCTAAATGACTATGTCAATTTTTTTATACATTTTAATCTCTCAAGAAATCAGTTAGATCTCTTTGCATTAATAAATGATATTTACCAGAAATGAAAAACTTGCATAATTTTCATCATTTTGAACATTTTGATTTACAGAATTTCAATTCACCTTTTTATCGGTTGATATCGAATGAGATGGTATCAGTAATCTTTAATTGAGAGGATTACTGAAGGAAATTTGAAGTATTTTAAAGTGTTTAGACTTTCTTGTGTTTCCTGTCGTTCTTTTTTTTAATACAAAATAACACGATTCTTCAATTCTGACCACACTGTGGGAGCTTCATCAAAAGTTCTGCACTTGTAACATAACAAATATTGGATATCGAATTCATACTTTGGTCTCTTATATTTCAATTTAACAATAATTTTACGTTTAGTATTAACAATTTTAACATTAAGGTAAAAAATCGAAAAACCCACATCCTTAATTCTTCGTTCCAAAAATGAAAATAATGTCTGAGTCAAATCTTTTATTTATCAGTGTTACTTAACATGACAAAGTAGTATAAAATTCAGCAATATATTTCGCCACTGTTGCATTGGAAGTGTTCAACAAGAACCAGTTTTCTTTGAGGAGACCTTTTAATGCATCTTCATCTTACAGGTCATAATTTGCATCTTCCAAAATAACATAACTATAAATTTTTAAAACCGATTAACTATTATTATAAAGCTGACGTAATTGCCTTTGCATTATGAAAGCGAAACTTTTCATTTTTGAGAAGTTTTAATAATTGTGCCTCTAATTGTGTGAAGTCTCTAATAATTGTGCCAACATTTGTTGACAAACTGAACGTGTTTTCTTACATATAAATCTGTAAAAGAAACCCTTAATGTAGTTAGTAAAAAAACAAACAAGTAATATAAAAAAAAATTTTTAAGTCAATTCCTACTTTTTCTTCTCTATATTGCAGAAAGTCCTTTATAAATAATTTTCATTCACTTTTTTAAGTTTATCTGGCGCCATCTATTGGTAAATATATGCAAATTAAATCTAAAAAAATCGAAAATTAATTAATTAAATTTAATTACTGAGTTAATATTTGAAAAAACGATAAGGAATTGGCATCAAGAGAAGATTGTGAAAATCGATTGCTACAGTTTTTTGCCAATAAAGATCTTCTATGAGACAGATCAGACCATACATTATTAGATACATGCAACTTAAATCTAAAAAAAACAACTAAAATTAATTAATTAAATTTAATTAATGACTTAATATTTGAAAAAACTGCATTAACATCCAGTGTCATTCACTACAAGTTTAAAAAAATTTATTTGAACTTGAGTGGATGAATAAAAAATATTTTATTAACAATTGAAAATTTGAACAAGATATATATAGGGAGAGTGTGAGCTAATAGAAGGAATTGAAAAAAGTCATTGCTTTCAATAAATTTTTCAAAATCTGTTGCCACTCAATCAAACTTCTGAAAAAAAAATTCTAATTTTCTACGCTTTCTTCTAAGCTAATTTTTGTTATGGTACGCATGCAATATTTTTAACGATGTTGTCACAATATGGTCAGAATAGAAAAGTCATGTTATTTTGTGTTAAAAAATGGAAGGAAACACTTTAAAATACTTCAATTTACCTACAGTATAGAGACTTCGCATTATGAAAGAATTTTAAATTAATAAAATATAACCACGGATTTTTTTAATATTCAATAATTAAAATTTAAAAAATATTTGAATTTAATTATTTTAATAATTATTTTTTTCAACAGCTTTTTTTTTACTAGTGTAAACTTAACTTAAACTTCTCTTACTAAAACTATTTTTTTTTTTTTTTGCAAATGAAAGCATTGCATATCCATAATTTTTTTACATGTGATTCCGTATAGAATTTATGTGTGCTGTATAAATAAATTCCTGTTTAATAATTAAAAGCAAAAAATATTTTAATAAGTTTCGATAAGAACAAATAAAATAATGAAAATATATATGAAAATATACACATAATGAAATTCTATAAAAAATATGATTTCCGCCCCCCCAAATAGGAAAGATTCATGTTGGTTCCTAATGAAAGGTACAAAGATTTATGTTAATATAGTTCGTATTAATAATAAAAATAATTTCGTTTCTTCATAAGCCCTTAATGCTGAAAAAGGACACATTTAAAAAGTTGAAAAGAAGCACGTTCAGAAAAAAACATTGAAAGTTGAAAAGAAACACACACAGAAAGAAACACATTGAAAGTTGAAAAGAAACACGTTCAGGAAGAAACACATTGAAAGTTGAAAAGAAACACATTGAAAGTTGAAAAGAAGTACATTCAGAAAGAAGCACATTGAAAGTTGAAAAGAAGCACATTGAAAGTTGAAAAGAGACACATTCAGAAAGTAACACATTGAAAATTGAAAAGAAACATATTGAAAGTTGAAAAAAAAAACACATTGAAAGTTGAAAAGAAACACATTGAAAGTTGAAAAGAAGCACATTCAGAAAGAAAAACATTGAAAGTTGAAAAAAGCACATTCAGAAAGAAACACATTGAAAGTTGAAAAGAAACACATTCACAAAGGAACACATTGAAGGTTGAAAATAATCACATTCTCAAAGAAATACTTTGAAAGTTGAAAAGAAACAAATTGAAAGTTGAAAAGAAACACTTTCAAAAAGAAAAACATCCAGTAAGAAACACATATTGAAAGTTGAAAAGAAACACATTCAGAAAGAAACACCTTGAAAGTTGAAAAGAAACACATTGAAAGTTGAAAAGAAATACATTGAAAGTTCAAAAGAAACACATTGAAAGTTGAAAAAAAGAAACACATTTAGAAAGAATCACATTGAAAGTTGAAAAGAAAAACATCCAGAAAGAAACACATATTGAAAGTTGAAAAGAAACACATTCAGAAAGAAACACATTGAAAGTTGAAAAGAAACACATATTGAAAGTTGAAAAGAAACACATTCAGAAAGAAACACATTGAAAATTGAAAAGAAACACATTGAGAAAGAAACACATTGAAAATTGAAAAGAAACACATATTGAAACTTGAAAAGAATCGCATTGAAAGTTGAAAAGAAAAACATCCAGAAAGAAACACATATTGAAAGCTGAAAATACACACATTCAGAAAGAAACACATTCAGAAGAGATGAGTAGCATCAAAAGTAAATTTCTGAAGGGTATTTGAAACAAAGAATTGGCGAGTTTTAATCTGGAGTTACCGGTTTGAATCTTCAGTACTACGGCAATTTTTTTTTTAATGAGAGCTGCCATAAGAATTTCACTATGAGATAGGAATTTTAATTTTTATTTCTACAATGTGAGCATTTTATTTTATTACGTAACTCAAAAATTCTTTGATTAACAAGTTACTGCTCAGTTTTTTTAATGAATATACAAGTTTTATTTTTCAGATTTTAAAAGATATTAAAACACAGTATGATTCCCGAATTTGGAATTTAAACGAATTTTGTAAACGGAGTTTTCTTTATTTTAGTACTTTTATTATGAAGGCTTTATAACATGTATATATATATATATATATATATAGGCCATGAGCCCTCTTGCAGTCTAATAAAAAACCATCCTAATTATAAAAGTTGTCTGGAGAACAGTTCATAAAAGACAGCACAGGGTAGCTTATCAAATGTGTAAAATCCATAAAAGTGCGTAAAGAACACAGGACACAGTCAGGAATAAAGGTATCCTTATAAAAAGTCATGTGCAGTCAAAACTCTAAAATTTGCTGTAATAAAGGAGCGAGGAAGATCCATGGCCAATATATTTGTGTATTCTATATTTGAATAATATTTTTTAAAGTGATGCAAGTTCAATATGGGTTTTATTTAATATGTTTTTTATTCTACTGCAAGAGTAACTGCAATTATTTTAAACAGAAACTAAAAAAAAAAAACTTTCATAAAAACACGATTTGAAAGCAAAATGTATCAAAAATAGAACACGCAAATTGATAAGGAATGTTGATAAAAATTGACATTCATGTTACAAAGAGGAATTAGGTAGGTATTAAATTTAGACTAATGTAAATTGCAGGTGAACAATTTATCCAGGTATTGTCTTAAGTCTTCCATCGGTGAAGTTTGTTCAGTTGCAAAATTAGCTCGTACGTTTTATTTTCGTGCTTGGATTTAGTCAGAAATAAAATTGTGAAATTTGTGTAAAACATTTTTAAAAACAAAATACATTAAAAATACTGATTAAAACTAATTGATAAGCACTTTAAGTCTCTTTTGATAATCGGGATTAAAAAACCTGTTCCTGTATTTGTAACGCATTATCTCAGCTGCATAAATCGCATTAATATTTATTATTTCATTGATCGATTTTTTTCTAGTAAATGAAATGTTTTTTTTTATTTCGAGTTATTGTAAATTAATGCCATTTGATGGACTATATGCAAAAACTGAACTTGCAACCTACTGTGGTTTTTATTCTTGGTACTCAAGGAGTTTTGGAGATTCATACATTGGGTGATAAGATTTCAATGGTTGGGAAATTGGAATTTATTAATTCATGAATCCGTGTGTCATTTTAAAGCCGAGTTAATTTTCAAAGTGGTTTTATTCTATCACATTTTTTGATGTTTCGAAACTGACGTCAAAACAAAAACCATTTCGCGTTATTGAAAATTAATAAAAGTTGCTGAACTGTCTGGGAAACATAACTTGCAACCTACCGCGGTTTTCATTCATGGTAGTCAAAAGCAGTATTTTGGAGATTCATGCATTGGAAGATAACTATTCTAATAGTTGGAAAATAGGGTTTTATACACATTCATGGAATCCGTGTGTCATTTTAAAGCAGGGTTACTTTTCAATGTGGTTTTATTCTATCACATTTTTTGATGTTTCGAAACTGGCGTCAAAAGAAAAACCGGGGAAGGTTTTTTTTTTAATGCGCGTTATTCAAAATTAATGCAACTTTGCTGGACTGTAAAATATCAAAAAATATCTGCAGCCTGTCGCGGGTTTTATTCTTGGTACTCAAAAGCCGTATTTTGGAGATTCATGCATTGGAAGATAAGATTCCAATGGTTGGAAATAAAATTTCACTCATTCATCAATCCGTGTGTCATTTTAAAGCAGGGCTACTTTTCAATGTGGTTTTATTCTATCCCATTTTTTGATGTTTCGAAACTGACGTCAAAACAAAATCATTTCGCTTTATTGAAATTTAATGCAAGTTGCAGAACTGTAAACAAAACTTTACTTGAAACCTGCTGTGGTTTTTATTCATGGTACTCTAGGAGTTTGGAGATTCATGCCTTGTATGATAAAGGTTCCAACGGTTGGAAAATTGGGTTTTATCCATTTATGGATCGTGTGTTATCTTAAAGCCGGGTTACTTTTCAATGTGGACATGTCATCCATTGGAGGACAAGGGTTTCAATTGTTTGGAAATTGGATTTTATCCATTCATGGATCCGTGTATCCTTTTAATGCCTTGGTTATTTTTCAATGTGGTTTTATTCTATCACATTTTTTTAAATTTCTAAAAAGTTGTCAAAACTATATTGTATTTCAGAATGATTATGTTGTTGTTGTTGTTGTTTCTTATCCCACTTGGCTGGCCAAGCCCACGAGCCCATACGTGCTCATGATTGAAGGGGAAGGAAGCAGCTTCTGTTGTGATGGAGCACCCGTAGGTAGAAGCCTGACTTTTGCTCCGTGACGCTCTTACAGTCATATGAGACTGGGACCTACGGCTTAAAGTGGATTCCGAACCACTACAAACATCCATGGCACCGCCGGGATTCGAACCCGAAACCTGTGGCACCGAGCGCCAGAGCGCTAGACACTCGGCCATTCAGGTCCCAAATTTGCCAACGGCACGCGGTGTTCCCAGGTGGTCACCCACCCCAAGTACTGACCGCGCCCAATGATGCTTGACTTCGGTGATCTAACGAGAACCGGTATATTCAGCATGGTATGCCGTTGGATAGAGTGGTTATAATTATCAGATACTCTTCTTAAAATAAATAAATAAATATTTGAAAAAATTATCCGTAACATAAAGTATAAAATGAATTTTGGAAAAGCATTATAGGTAATAGGAAAGAAAAACATACAAATCAATAAAAATTTCTCAGAAATAAATTTTAATAAGGCATTAAAGATTTGTGCCATTTAAAAGAGTGTTTTCTTTTTAAAAAAATCTTTCAATATCTTGCAATGAATACAGTTAAAAATGAAGGTTGAAATAACCGTATAATTAGAGTATCATTGTATGCAGAAAATCTTTCATGCTAAAAATCAAAAACAAAAAAATTTGATACCCATGGGACGCTCATAGTCACGGTAATTGTACAATTCTGAGAAATGAGGGGAAATCATAGTTCTTAATTAAGACAGTATCAATTAAGTTCAAATAAGATTGGAAAATTTTGCGTTTTTCTATTCCTTACACGAAAATTCATTGAATAGTAATATTCAATGCCTCTTACCTTGAATAAGAAGAAGTTTTATTTCTTAAGAAATACTTCGGCGAAAAAAAGTAGTGAAAAAAATCTAGTGTACTGTTCAAGGAAAAGAGAATTAAAGGTAAATAACTCATGAGAAGATTTTTTTTCAATGATTCCTTGAAAAAAGAAAAACAAGTATTATAATTACAATCACGATTTCCTCTGCACTCTTCATAATACCGATGATAATTAACATTTTTTGCCACAGTGCAGAGGAAACTTTTTTTATCGATGCAATTTTAACTATTCCATAACATAATTAGAGACCAAAACCCACCCTCAATACCATAATTACTCTTTGATCATTGTTGGTCTTTAGTTACTGAACTAGGTCAAAATAAAATTAATTAAGTACAAGTTAATCTGAAGTACTACTGTGTCCAAAAGTAAGAACAATTTTCAATTTAATATTCCCGGGGCATATGGAATTTCAATTTTCGTTTCTGTTTTAGGTTGCTGGCCCTGTCCTTGACATCTGTGTGAAATTTGACGTCAAAATATGCATTAGTGTTTGAGTTACGCTTGGCTTTGTGAGACGCTAAAACTGATTGTGGGGATCATTGAAATGTCTGAATTAATTGATCAAATAACTTTTATTAAATTTTGTTTGAGGAAACGAATAAAATGTTGCAGAAGGCATTCGGTGAGCATTCCTACTTCGTAAAGAAATGTTTAGAAGGGGTATAAATAGTTCAAAGAAGGCAGAGAACGTTTTTGAAGACGAAGAGCCCTCTGGTCGACCCTCAATCTCAACCGACGAAGCTCACGTCTAAAAAATTAAAGATTTGGTGCTTGCAAACCGTCGATTTACTATTAGTATCTTGCTGCTGATGTTGGAATTTCAAAAGGATCGGCCAATTCAATTTTGGGTCTCAAACGCGTCAAATCTCGATTGGTACCGAAAACACCGAATGCGCCAGCTCACACTGCATTGATTCTTCCTGACTGTCTCGCCAAAAATGAAACTCATATCGTTCCATAGCCACCGTTTTCACATCTTGCGACTTCTGGCTATTCCCTAAACTCAAAAGACTACTCCGGAAACACCGTTTTGAGTCGATTGAAGAGATTCAACTTATATCGCCGCGCGCTTTGAAGGCCATCCCTGTCGATGACTTTTTAGCATGCATTGAGGATTGGAAAAAAAGTTGGCATAAGTGCATTGTGTCCGGAGGGGATTACTTTGAAGGCGATGAAATAAATTTGGTAGAATAAATAAAGAGTTTTTGAAAAAAAAAAAAAAAAAAATTGTTCTCACTTTTTGGGCACAGTAGTAGTTCACATTTTTCTATTCCATACATGAACATTCAATGGAAAGAGGACTTTCCCTTGTAATATCTAACGCATGGAATTTTTATAATATATATTTTATCATAATATTTTTCATGGAGGAAGAAAAAAACCATTTATTTGAATAATGTCAGGTTTAGTTTGTTGTTCTACGGTCTTTTTTTGCACACTTTAAATTAATTAAATCTGGACCTACACTTTAAAGAGGATTCCGAACCTCAAACAAACGCCCTTGCACCAGGATTCGAACCTATTTACCAAAGGCAGATTTGGTTTGTCGCTCTATGGTCATCTTGTGCACACGAGAGCTAACCAGACCGGGACTTACAGTTTAAAGTGAATTCCGAGCCATTAACGAACATCCATGCCACCGCCAGGATTCGAACCTGGAGCCTATGGTACTAAAGTCCAGAGCGCTAGCCTATTGACCCTCAGGCAGCTTCACCTGATATGAGATAAAATGTAACAACATTATTTTCCAAGTAAAGCCACAAACTGCAGGTTTTAACCGACAGATCTTAATACGTATTGGCAGGTAAGGTTATACTTATTGTCGAAGAGTTCAGTTTACATCAACAAGAATATATACTTATGTTGTTGTTGTTTCTTATCTCACTTGGTAGACATCTAGACCAAGTCCACGAACCGTATGGACTCATGGAAGGAGGGGGGCAGCTTCTGTTGTGATGGAGAATCCGTAGGTAGAAGTCTGATTTGGCTCCGTGACGCTGACTTTTTTATGCGGTTCCAAACCACTAACAAACATCTATGCCACCGCCAGAATTTGAAGCTGAAGCCAGAGATACCAAAGGCCAGAGCACTAGCCAATTGGCCATCAAACCGCTTTGTATAATGTCAGAGTACTTTAAATTTTCCTATTCCATGCATGAAAACTCATTGGAAAAAATATTTTTTTTTTTTGTATATGCAATACAAAAAAACATTCTGCGAAAGAAAATGAGAGAAAAAATAGTGCATTTTTTAAGAAAACGAAAATTAAATTCAGATATCTTCTATTAAGAATTTTTTTTTTTCATGATTCTTTGAAAAAGAAAGAACAACGAACATTACTGAATTTTTTTTACTTTCTTTATAATATGATGAACAATAATAATATTTTTCATCAAATAGATTTTATGGCTTTATCAGTATTCTATCGAAATTATGTAACGTAATTAGAGAAAATGCACACAATGATCTTTGTCTAGTTAATAGTTAGTCATAATTTTCTTTCATTGAGGTTATGTTACACGTGCAGGAAGATGCCTTTTGTTAACCTTGACTGGGCAGATGCTATCCAACCAAAAGCGCCATCACGTGATTTGAAAAAGGTGGAATTATTCCTGCTGTTAGGCTGACCGTGGACTTGTCATTCTACCATCCGAAGGCTGTTAAGAAGCCCTTTTTTTTTTTAAAACATCTACTAATTCATTCCAAGGCGACCTTTGTTTAACTTTTCATAGTTCTCTAAATGATGCTCTTCTTTTTTTAATGGCTACTGTTATTGAATTGATGAAGAAGATTATTTAATGTGTCTTATTTCATGAGTTTGTATAGTAATCAAAATAAAAACTGTTTACAACAAAGGAATAGATTTAAAACTTTGTTATGTCCTACGATGGCCAGTTTAATTTTTTATCAGTAAATTATGTAGGACTTATTTAATGACTGACTACATTCACAACCTAAGAACTTGTCAAATTAAAAACCGGTTTGGAGGCTAACCAGTACAAGGCTGATATTGTTAATGTAATTATCAGTTCCGTTTCTACTCTTTTTTTTTCTCTAAGATTCAAATGTGTTTAATTTTATAAGCTAATTTTTAAATACACAAAGACTCTGTCTAATTTTAATTATCGAAACAACAACAATTTCAGTATAAGAAAACTTTGTACAAAAAACAAACAATGGCTTAACTTTTTATGATAGACAATGAAAAAAAAAATAGCTAAAATGAATACAATGACAAAGACATTTTTTTTTTACTGTATAAAGATTATTGGGGTCTGATAGCGAGTGACTAGCCACAGGTTTTGGGCGGTGCCAAAGATGTTTGTAATAGCTCAGAATCCACTATAAACCGTAGGTCCCGGTCTAATATGACTGTAGGGCCCTACCCCGTACAAAGAAAATATCTCCTGTCCCGAAATCTGCCAGCAGGCAGACGGTCACCATGGGGCTGTGGTCCCGTGGTCCACCATGGGGCTGTTGACAATGAGGTAGATAGATAGATAAACATAATTAATTTACATCAAATGAGGATTATAACTATAAACATAGCTATATTTATCATACAAATACAAAAATTTTCATAGAATAATATGTATATTTAAATAATATGTTTATTTAAATATCCATCAACTTTTTTTTTAAATTATCGAATTATTACACACATCATTAATTATTTTTTAATTAATATAAGTAATAATTGTTCTTAGGCAAACCGTCAATTTATTAATGTCTCAAACAATCTATTTTTTAATAATAAATATTTTAATACTTCTATAAAAATAAGCTATTATTCAATCATTCTTGGTTGATTGCATTTAAATGCAATCAACCAAGAACTTAATTCTGTATTAAGCTGATTTCATAAAAGAAGGAGAATCTGGCATTCAAATGTATAGTATTGTAGTAAAAAATATTTTTTATATCTAATATGTTTGATCTTTTTTTAAATCTAATTTCATTATTTAAAAATTTTACTTCAAAAAAATGCTCATGGTAGTTAATTATACATAGGAAGTTAATTTAGATATTATGTTACAAAATTATCGCCAGATTAGTGAAAGCTTATTTTCTTGATTTGTGAGTGACAGAATGCTTTATTAAAAAGTTTACATTAAATAAAGCTCTTAGAAAACAGATAAAATCTCTTATTTTGTTCATTATTTGTTATGCATCATTTTCTGACCACCTTTTCCCTACTGTTTCGATATTCAAATTGTTCATAAGATGAAGCAACTTTTATCGGATTTGCATTCAATGGAGTCATGAAATTCTGATCATGAACTGTGTTTTAATGAACTTTTATGTAGTTTTCTGGGTCGTTTAGGTGAGGAAAATGACTTTTCGTATTTAAAGGAAGAGGATATCCTCGGGATTTCATCCGCTGCCGGCCTTGAGGTGTTCTTCATGAAACTGTGACTGGATGTACTTCCCCCATCTTATAAAACAGAATTTTTTTTATTTTTTATTTTATTTTCCTCTTTCGGAAATAAGGAACACTGAATTTAATTCGGTGGTTTTTTTTTATATTTCATTCATTCAATTCTGGCGGAAATACACTGCTCAAAATAATTAAAGGATATTGAGGTTTTGATTGTGGATATTGCGGATGAGAATGTGGTTTAATGTTTGATACGTTATTGGTGATAAGGTATTTGAAAAAAACAAGTAATATAAAAAAAAAAAATAATAAATAAAGTCAATTCCTACTTTTTTTTTCACAATATTGCAGAAAGTCCTTTATAAATAATTTTCATTCATTTTTTTAAGTTTATTTGGCGCCATCTATGGGTAGATACATGCAACTTAAATCTAAAAAAAAACTCCTAAAAAAACTAAAATTAATTAATTAAATTTAATTACCGAATTAATACTTGAAAAAACTGTATTAACATCCAGTGTCATCCACTACAAGTTAAAAAAATGTATTTGAAGTTGAGTGGATGAATAAAATGCATTTTATGAACGATTGAAAATGTGAACACGATATATATAGAGTGTGAGCTAATAGAAGCAAGTGAAAAAGGGTACACATGGCGGGAAAAACCCTTTTATTAAGATTTTTGTATGAAGCGAAAAATATATAATACATATTATCTGAAAAACCATTAAAAATTTTATTTTTTAGGAGAAAATTATTTTTTACAGGGGATATTGTTACCTTAACAAACAGCAACATTGAATGTTTGTGAGGTATATAGTTTATCGGAAAAAAGAACTGAGGTATTATTCTCATTATTCTAGAAGAGATTTTCCCAGCTTTTGAATTATTTGTAGAGACAACTAATAGCTGCAACTCGCCTATCTACAATGTCCCAAACATTTTTATCGGGTTCCAGTCTGGTAAATATGTTGGTAGAACTATTCGTATGATTCCTTCGTGGTTAAGAAAGTTGTCTACCAGCCGACAACGATGGGCCTGAAATTAACATACATTAAAATTAATTCATCTCCCATTACGGAAGCGCAAATGATAACAAAATATCCAAGAATATTATCTCTATATCGCTGACGTATCAAAAGTCCATTTCCAATGACCTGGAGATCAACATGGTTATTCATAGAGAAACTGCTCAGTGATCATTATCTCACCTCATACAAATCTTTCTTTACAAACATTTCTTTCTTTCTAATGCAGCTGGCAAACACTTAGACAGCTTGGTCTTGGATGCCTTAAGGCAAGCGCTGCACAGACGTTACTCACTTTGCATGATCCAGGGGGCGCGTGTAACTTGAAGATAAGCACAGACGCGGAGTAACAATGCGAAATAATTAACCAAACGAATGCATCCATATTACGGTTTCTCCTGACGGTCACCAGGGAGTTTTTGCATACCGTAAAGTTAGTTACCGTAGGACGTCCGTTAGCATTTTCTCAGCACGCATGCTCAATTTCCTATGAGCATGCGCGCTAGGGAGAAAAATGCTAACGGACGTCCTACGGTAACTAACTTACGGTATGCAAAAACTCCCTATTATCATTCATTTGGGTTATTAGTTGTTTACAGCATGCATTTCCAATATCCAAAAAACGATTCCAACTCCTATAAATCACACTACGGATTGTTTTTAAAGGATCAATGACTTTCCTAAGTAAATAATAAATTTCTAGTCTTTTGATTCGGTTAAATGGCTTTGCTAACATTGTTCTGATGTCATTTTTTTTCACCTTCTACATTCAATAAGCCGAAAACTAAATGTCATTCGCTATCGTTAACGTGTGATTTTCAAAATCCCAGGCAAAGTTTACACATTCGGAAGTAATATATATATAATTTATGTATATATATATTTAAAAATTTCAGTTTTGTCATTGTGTTGACAAATGGTATAACCTGAAACTTCACTGATTAACAATAAAAAAACGTTTCATTTAATACAGAATAAGTCCATTTGTATTTAAAGTTTTAAGGTTATCATTTGCTTCGAATTAAAAAAAATAATTCTGACAAAAATTTAACAAAATTTGAAGGAATTGCAGAATTTGGTATAAGGAATATTTGGAAGAAACAAAAAATTAATACCCACCGAAAAACGTCATTTACTTAATTTTTTCAAATTTTGATTTATATTACTTTCAAATAAAGTTGCTCAAATGATGTTATATTAAATGAATACTACATAAAGTAGTATTTATACAAAACATTTCATGTAGTTGATGTCAAATAAATTTAATAAGCATATAAAAAGAATTCTTTAGTAAATTATATTAATTTATTGACACGTTTGAACAAAAATAGTTTTTAAGATTAAATATCATTGCTAAAATGTGCACTGTATTAACATGCTGTTGGTTAAAAATCATACTGTTATTCCTTAATATATACTTTAGTAAAGATTACAAAAAAATTAAAAAATAATTTTTGAAGTATATCATACACTATGAATGTCAGTAGATCATTTCTGTTTGTAGGTTTTTCTGAAGACATCATATTTTTACTGCAGTTTAAAATTTTTAAAAATATATTCTTGTTGCATAATGTTTGTTCTCGAAAATTACAATTACAGTTTATGAAGGGTTAGATAGTACAGATATGAAATTTAAAAAAGAAAGAGAATAAAGCATTTGATAAAAACATTCCAGAATTTATTTTATACAGAATTCTAATATAACATGTCTTAAAATAGATTTAATATCATGATATTTATTTTCCTAAAACTTTTTTGTAGTTTAAAGTACATTTTATCTGTGATTTAATGGCATTGTTGAGAAAGAGACTTTTTGTGAATTGAATTCAAAATCAACTCAGTAAAAAATTAAAACCTCACATAGACAATATACAACTGTAAATTTTTAGTAATTTTTTTTTTTTTTTGTAATGAATGATGTGAATTTATTTTGGGACTTTTTTTCAGCTTATAATTCATAAATTGAATAAAAATTTATAGTTGATTAATTCAAGGTCTTTCTTCATTCATATCTTTGCAATTATTTATATTTTTATGTTCTTACTATAGGGGTAGCATTTGAAGATCTTTCAGATTCTAACAGATTATTTTTAGCAAACCATAAAATACTTTCATCTTGCTTATATAATTAATTAAAAAAAATAATGAAATAAAACCGTAACCATAATATTCGTTCTAAATCTTACTGATAATTCTCTTTCGAAAATTCTAAAAATAGATGGCGGGAAAATTCCATAAAGACATAGGCTAATCTAATCAGGATTTTTACATTCCTGAAAAAAATGCAATGTTTAAAAACGGTTTTCTTTTGTCTATATTTTATAAACTGATAAAAGACTTTTTGTGAATAGATTTTTTTTATCTACTATATTTTATAAAGTGATAAAAGACTTTTTGTGAATTGAATTCTAAGTTGATTCAGCAAGTAAATAAAGACATGTGAATATAAATTTCTGACAACAATTTTTTTTTTTAAATGAATGTAAATTTATTTTGAAATTTAACTGTTTTTCTACTATTTGTAATTCACAGGTTAAAAGCGAAATTTTTATTTGGTTTGTTCAAGGTCTTAACTTCATAATTTACACTTTAATATTATAGCAATTAAGACGACAACATTTGAATATCTTTATGATAACAACGAACTATTTTTGGAGAACTCTATAAAAACAGTCATCTATATTCAAAGTGATTACTTAAGTAAATCTATTTTTAGGTTTTTTTATTACCAAACCGCTATTTTAGTACTTTATGATTCTACGTTAAGTCATTATGTCTTGTCCAAATAAATGACCTTAGTTTTTTAATGTATAGAATTTTAAATGCAGAAACCAATTGCGAAATTTTTTTGCAGGCATTGAGAGAAGTGTGATAAGTTTTGAACTAGATATCGCGTGGTATAATTAGTTCAAGGGTATATACTACAGATTTTGAGATACTTACATAACGTATATGTCTGTATCTAATAAAGAAGTAAAGCTATTTTTTCTGTTTGATCAAACTTGCATCATTTAGATTGTTTAATTTTTATTTAAATTGAATAAAAAAAAACCTCTATAAGTAGTTAACTGGTCAAAATTCAGAGCAACATGAATAATTTGTGTTACACTCAATATATTGTTTATGAAACCTTACTCTTTTGTTACATCAAAGTTCAAGGCAGGTCTGTTTATCACAAAGGAATAGTTATTCATGAGTTTTGAAATAATAATAAATAACAAAGATAAACAATAGAAACACAAGATTAGAGCAGGTGAAATTCTAATTCTCCGAGGAGTGTCTTTGCATTGAAAACATTTGCGGAAATCGATTCACTCATTAGAAATCACATTTTATGTTTATGTTACACTTATCTGCTTTTTTAATGATTTAATTCATCCATTATTTTAATGATTAGCTTCTCAATCAATTTGGTGTGCGTTTTGGCTGTTGCAAGAATAATTTGGGTAAAGAAAAAAAAAAGTTTGTAACAACAACAACAAAAAAAAAAGCAAGTAAAAAAAAATAAATGTATATAACAAAGTAAACAACATAAAAAAAAAAAGCAGTACAAAGCATGTAACAAAAAAAAACTATTTTGAAATAGATTGTAAATAACATTAGTTAAGCTTTTAAATTATCAAAATAGTTTCTGAAGGCAAATTGATGAATGGACATGCATGCAACAAAATAAAACATCTAATTATAAACAGCATTAATTAAACTTTAAAATAATCAAAATAAATTAAGTAATTCTAAAAGCGAATTGATTTAAGAGAAAATCTTTCCTAGAACTTTCCCTTTATACTCACGCAACTCAAATTAGGCAGATTTTACCCCATCTTTAAAGTAAACACTTTTTTACTAAGGTAAACACTTTCTCTTTTTTTTTTTAAACTCTTAAGAAATATGTTATTATGTGTTATGTGATTATTACGTAAATACTTCTTTACAATATTAATTTTCTGCTAATTAACATTGAATATACTGAAATGTGTATCTTCGATGAAAATAAACAGCTGTTTTTTTAACGACTTAACTGCTCGTTGATTTATTATTTGAAGAATTTGTTGCAATTATAAAAATATTTAGATTGTAAATTTTTGACAAAGAAGTTATAGTGAAAATCAAAATTACGGGCATATAAAAACTGCATTTCCTGAAAAAATTGGAATAACTTAAATTAAATATTATGTAAGTAAAATTTTCTTACTTTATTTCTATATTTTTGTTTAAAATAAATTACTTTTGAAAGACAAAATTTGCATTTAACGTCAAATTTAATAGTGAATATTGTCTCCTGAAATTTTGTATTTTTATTAATTTACTCAAAATTATTTTAAAAGAATTAAATAAAATATAAATCTTGAAGACGACAAAATTTTCCAAAGATCATTCTATTAAAAGCATTTTGTACGTTTTGTCTAAAATAAATAAAATATTTTAAAATAGCAACCATATGGACAATTCAAAATTGGATAACTTAAAATTGAACACAAGATTGTTATGAATCCATGCTCTATTTCATTTATTCCGTTAAATAAAATAAAATGTTTTTTAATACTTGATAAGCTACTTGATATTATTATATATATTGAAATAAAATATAATAATATAATAATAAAACATAATATGTTAAATAAAATATTTTAAAATAACAACCATATGGACAGTTCAATATCGAATAACTTAAAATTGAAAAAAGATTATTATGAGTCCATGTTTTATTTCATGTCTTCTGTTTCTAAATCAAATCAAATGTAAATATTTATTCAATGAATTATTTATTTGTCTCTCACAATTTATAGAGAACACAAAACAATTATTAGAAAACCAAAGAATTATTATTGATCATAATTTCAAAAAATTTTTCCTTTTTTTTTTAAGTAATATAATTGGTAAAAACATTGCATTGACATGTTTTGTGTATTGATTTTCTGGCTAGAAAGTAATGGATTAAAATTATGACAATCAAGCATAATTTTTTCAATTTATAATTTAAAAAAATATATTTTCATAATTATATTACTCTTTACTTCTGTAAAATATGTAATCAATAATCGACAAGAAATTACTTTTAAATATTGCACTTTATTATTACATAATTCTATAGTCTATTCATTCAATCGTTTCATTTTTTTAAAATTGTTCATTTTTGAAATTGTAATTAAAAAAAGACAATTTAATATAATTTTACTATTTAATAATCATTTTAAAGTTAGATAAGAAAATACAAACATTATCATGATTTTTTTTCGATGGAATCGAATTTTGAAACTTATTAGGTAATCTTCAATGAAAAACAATTCTTTTAATTTTGTTTAAAATTTAAATTATTTATATTTATTCCTTGTTTGCTTTTAAATAATTTGTATAACAATAAAAGCCGAAATATTATGAGAAAGTAGATGCATATTTTTTCAGTTTATTTCTTGACAATAAAATTATTTTCCTATAAAATACTTTACTCACCAGTGAATGGCAAAAAATATAGAACTGACCTTATTATGAATATGTAATATAGCTAGATTTGCCGATACATGTTTTTTTATATGAATAATTCTGTTTCGTGTTAATTATTATAAAAAAATAAATGTTGGCATCTGTACTGCATGCTTTTTACTTTAGCAAACTAACTTTATTTGTGTGCTAATGATAATGTTCGATGTTAGGTTAGAAGAAGGTTCAATTTTCGGTAGTGATCGACGCTACTATTACTGTGTTGAAAAACGAGTAGATTCAGTCGTGACTTGATGAAAATGTTTTGAATTAAATGTTGCATTCCTCAGTTGACGTTTCCGTGAACATTACAATAAGTAATTACTAGTTAACAGAACTAATCCTTCGGAATGCTTTATTTTTG
Source organism: Caerostris darwini (assembly GCA_021605075.1). NCBI lineage: Eukaryota > Metazoa > Arthropoda > Arachnida > Araneae > Araneidae > Caerostris > Caerostris darwini. The sequence continues at coordinate 148,629 of BPLQ01008821.1, forward strand.
TCATCATTTTAAGGCTTTAATAGTAATTGGACTCTTGTGGCGTTTCCAGACGTTGCTCTGGATAACTTTGAATCTGTTACGATTTCACCACATTATCAGCAATAAATGGTAAAAATAAAGTTTCCACAATTGGGCAAAAAAAGGGTTAGAACCATTTAACATGGGATTCCTAACCATGGCAAGTGATTTAACAACTTTTATACTTTTTTCATGTATCCCCTGAAAATTAATGATATAATTTTGCTACAACTTCAGACAGATAATGTACATCAATATATATACATAGGAACATTCCCAATTTTTGCAATATGACAGATTCTAATAAGTACTATATATGATGTTCTACAATGAAATGTGAATTATATTTCCTATTTTGAATAAACAAATCTTGCTATGTTAAATAAAAATATTTATGGCAATTAATAAAAGGAAAAATTAATCTGAAGAGTAGCTGTTTTTTCTCTTAATACTGACAGTAAAAAATGCCGTTGGCTTAAGAAATTCCGATTCTATACAGTATCATGCAAAGTCCTATAATGAAAAAAGTTTTTGATGCAACAAAAATGGATAGGCAAATATATTATTTTTTGATACATACAAAAATTTTTGATAAGCAAATATATTGAACGTCCCATAATGAAAAAAAAAAATTTTTTTTTTTGTAATTTTTACTTTGAAAGTTAATTGTTTTCCAACCCTCTTAATATGATCCATTACAAAAACAATTATTACCCACCTTATTGGGATATAAAAGTTTCTACCAAACCTATTTGATTCGGAAGAATTTCATTGCCGCGGTTTCGTAATAGTTCTAAATACTTCGCTGAATTCACTGACGTTAGATCGACCCAAATTAAACAGCGAAGGAGAACCAATAAAGAACGTAGAAACATTCCATCTACGGGGACCTTAGAAGAAAAGGGAGGGGCTGGTTGATTGAACGATTGAGCGTTTAATAGAAAAAGGGACTTATTGTTGACCGATTAATAAAGAGACAAGATGGAGTCACGTTCCATCGGGCGCAACAAAGGCGATGGAGGTATTTAAAGGTGTCTCAACCCTCTGGGACTATTGTTCATTCCATTCAGAGCGTTGTGTTGACATTCGCTTTATTTGGGGCCTGTCCCCTTTTCGAATCCAGTAGATATCCTTTCTCGTTCTCAGGATTGTTGTCTACAGGAAAAGCAGGACATAAAATTCACTAATAATAAATGACTTTTTTTTGTGTGTTCTTCTTTATTGCCTTGAATGCAAAAATATAAATTGGCATGTCGTATTGTTTTGACCGGTAACGGAAGTAATAAAAATGTTTATCACTTGTCTTTTAATAATTCTTCTCAAGCATCAATGTCCGATAAGTAAAAGTGAACGTCGAAATTTATTTTTACAAAAATTCTGTGCCTATTTGGATGAAATTTTGTTTTAAAAAATAAAGTAAACATGAAGGAAAAAAACAACCGATGAAACTTTAAAGGAAAACTTGTACACCACAAGTTCAATAACGGATAATGAGAATAATCAGTACAGTTTATTATTCGTAAGTCCTTTTCTAGTCTCAACTAAAAATTAATAATAACATTCAAAATAAGGAGTGGATTAATTTCATCTCTATACTTTAAATACCTTAATAAAATATTTTACGATATATTGTTGGAAATTTACTTGAAAATACGTGTTTTGTGAAGATTATTTTTATTGATATTTTTTAGCTTTTAAATTAAATTATTATCTTTTAAGCAAAAAATCTTACTATTCTATCATCAAAATGAATAATTTTAAATTCATTATTAATATTAATAATTGATATCCTTATTTATTACTACCCTTATCTTCTTAGAATCATTTATTTCACTAATTATCACTCACTAATAGAATTTTATTTTTTTTGACTACAACTTACATAATTTTTTAGACTTTAGTTTCATGAATATCCTTCTTGAACATCTTGACTCGTGATTCAATGGTAACCTATGTTGCTAGTGTAACTATACATAATTATATGTATAGATGACATCAAATCTCACATTAGTAGTGGAGTTTTCCAGATTTCCAGCCATACAACCTACACAGGAGTGGTAATTAATCCAAAAAGTCCTAAGTGAATATCCTTCTTAAATACCCTGACACGTGACTCAATGGTAAGCTAGGTGGCTAATGTGTCTAGCTACGTCTCTATTCGAATCTGTTGCAGTTACTAGTTTCAGAAGTGATGAGATCGTAACTACATGTAATGATAACTTAAAAATCTCGCATTAATAGTGAAAGTTTCCTAGGTTTTCACCCATACAGAACACAAGGAGGGGGGTATTGTTAATCCAAAAATCGTACCCTCAAGAAATACCCTTTCCATCATCGCTTGGCCGGGGACTATTCTTGGCATGCATAAAGGATATTTCTAATTCTTGACTAGTTCCTTAAACAAAAATTCATCACAAAATCTTTTTAGAATATACCTATAGAAACGGCATTCCATTTAGTAGCATTTTATAAGGAAATTCCAAATAATAAAGAGAAAAAATACCCAAGAAACACTATATAATTTCAATAAAAGCAATTTTATCCAAAAATAATATTTTCAAGTGTCTTCATCTATCTGTAACAGTATGAAACTTAAATCATATATAATATGTCTTTTATATTTCTTTAAAAGAGATTATTTATCACTGTGCACAAAGTATAATGCATTTTAATATCATTTACAATCTTTTTTCTGTCAAGCCAAGTACGGTTTCATCAATTAAAATATCGACAGAAGATTGAACATGTACTTTTACAGAATTAAGATTATATGGATTCGATTCCCGTCCTCGCTTAGTTAGGACAATCTCATATGATAGATTGGCCAACCTTTTGACTACATACTTCATCATAGTCAGATTGTGTGATTATTCTACTGGTTTTCTCTACATATAACACAAATGACTCAAAGAAAACTTCCACGGAGGTATTCTCCAAAAGCAATTAATGGTAACACTTTGCACTGGTATCCCACCATAAAAGTTGGCAGCAAATTAGTCAGTCAAATATATCGTTCAAAAGTACCCTGTAAGGAATATATATTTATTTTTAAACTAAATCTACAAAAAGTTATGAAAATTAGATAAACGCAACTCGGTTGTAATAGATGTGTTGGTTTGGTTTGATTTGTCGTTCTACGGTCATTTTTTACACATTTTGGGCTAATTAGGACCGGGACCTACAGTTTAACGTGAATTACGAACCATTAATAAACATCCATGTATCCGCTAGGATTTGAAGCCTGAAGTCTGTGGTACCAAAGGTCGGAGAGTTAGATATGTTGGAGTTGCTGATCTTGTGCCTTTTGCAATTGACTTTCATCTAAGGAATTTTCTAAAGAATCCTAGAATATTGATGCATTTGAGATTATGTATGCTAATTAACAATAAAGACAATTTCCTTTCTTTTAAAATTCTCACCATTATTTTAAGTTGTGAAATCTTCACATATCTAAAATTAAGCATTCTTTACTTTTAATCTACGCAATACCAAAACATGCATTGAAATGTCTTATTGAGTTCAATAACATCATTAAGTTAGTTAAAGTTCAAAACTATTACAAATACTACTTTTATATATTTTGTAATAGTTGTAATAGACGAAAACATATTCATTTACATGCAACACATAATTAGAAAAAGGTGAAAAAAAAAACTGCATATTCATAGAACAGGTGTTTTGTGAAATAAATATTAATTAAGCGAAAACAATTCTTTTATTGATGATGAACTGTTTGTGATTGCTTATCTTTTGAATTGAATATTCATGATGTAGAAATGAAAAAAATCTGCTATAAAATTTTACCTACGTCATGTACATAAATAATAATGGACATATAAATGTCAAAAAACTAAATTAAGCATGAATATTCATATTTTTAATGAAATTTTGTGTTAAATATTTCCAATGCGTTTTTGTTATGAGAAATATTTAAAATTATCTACATTCCCATTTTTAAAATACTACAATAAATTTTTAATTATTTCAACGAACAATAAAATAATTCCCGTTTGAATTTTTTTTCATAAATGGAAAATTTTTGTGTTAGTTTATTATTATATCAGAAAAGTTTTTGTTTAATTAATTATTAAATTGAATTATGTGACCTTTATTTTAATGGTAATATATTGTGTCTGGTGTCTTCTTTTATCTCTACTGAATACTAATGACTTGCGTTGTCATTTTTGAAAGATAATATGTAATGGTTTCTGAAATATTTCCAAGAATCAGAAAATGTAAAAATAAGAAGAAAATTCCGTTGCATTTACCAATAGATCTGGGGAAAGGTCGCCAATATGGTAATTGACATCCTTCTTCCACAAAAATTCTACTTGGTTTTATTTACATTTTATTGTTTTATTAAAAATAATACAAAAATTATTAGTATGTAACAATAAATTTACTTTCAAAACTTTTACAGAATTGAATTAGATAAAAGATTCAAAGCTTTTACAGAACTGAGTTAAATAAAAGATTCAAAACTTTTACAGAACTGAATTAGATAAAAGATTCAAAGCCTATATAGAACTGAATTAGGTGAATGATTCAAAGCTTTTACAGAGCTGAATTAGATAATTCAAAAAAATTTAGAATATTGTGTATGTCGTTCTATATAGCTAATGCTGACCAATTTACCGGCCGATCGTATGGCATTATTGATAGTAAATATTATTTTATGGCTAATGACATCAAATATGATACATTTCTATCTATAAACTATTTTATCACAAATGAATGCTGAGATTAGTAAAATGATGATAATGCACATGATATTTGTAAATATAAATTAGAACGTTATTAAATGCAGTTAATAACTTGAAAATAAATTTTTACACAGGCTTTAAAAGTTTGGCCCAAATGAAATTGTAAATCGAAACATTCGTTTTCAAGTTTTTCTAAAACAGCTCTTTACATTTATTTATATTTTATTTAAGTTCAAACTACTACCATTGAGTGGTTAAGTGTTTGAAATCCTTAAGAAATAGTTTAAATTTATAAATTTTTTGTAGAAAATACAATTAATTATTATTCAAAAAATAATAAACTTTTTTCTTAATAATGCATCGTTTTGGCATCCCTCTTGCACTGCTCTTTCCTGTAGTTAAATAGTTGTATAAATAATAAAAATGGAACTAAATTGAATTAATTAATAAATATTAAATGGTTATTTTAACGCAAACATATTTTTTAGTGCTACAGTGATATCCTTGCTTATTATCTTTCCCGGGCCTTCTTAATAGAAGAAATATGCTATCCAAAATGAAGAATTGATACAACTTTCTAAAGTAAAATCTCCATGTTTTGTTGATTTCAATTAACTCCTCGACAATTTCCATAATTTGAAAATAATAATTCTTGAACATTTACAAATATAGCCATATAGTAATGGATATTAATATGACCACAATTAAAGTATAGAAGTTTTAGAGTTCAATAATTATAATGAATAATATATTGGGGAAATTATAACATTATTTCGTATTACATATAGTTTAAACTATCTTGAATCAACTAAAAAAAATAGTTTTCATTTTCAATAGCTTTGCCAAAAGTGGCATTATAGGGTTATTTAGGGAAGTAAAATAGATGTAAAAATAATAAAAACGGAACTAAACTGAATTAAATAAAATATAAATGGAATAACTATATAATATAATATAATATAATTAAATAAATATAAATGGACATTTTAACACAGAATATTATGTGTTACGTTCCTTTTATACATTTAAATGTTTTCATACGCATTTGCAATTAGCTTATCACAATTCACTGATGTTATTATTATTATTTTTTTTTCTTTTACAACGACAGCATATTGAAATTTTCTCAAGTAAGCACTATAACAACCCGTGTCAGCAACGATGACTTATGGCTCTATGGAGTGACTGAAATTGACAAAAAATTGCATAATCCACATTCACACAACTGTTTTGCAAAAAGTAGATTGCAAATGATGAAAAACAAATGTAACTGATAATAAACATTTCAGCATTCAAATGTTCATTAAATGTTAGTCAATCACTTAAAACATTCTATTTTTACTAATTTTACTATCCAAAATCAGCCTAAAGTTCAACTTTTGCCCTGGAGTAGAAAATGTAAAGATTTCTTTCTTTATAAAATGATTCCCATAATTTAAGTGATGACACTTTTGCTCTAGTACAAGGGTGGCCAAACCAAATGATCTTGAGGGTCACTTTGGAAATGTATCATAACTCCGCGGGCCGCATATAAAATCATATATCCCACTATAGACACTATTTAGACCCACTATAGACATTTTTTTGGAGAGAAAAATTGAAACATAATGAGTTATTTTTATTGTGTTTACTATTATTCTCACATGCAAACATAGATAATATAATGAAGGGTAGTATTACTGGGTTCGTATAATATCTTCAAGCTGCACGTGCACCCCTGGGTAGTGCTAAATGAGTAACAAAAGATAAGGAAAAGATATCTAAAAATACTTAACTAGAAATTAACTTTTTGAATGTTTAGAAATATGAGAAGAAATCTTTATGTACTTAACGAATTTGAAAGATTACTTGTATACAACACTGAATACAATTACTGAACAAATATCCAACTACCAAGAAAAAAAAAATTATCACTTTTTAAATTTAATTTCCCCTATAGACAATTAGAAATAAAGTCACAAGGCATTTTCTAAAATAAATAGACATATATTGTATACATTTAAAACAGACTAATACAATAAAACAAAAATGTTTTTATTCAAGGAAAAATCTCAAATAATTTAGGTCATCAACAGACAAATAAATAAATACTATAGTGGTTCCTAAAATTTTCTTCAAACAAAAAACCTTTACATAACATCTTTTACATACGAACCAATTGTAAGATGTAATAATATATATATATATATATAACAGCAGTTTAAAAAATAAAATGACTCATATAAAAATAAAAAATAAAAACGCTCACTCAAATATGAACACAAAGGATTTAAAAAAAAAGCCTTAAAACCTAAGCTGACAGAATTTCTCTTAGAAATACGCAGATATTCCTTGAAATATAAAAAAAAGACAGTAACTTATCATTAATCTGAGATTACAAGACCATAAAAATAGTTACTTAAAGCTTTTTATTTATACAAATAAATATAACTAATATACTAAAACTTCTTACATAATATACCGGAGCAAAACAAAAATTAATCATTTTGTACGATCTACTATTTATCTCGCTTGGAATTTGTATTCCTGGAAAATTTTAGCAACGATTTTTTCCTAAAATACCCTCTTAATTGTGAAAAAAATTCATAAAAGAAGTGTAGAAGGTTTTGAAGGGACTTTAGCGAATATATTTTTAGATTTTAGGGATTTTACAAGTTATCATGAATGGAATTTTTTAAAAAGGCACAACTACAATCAAGTAACAAGTCGACTGGAAATCAGATCAACTACCAGTCGCAACTTAGTATTTGAAATTTGAATGTCTTGAAAAAAAAATTAGAATGAAGTAATGCGTGCGTTCATTACAAACAACTAACTTTAGAATTTTGAACCAGTAACATAAGTTGTAACAGTTACGAAACATTGCATATCATGCGAAAATTTAGATCCCAGTCTTGCAAAACAAAATAGCTATAAAAAAAATTGAATGTTGAAAGAAGCTACAGGCCAGTAAATTGAATAGTTCTCCATCACAGAGGAGGACTATTCAATTAATCACCTCCGATATCTATATTTATCTCTTTCTCTCTCTCTCTCTCTATATATATATATAATGGGCAGAAATAGCAATTATCCCATGGAAAAATTTGCAATAATAGCCCTAATGTAATTAATCACCTCCCATGTATATATATATATATAATGGGTATAAATGGCAATTTACCTGTGGGAAAAATTTGCAATAATAGCCCTAACACAACCGAAGATTTGCTTCGTAAAAAGAAAAAAAACAGAAATGAATAGCCACAGAAATTTGAACTACCTCGAAGATGATCAGTTGAAAAGGAAAGTGGGATCCCCAAACATGAACATAAATTACGCGTGAAGGAGTAAGAACATCAACTGCCGCTAAGAATGGGAAAAAACCCCAATAAAATTGTCAACAATCACAAGAAAAGAACGGAGCCAATTACGTTGAATAACCGCCCATCACCCGAGGCATTAACGGTCTCACAAGTGAAGTTTTAAACACAGTTTTTTCACAAACGTTTTAAGATATTCTTCATCTCCCGCGAACTTTTACGATGCTGTAAAGATCGTTATTGGCAGGGCTCTAAATTTCCCTAGTTATCTTAAACACATAACAAGTAATATAATTTTTTTTTTTTAAAGTCAATTCTTATTTTTTTTCCCCAGTATATTGCAGAAAGTCCTTTATAAATAATTTTCATTCATTTTTTTAAGTTTATCTGGCGCCATCTATTGGTAGATATATGTAACTTAAATGTAATTAAAACTAAAATTAATTAATTAAATTTAATGAATGAATTAATATTTGAAAAAACTGTATTAACATCAGGGTCATCCACTACAAGTTAAAAAAAATGTATGTGAACTTGAGTGGATGAATAAAAAGTATTTTATTAAAGATTGAAAATTTGAACAAGATATATATAGGGAGAGGGCGAGCTAATAGAAGGAATTGAATCAAATATAATCAATATAGAAGATATCTATAAAAAATGCCCCATAATAAAATATTATATATATAAAAAAATCGAAACTATAGAAAATATATATGTAAAATTAATATGCAAATATATATGTAAAGTTATTTAAAAAATGTAGGCGAATATATATAAAAATAAATAAGTAAGTAAAAATGAATATAAAAGAAAACAATTGTTGTTTATATATATATATATATTGTTAGATTTATGTTTATTTATATATATATAGATCTAACTTAAAAGAAATATACATGTAAAGTTAATATGTAATAAAATCAAGTTATTTAAAATAATGTAGGAAAATATATATAAAAATATATCAATAACAAAAGGCTTATTTAAAAACGTAAAAAAAGGAAAATATAATTAAAAACGAATATAAAAGAAAAAAAAATTATTGTTTCGAAAATAAAAATATATAAATGAACACATAAGATAATAAGCATTATTTAGAAAATATTGAAAATGAATTTATAGGAAATATAGCAAATACGTGTATCAAAATCTTTATTTCACAAGCATGTATTCCTTCTCCATTTATAAGCTTAGAAATTTCTGGAACGGCATCAAATTACTGCTTCGCTCCATTAACGGTATCGCTCCACATTCCATTGCAAATACCCAATTCGTCAGAATAGTTGACAATTAATAAATAGACGCAATAACATGCAATACTGCATAGCATTGCTAAGGAATCTATTATAACCTAACAAAACGAAGCTAAAAACATATTTTTTTTTCAAAGCATGTCCGGAAGCCCCCAGAATCTTGATAATGTGGAGAAGGAGGCATGAAACAAAATATTTGAAGGCCTTATTACCCATAAAATTGTATTGTTGGAGAGGAGTTTTTATGTGCGTGACACTTTCCATTTTCAACACTTTCACTGAAATCCGTAATTTTTAAAAATAAAATGACGCTTTATAAATATTTCTGCGTTAATCTGCATTAAATATTATTATCCTATGTTTTAAATATTATTATCCTATGTTTTAAATATTATTATCCTATGTTAAATATTATTATCCTATGTTATACTGGTCAATATAACGTAATACACATACGTAACGTAATACACATATGTAACGTAATACACATACGCAACGTAATACATTACTCGTAGAAGCAAGTGGTAAACAAACAACAGAGGGAATATATTATTCAAGTGACCAATAAAAATTATATAGCAAAAAAGATATTACGCAAAAAATGTTCTATTTATGACAGTTCTAAAATCTTCCCCACCTAGACGAAAAATGTTAAGCAATACAGAACAAAAAAACCTTGTACAAAACACTGAACGACCATCAAAAAAAAATTGACACTTACATACAGAGGAACATGTCAGGCAGAGTGTCATCATCATAGTTGAGTTCAGTCTTTTCGGTTCACTGGAACGACTTAGTGTCAGGAAGAATTTTCGTTTGGATTCAATCACATTCAAGGAGTACTTACACGCTCTTGATGGTTGAGTTCACACTCAACTTACTATTTTGATTTTAATTGCTCGGAAGTCGACCAGGAGAAAAGGGGCATCCCAGGGTTCCCCTCTTTCAGCGTCATTTTTTTTTTTCTTTATTCATTTCGGCGCCTTGAAACTTGCCGTCACTGGTTTTAGGGGATTCGGAATTTACTGGATCACCTTAACATCTCTCTGTATATTTTTCTTCTTATTTCTGCTCCTCAATTTCATATCTCCTTTTTGACCTAAGTTCTTCTTTTTTTAAAGCATCACCACTTTCATCTAGAAACATCTTCAGCCCTTGATTAGTTCGTGGGAGATCATTTCTACTGAAGGGTGCGTAGGTCTGATCTCCCTAACTACACGTAGTTTATCAGTTTTTTTTTTTTTTTAACTTTCCCACCCCATTCTGACAAGATCTGTGATGAAGCTCAAAAATTGACTTTTCACAAATAATGAGTCAACAGGCCTTTTTTTTCTACACATCACATAAATATTTTGAAAGTAACGATAACTGGACAGTATAATAAGGCATGAGACCCCATGATGTCCCAAACACACTCTCTTAGACGCAACTCTATCTTTGGAAGGCTGTACTATCTACCCCACCATAAAATAAATCGCGAACATCAATGAAGAGATGCGGCACGAAGAACCACGAACTGGAATGACGATAATTATGTCTTTATTCGCAAGAAAACTCCCACATTCATCCATCCAACGAAAAACAAATTCTGACCAGATGCCCGCACTGGATACCATTATATCTGAATTTATAGTACCCTGTCTATTTTACGAGGTTAAAAGATATCTAAGAATACTTAACTAAAAATTAACCTTTTGAATGCTTATATATATATATATATATATATATACGAAAAAAATCTTTATGTATACTTAAGACAACCAATTTGAGAGATTACTTGCGTATAAAACATCGAAATGAATGTCATATAACAAGTCGATATGACAAAGTCCATCATAAGGAAGCGACCCATTCCGAAAGTCTAAATTCGACTGAACAAGTTATTGAATACAATGAAGCACAAGAAGAGGATACTCTGCAATTTTGATGAACCTTATACAATAGCGTAGTATTGCAGTAGGAATACGTTTATCATTCCACAAACAAAATGTATCAAAACTTCTTCAAATGAAAAATTTAGTTCTCCTTTTTTATGAGAGCACTGGAAATGCTCTTCATAAAGGCTGTAAGTACATGTAAAAATAATGAAAAAAAAAAAATTTATAAATATTTCTCTTGATTTAGCAACGATTTATGTTAAGCAGGTCTATCTGAATTTTTTACTTATCTAAAGTGAGCTTGATCCATATTTACTCGGATAAGCGAAATTTTAATGTATTAATCTTAACCATTAAATTTTTATAATTATTATCTCTATATTAATTTTTTTTACCTAAATACTTATTTGGGAGCCTGATGGCCGAGTGACTAGAGCTCTGGCCCTCGATGCAATAGTTTTCTTGTTCGAGCCCGACGGTGACACGAATGTTTCTAGTGGTTAGGAATCCATTTTAAACCATAGGTCGTGGTCACATATTATTGTTGGGTATAGAGCGGACAACCACACCCCATAAAAGAAAACATCTTCTGTCTCGAAATCTGCCAAAAGGCAGATGGCCTTGACCCAAATTGGGGCTGTTGCGACAATGAAGAAAATTCTTATTTATATAGAGTTTCATACTTTTCCAATTAAGTATAGAGAAATAATTTAAAAAATAGATACATATAGCATTGTCGTAAAAGCCAAATACTTTTCTAAATGTTTTATTATACGTTTTTAAGGACACTAGACGTCGAAGGATCCACCTACGCCATAATTATCAGTGATTAAGGTATTTAAAATTGAGCAAAGTGGAACAAAAAAAGATTTTATTACTGCGACCATCCATTTTCCTGGGACAATTGCTATTTCATCAATACCATCCTATGAACCAAATCAACCATGAAATGAATCGTAAGCTAATAAAACGTAATGCTTGTTATATTTTACGCAACACGACCGAGAAAAATTTTTTTGTAAAATAAATAAAAAAAACTCTTTTCAAAAATGAAAACGAGAGATTCGAAAAATAAATAAATAAAGAAGACTGAAGAAAATTCGATTTCCATCCAGTTTTCAAGGACTAGCCCGGAAGTAAGAATTTCATGATTAAAGGAAACGCGAAAATAATAGGACTTCACCATGGCCTCATTTTATACAACCGTAACAACCTGGTTTAAGGTTCGGAAAACGTTTTAATTCGTACTTTTCCTTTTTAAACCAAACGTGTGATTTTATGTGTATCTACCCTTCACCACATAGAAAAAAAAAACATAGGAAAGATATGAATCTTAAATAAAAAGAGTTTATGTGACGATTAATTTGATGGTTGTTGAAATTGATAACAAAATTGAGTTTGCGTGATGTGAATCACTCTCAGTTTCGAAACCATTGGACCATTTTGGATTTGTTTTTTTCCTTTTTGTTGTTGTTGTGCAATTTGTCTGAAGAATCATTGATGTGGTTTATGCTTGTAAAATGCTTCTCTTTTAAGGTTTTATAAATTTTATATTATTTAGAACTCTCTCAAATAATTATTAGATAAGAAATATAATTTTTTTTCAAATTTAATTATTTTTAAATAAAAATAATAATTTAAATTTAAATATTTTTTTATTTAGGCTAGTTAATAATTAAATAGGGCCTGAATGGCCGAGTATCTAGCGCTCTGGCGCTCGGTGCCACAGGTTTCGGTTTCGAGTCCCGGCGGTGCCATGGATGTTTGTAGTGGTTCGGAATCCACTTTAAGCCGTAGGTCCTGTTCTCTCATGACTGTAAGAGCGTTACGGAACAGAAGTCAGACTTCTACCTACGGGTGCTCCTTCAGAACAGAAGCTGCACTCCTCCTTCCATGAGGGACACGATCACAACAATAATTAAATAAACAAGAATTCATTTTTATAAATTGGTTTTATTGATAAATTAAGAAAAAAAAGCAACAAAAGTACTTTTAGTTTCAAATATTTTAATTTTTAAATTATGTAAGTATTTATTTATTTTTACTTTTTATTTAATAGAAAATAGAACACATTATTATTTGAAACATATTTTATTTTTATTGCTTATAAGAAAAATTCTTTCAATGACAGATTTTAATTGAATTTTGATTAATTGGTTTGATTTAATTTAATTTAATAAATTTGATTTAATTGAATTTTATAAAAATAAGTAAGTTGAAGCAATTTTACTTAACATGTTTAAAATATTTTCAAATAATTTTTTAACCTCAATTCTGACATGTTAGTTTAAATAAAAAAACTGCTTTTTCCTACTATTGTAAAAATGTTACACATTGGTAATTATTATTAATCTTTACGCTATTACATTAAATTTTAAAAATATAATCTGTATATATACAATATAATCTGTACACATCTATGCTATATAATCTGTACTATCTATCAGATTAGAAGTCCTGCAAGAAAATATTTTATAAAAACAACACAACAATGTAATTATTACATTACTGCAAGTATTACATTGACATTTAAAATTATTAGTGTAATTAAAAGAATTTTGATTTTATAAGCAAATAGAAATTGATATGAAACGCTAACGCAAAGCATTTTATTATCTTTCAAATTATAACTATAAAATATTCCTCTTGCGGGACTTCTAATCTGATAGATTAATAGTACAGGTATGTACAAGATTGTACGGATTATATAGTACATATATAATACAATCTGTATACATCTGTATTATATAATCTGTACATATCTGTATTATATAATCTGAACATATCTGTATTATATAATCTGTACATATCTGTACTATATAATCTGTACATATCTGTACTATACAATCTGTACAAGCTATCAGATTAGAAGTCTTGCAAGAGGAATATTTTATAGTTATAATTTGAAAGATAATAAAATGATTTGCATTAGCGTTTCATATCAATTTCTATTTGCTTATAAAATCAAACTTCTTTTAATTACAGTAATTACAGTATTTTAAATAATAGAGAGTTTTTGCATACCGTATTTTTATCGTCCGATATTTTTTTCTCCCTAGCGCGCATGCTCATAGGAAACATTATTACAGATACGCATGCGCAATTTCCTATGAGCATGCGAGCTAGGGAGAAAAAAATATCGGACGATAAAAATACGGTATGCAAAAACTCTCTAATGTATTATTTACCGTAATGTAATAATTACATTGTTTTTTTTTTTTTATAAAATATTTTTTCTGATTGTATGAAGATAAATAAATTGTCGGATAGTATAAATCTGTACATTATTTTGAAAGAAATATTTGCATAAAATAATGAGCAAAAAATTGTTTTTTTAAAAAACATTTAGAATATAGCACAAATTACAGATTTTAAAATTACACTTTACAAGAAAATTACTGATTTCTCTTTGCATAGCAACTACACAATTACTTGTTATCTCTTCTATAGTATTGCACAATTGAATCATATACATTTACATGGATTTAATTAAATTATAAATCAAACATCCTATTCAAATAAATAAAAATGCGATATAAGTATCGCATTACCTCACTTTCATTCCCTTTCCATAACTTATATCGCCTTAAAATCCAAAATAGTCCGATGGTTTCGAAAGTGAATTATTATCTTATTATAACTTATAATGCCAAGTAGAATTACATTGTCAGTTAACAAAGCAATGATACTATCATTGTTTAAACTGTGGAAGGAGTAAAATTAAGATAAAAAATAATTAGAATGTCGTTTAAAATAGATCATGACATTACTTGCTTAATATGTTAAAATATGAATTAAAAATAATAATTGAAAATTTTTTCCTATCAATAATACACTTTATATTAATTTACTTTCGCATGGCGTTTAATTGAAAATTTTTTTTCTTTCAAATCATGTCTTTTGCTATGCTGAATATCATTCAGTTGTGATTGTTTTTAAAATGCTTCAACTATTATTATTTTCAATTGTTCTTTTCAACTATTATTATTTTCAATTGTTTTTTCAACTATTATTGCTATCAGCCATTATCGTTTTCAGTTGTTTAAATTGTTCATCGTTCATTGGGGGCTTGATGCGAATTTGAGATTTCTAATCATAAATTACTTTGTCCTAAATTTTCTTTTTCAGAAGGTAATTATGTAAGAATAAGATTAATTCCGTCCTGTTGATATTAATTTTATTTTGTGTATGACATAAGTTTTGATTGCTGATATGCGGATTCTTCGAATTTGATTTTTTTATAAAGTTTGTAATATGTAAAAAATCTTTGAAATTGGTTATGTTATAAAAAAAGTTTTTTCTCCTGTCCATCTGTATCTATTGGGTTGGTGCATAATTATCAAGCGTGCTATATTTTAATAAAAATTCACAATATTTTATAAATTTATGAATGAAAGTATTCTTCAACTTTTAGGTTATAAAAATGCGTGTCGATAATTATACTCATACTAATTTTTGGGTTGGATTCCACCTTTAACAAACCCCGTTTAATATGATTTCCCAATGAATGATTCCGCTTCTGTCCTGCCAAGCACACCACGTTACCTTCTTACAGTGCACGTCCTTCGTTATTCCTTTTGGTGAAATTCCTGGCAAAACCCAGACCTTTTTTCTTTTGAGGTTTTTGAAGAGAAGGATTCATCTCCAATGACAAGATCCTTCAGAAACAGACTCCGCTCGTGTCGTTGAAACAAATCGGTGAAAATTCGGACACGTTGGGCTTTATTGTTGTCGTTGAGTTCGTGAGGGATCGATCCAGCCAATTTCCATGCCTTTCCAAGCTTTTTGAGACGACGAATGATCGTTGAATGGTCCGCATTGAAGTTGTCGGCCAGCATTCGAGTTGTCAAGTTTTCGCCCCCTTTCACGCCTGCCAAAAGTGCATGGTCTTCGAAATCCGATGGTCGTCCTCTTCCTGGCTTATTTTCCAATCTAGTGTCGCCAGATTTGAAATGGGCAAACGATTCCCTGCATCGACTTGCGCTGATTGTGCCCTCACCGAAAAGTTCGTTGAGATCGCGAAATGACTGCGCTTCTTTCCATTCTTTCTCAAAGTGGTACAACATAATATGACGAATATGAATATGATTATCGATACGCATTTTTATAACTTAAAAGTAGAAGGAAATCTTCATTCATAAATTTATAAAATATTGTAAATTTTTATTAAAATATAGCACGTCAAACAAATTCCTGATAATTATGCATCAAGCTAATATCTCAACCTAATATCTATATATCTCTGTAGATCTATCTATATATCCTCTCTCTCTCTATATATATATATCTTCTATATATCATCAATCTCTCTCTCTATATATATTTGGACTTGGTCTCTAGTTGAGTGTTTTCTTAAGCTGCCCCGCTCCCTTCTGGTAAAATTAACAGAGGTTTTAAATTCAGAGTTAATGATATCCAGTGCTGGACATCGGGGTCAATGAGGGTAGAGGAGGGAATGAGGATCGGAGAGAATGAGGGTAGGAGCTCTCTTGGGTATAATCGTCGCCATTATCGTCGGGTCGTATTATCGTCTCCCTAATCAAACCATATTTAGTGGTGGGGTGCAGCTTTGCAAAGGTAAAGTTAGGTCTCTGAGAGTGCGTTTGCGGCCTTAGGGTGCTTTATTATACAGTTCAATTAAGATAAGATCAATTCAGATATATGATTTGGAAAAAACAACCAAAATCGAACTTTTGACACTCTTCTAGGAGGTTGTTCGGAGTGAAGGGTGAAGACAAAAGCCGTTTCCCCAAAACCAATGAGTGCCGAGAGGCGGTCTCTGAATGAAGTTGCTGACCGATTATTGAGAATGAACGTTGGTTTCAAAAGGATGGATCTGAGCTGAAGAGAACGAGATCATCCCCGTCATGAGTAGAATCTGAATTTCCGGAAAGGAGTCAAAGAAGCGACGCGGTTGATCTTTGAGATGGAAAGATGGAAGGTGAGAAAAATGAAAGAGCCTAAAGTTCGAAAAAGAAAGTATGTAAATGGCGGTGATGGTGGTACATGGCTTTATGATCTAACCAGCTATTTGGTGAACCCTTAGTACTTTGCCCCTGGCTTGTGCGTTACAATGCATAAAATGTTTTATGGGGAAAGTTTTAAAATTGTAAATAAGAGAACATTTTGACGTAACTAATTATATTTAGGATATCATCATCTTAAAATTGTGCAAGCGCTTACTTATATTAAAGATTACTTATAATTATAAAATATTTATGTAATTTTTTATTGGTCTTTTGAACAGTATCTTCTCTAGGCTTTTGTGCTTACCATTTTACCATTTTATTGGCACGCATTCATCTTTTAAATTAACGATTCTTTCAGTACTTCGTCTTTTTTTTTTTATCTTTCTTCTTTTAAGAACAATTCCTTATATTTAATTCACCATCCTCGATCTGGTAATATAACTAACTATTCCTTCAGTTAATATTAAATGATAGGTTAAAATCTAGAATTCTGTACCCTTTGTGCCAAACACATCGCCAAGTTGGTAAGTAAGCATAGAAATCAATGAGTCAGGTAGTTCGCGCGGTAAAATGATATTACGCCAAAATCCTTCACTTGGATGCCAAATCGCCAAGTAAACAAACAAAATGGCTGCTGAAGTTCAGTATCATTGTAAAATGTTATTTCGCCAAAATTTATAGCTAAACAGTGCTATCACGTCAACAGTAGTAGCCAAATAGCTATTACGTCAAAGTTTATTCTTGAAAAGGCTTTGAAGGCTTATCATAAATCTTTGAAATGCTTTATAGTCAACATTTAGCGCTTTATCGTCAACATTTATCGCTTTATCGCCAAACTTTTTCACTAAGCGAATTTTGTTATATGTGCTTTTAAGCCAAAAGTTAATACTTTATCGCCAAACTTTTTCATTAAGCAAATGCTTTTTTGCTTTTACGCCAAAAGTTAATGGTTTATCGCCACATTTTTATCACTAAAAATGTTTATCTCTAGAATACTTTTGCGCCAAATGTTATCGCTTTTACGCCAAAAAAATTATTTCTAAATTGCCTTTACGCCAATTTATATCGCTTTATTACCAAACGTTTACCACTATTATGGCAGCATCTTAATGTTTTCTTTTTACGCCACTTACTGCCGCTTTAACGACAAAATATATCATTATTTTGGCAACATTTTATTCCTAAATTACTTTCACACCAAATTAAATCGCTTTATCGCCCAAATTATTATGTGAAATTTTATTTTGCTAACTCACAAAAATGTATCGTTTAGACAAAGATAAATAAACACTGTTACTATAAAATTTCGCCAAAATTATTCGCTAATTTGCCAATTTTTTTTTTAATATCAAAAAATAAGTCATGTTCTTTACGAAGCCGAATTCGAATTATAAATTAATATTAATAAAAGAGAAAAAAAGAAGAAACCAGAGAATAACTTATCTTTTATTGTGATATGTCCTTCGTCTGTGGTGGAAACGAACGTTTTATTCCATCGATGAAATCATAAAAAATTTTGCGGATGTCAAATTTGTGCTGGCGCCGCCACATGTACTCTGCCAGATAATTATCAAATGTTCCGAACACATTATTTTATTATTATTAATTTATTTTAATTATTAAAAATTTAAATTGTAGTGTTAACTAACGTTCTAAAAAGCTAAAGCTTCAAATATTCCGTATGAATTCTAATTACGGTTACCACGAAATCCTAACTAAACGAACATCTTTAAAAAGGAAATTAATTATTTGAGAATAAAATATAAGTTATTAATAAATTAAAAGATCGTTTTTTCTTGTTTGTTTCTGATATTCATGAGTGGCAACATCATAAAAATTGTTTATGTTCTGTATAAGCGACAGACATACGTTATAAGAATAACCTCGGAATTATCAATAATTTATCGGAATATTTATATAAAGGAATATATATTTCTGTTCTTATTTACTGCAAATAATTATCAATTATACTGCAATAATTAGTAATAAAATGTTCATTATATTGTTCGCAAAATGAAGCTACGAATTCCTGTAATTACAGTAATGCAACCCTAAAGGAACTGGCTGAAAATTGGCAAGATTGGTGACTTCCTCGGGGGTACAGTATTCTAGATTTTAACCAAATGATTTACTCCACAACTTACAGATGGAGGAAAGCTGCAATGGAAATTTTTTAACAATGAAAATCAAAATCTAGAATCTAGATTTCCAAGTAGACAACGACCGAACTAGATACCTGTTCTTGTTTCTCGGAAACATTTTTTGGCGTTTTATCGCTGTCTGGCACTTTTTATATCATTAAAAGAAAACGAAAAATAATTAGAAAGCTTATTTTTTTTATAATGAAAGCTGTCTTTTTACGAAAAAACTGAGAAGAAAAAGAATAACTATATTTATTTTTATATCTGGACGCATATTTCTCCAGAACACCTGGAAATCTTCTAGGGTTGCAGCCCTTGAGAACCACAGCTTTAATGGCTTTCGAACCTGCTTTAATAATTTGTGGTGTTTGAGTATATTGATTGATTAGTTATTGTTGATTTTTAGTATTTTTGTGAGTTAGTGATTGAATAATTTTTCTTTTAGGTATTTTATTAGATATCAACACTATAATTTGATAAAATGACTAAGGGAAAATTGGTTTGATCTTGATTTTGATGAATTTTTGATAGTAATTTATATTATTGAATAAAAAAAAAATTGATACGAATATTTCATGAGAATATTCCGATACATTAATCAAAATATAATTACTACTTTAATTTCTATGGAGATATTTTTCATAAAATTATTCTATATATATACACTTGCCAGAAAAAGTCTGCGTACAAGCACATAGCAAATATTCAAGAACGAAGAAACATATATTTTGAAAATGATAATAATTTCATATTGTTTTTATTTTATTCCTTACACAATTCATTAACTTTTCATAATAATTTATGAAATATAACACACGTTGTGTTTAAGAAATAACAATTGAAATAAAAAATAACACAAATTGCTACCAGTAAAAATTTGCGTACAAAAATAAATATAATGAAATGTTCAAATCAAACTTCAATTAACTTTAACCACTTGCTCAGTTTATTAGATAGTAGTTAAAATATTATGTTTTCAAGATTTGTCTCAAGTAAATCACAATGGATTTAAAAGGAAAGGAGATTACTCCTGAAGAAAGAAAGATCATCATAAAACTTAGGAATGAAGGCAAAACTCTTCGGGAAATTGGCAAGATTGTTGGAAGAATTCATTCCTCTATCCAAAGAGTGATCAATAATTACACTTCATCGAAATCTATAATCTCAAAGCCACGTTCTGGGCGTCCATCGAAGCTGACTGCCCGTGAAAAGAGATATGTCTTCAAGTCCGTACGTTTAAATTCACGTATAAGTGCCTTTCAGATTGCAAATGACGTTAGAGAGAGATTTAAAAAAACACTCCATGAAGACACCATAAGAAAATTTTGAAAAAGGCTGGGTATCATGGGCGTGTTGCTCGCAGGAAGCCACACATATCAGCTGTGAATAAGCGAAAGCGTTTACATTTTGCAAATGAGTATGTAAATAAGTCTCCGCAATTTTGGGAAAAAGTACTATTCTCTGATGAGAGCAAGTTTTGCATATTTGGCATAAAAGGACGTAAGCTGGTGTGGAGAAAACAAGGTACGGCTTTTGAGAAGCGGAATCTTGTGCCTACAGATAAGCAATGGTGGAGGTGGTATAATGCTCTGGGGGTGCATGGCTGCCGACGGCATAGGTCGTCTAACCTTTATAGAGTCGACATTAAACCATATGGGATATATTAACATTTTAAAAGAAAATTTGAAACAGAGCGCACAGGACTTGAACCTAGGAGATGACTTTTGGTTTCAACAGGAAAATGATCCGAAGCACACTGCCCATGATGTTAAGATATGGCTTCTGTACAATATCAAAAATCAATTGCATTCTCCTCCACAATCGCCGGACTTATACCGCTTTGAACATTTATGGGACTTGTTGGAGCCAAAAATTCGACAGCACGAGATTACCTCAAAAGAAATGTTAAAGAGAGTGATAATCGCAGATGGAATAACATTTCTTCTGAGGAGACCTCCAAACTCGTCCATTCTATGCCCAAATGATTAACAGAGGTTCTCAGACGTAAGGGTTATCCAACCACCTATTAAAGTTTAGTTGAAAGCCAATGGAAAGTATTTTTTAATGCTTTTTTTTCATCTGTACGCAGACTTTTTCTGGCAGCTATTTCTAATATTCCTTATTTTAATTGTTATTTTTTAAACACAAATTGTGTTGTATTTCTTTAATTGTTATTAAACGCTAATGAATTGTGTAAAGAATAAATTAAATACAATATAAAATTAATATCATTATTAAAACATGATTTTTTTTCAATTTTGAATATGTGCTTGTACGCAGACTTTTTCTGGCAAGTGTATATTTCTAATATTGAAGAATATTTTCTTTATTAGCTGTAATTTAGAATTATGAAATTGAAATCTAAAGTGTGTTTTTCATAAATTTTGTATTCGATTGTTTTTCACAGTGTTCTTGGATAAAAATTTTTTTCTCGAATGAATTTTTTTATTCTTTCATTTTTATTATACATTTTTTTGTGTTAAAGAATCCGTTTCATAAATTTTCATCATTTTTAATACGTTTTTTTATAAACCACAACAAAAAGGTAAGAAACTGAACTTTTTTTAGCCATAAATATTGAAAGATTACATTTTTATTTCCTACTAAAAGTATACTTTGATAAGAAATTAGGCTTAAGCAGCTTTGCTTTCCTATATCCGTCACCATTTGTATTTGAGGTTTGGCGAAATGTTTGGCAAAATTTGGCTGAAATGGTTTGGCAGAATTTTATGTCACCAAATGAAAAAATTCGCCAAGCAGCCGGTAAGAACATGTTCCAAAGTTGATCAATTTTCAAATAACTATTTCATTTTTCATTTTGAAGAAATTTTAATACATAAAAAACTTGAATAAACATAAGATAGCTGATTAAATAACTATGGTTTTGAAGGGTGATAACAATTTAAAAATTCACTTTCTCTTATTTACTAATTTTATTTTGTAACAGTAAAACTAAACTGTTCAATAGTTCAATTCTGCAATTGTTATTTACAATAAAAATAAAAATTATGTATATTAAAATTAGCTCTTGAAATTTATTTATTTTTAGTTAGCTTTTTATAAAACAGAAATCCAAAATAAAATCATTATGCTAGTGTACGATATCTAATATAAAGTATAAAAATACAGTCAAAACGGTTAGATAATTTTTTCATTGTTATATTAAATATTTGATCTAGGAAGATAATTATATTAAAATATCTATAAATAAAATTTGTTCAATCCATTTACTGAATAAAATAAAAATTGTTATAATGAAATTTGCTATTGGAATTTTATTGTAAATACTGAATCCCTCAAAAATCTATAATTTCAAAACATTTCAACTTCGAAAAATAAAATAGTTTTAAACTTTTCTGAAATTAATCTCTATACTGCAACTAGGTTATTAAAGAAGGAGTATCAGTATTTTATCTTAGATTTAATCAAAAAGTTGTTTATCATCTAGAGTAATGTTTCATCAGAACACTATTTCTTGTTTCTCAACTATCACACCTGAAAATGTTAATAAAGCTCAAGTGTTTATGTTCGCAATACTACAGCTCAAGGTAAATTGAAAATACTATTAGAATCCTTGACCGGACGTGTGTTATCATTTATTTTATATGGTTTTCCTTCACTTTCGGAAAAAAAACCACACAAAGCGCTTTGAAGAAATGGGAAAATAATAGTTGATTTATTTGGAACACTCTGTAGTTTTCTTGATAATATGACTGATACCACGATTCTTAGACGGACTAATTAAAGGGTTTTCAAAATTAGATTAGTGGAAAAAAATTAGTGTGCATTGGAATATTATTAAAACTAGAAATATTTTTAAATGTGAAATGTCAATTATGAGTGTGACTGAATTCCCACATTAAAATGCATCGTTTATCATAAATCTATTGATTATGATTATAAAATTAGGTAGACATAAATTGATAAAAGCTTTGAAGCCATGTTAATTATAATTTTAATTCATAATTTATTCTTTTGTACTATTCTTCAATAGTACCAAGTTTAAGCTTCTCTTTTTAATAAAAAATACTTTTTTATATTCAAATACTTTTCTTATACATAGGTTTGGTTTGGTTTGTCGCTCTACGGTCATCTTGTGCACACGAGGGCTAAACAGACCGGGACCTACAGTTTAAAGCCGATTCCGAACCTGAAGCCTAGTACTAACGATACCAAAGGCCAGATTATTAGCCACTTGGCCACCAGGTCGCACTTATACCTAGAAGTAGGAATGTATAAAATAATGAAAATCGAGGTGTCGTGCCAACATGCATTTAAAATTATTTTATAATTTGTTTTTTTTTATGTTTTCAATGCAAATTTGTTATAGATTTTTTTATATTTTATGGGAAATTGTTATTAATTTTTATCTCATATTGCTGGTTTAATATATATAATATGGTTGAATATATATAATTAATGCTTTGCCTGTTTGAAAATTTCATTCATTCTTTGTGAATGAAATGTTGGTGATCTCTGGTGAATGAAATCGGTTGAAAAGAAAGGACATTACCGGTTGGAGCCACTCTTTGAACACAGTTGACTTGGGATTTGCTTTTTTGCCAATAATTAAGGATAGATTGGCTTTCTTTAAAAGTAGTTCATTGACCTTCGTTCAGTTGAGGGACATTTCGCTGTTGCTAGGTAAAATTTATTTAACAGATCAAGATTATGGCTGGACCAAGATTATGCTATTCCTAAGAATGGGTGTTTGTTGGCAAAAGGCCCCTAAGTCTCACCATGTTGTCCACCTTGGTAGACAGTAGATCATATTTATAGAGATGTGTACTTGCTGAAAAGGAAATGGGAGCGAAGAGAGAAATTTGTATGTAACGTGAGAGTAACATGCAAAGGTCCCTTGTGCATGAGAAAACAATCTTTGATCTCCAAAAATAAAAAACACGCCATACTGTCCTGACTGTATTGTGTCAAAACCCCCTCAGAAAGTGATGCATTCTGAAGATTTAATCCAGCCAATAATCGAAAAGAGTACGAGTTTGCTGGAAAATAAAGACAGATGAAAATGGACAAGGAGGACGAATTAACCACTTGTAGAAAATTGAAGTTAAAACTATGTGTAAGATGGAGGCCAAATGGAGTGGAGTGAAGAACGTTATTCTGCGGTGAGGGGAAGATTTGGGCTCCAAGAAAAAGGAAGACCGATTCGTAATAGAGGGTGATGAAATCAAAACGATCCCTTGGTCAGCGAAACCAACTGGCCGTTGAAATTTTGAAGACCTCCTATACCACCTGCTAAAATGAGTCAGTACTTGTCAAAAATAACATCAAGTGCAAGAATCAAGAATACTTGTCACTTGTCATTGATTACTAATTAACATCAAGAATACTTGTACTAAGAATAATATCAAGAATATTTATGTACATGATCTTCAACAAAAAGAAAAAAAAAAAAAAAAAAGGGGGGGGATCCATCCGAAATGCTACAGACAACAAAACACTTCGTTAAGATGAATTGAAATACTATGAATTGAATTTGAATTTGTTGTTGTGTGATGGGTGGTATTTAGGTGACTCGTTTGAAATAGAACTTCTTACTCATGACGAATGTTTCCCCTTTCTTTTTTTATGGAGTGTCATGTCACCCTGCTAGTTTGTGTCTTCCTCACTTTTAATTAATTCTAGAGAACAACATTTTGACGATTGTGTTTGCTATCATTAATGTTGAAAAATGATTTTATAATGCCGCAATTTAAATTGTCCAGTTACGTATTAATAATTACTCTAAGCTAAGCTTGCGTATTTCTCCTGTGTGAATTTTGTTGTTGTATTTAATGAATAGTTATAATGCATATAAAATGATATTTAATGCAGCTGAAAATTAATTATATATCTCTGATCAGATTTGCATGAACGAACATTGTGCACAACTGGTATTTCGAACTCGATTTTGCGGTAATTAATATTTTGTTGTTGTATATAAATCTTTTATAATTTATTTAATTAGACATGTGCTGGTATGTTTCATTCATAAGTTCTCTGAAGGTTATTACAAATCGGGTCGGATTTTAGACATCCAAAGAAAAGAGACCCTCCCAAAATGATGTTAAAATAACAGAGAAAAGAAACCTCTCTTTGACATGAATTGCGAGTAACAGGATTTTGGTGACTTGTTTGAAATGGTTCTTCAAGCAAGGTGAAAGATTTCCTTTTTTGTTTTTATGTAGTCACATCCCCCCCCCCTGGTAATTTCCGCTCTCTCCCTTTTATTTAACTCTAGAGTACTATATTTTGATGATTATTGTTTTACTATCATTTGTACTAAAGCATGTTGTATGATGGGTGATGTTTAAGTTAATTTTGTCTTTATTAGTTATTGTAGTACACAACGTTGGTATTTTCTATTAGCAATGTTATTTTGATTAGAAAGGATTTTTGGGGTTTAAATAATCCCGGTGCTCGTTGTGGAATGTTTATGGTTAATTAGTCAACATCACAGAGGGCTGTTTCTTTTACATGAGAGCAAACCGCCCAAAAAAAACTTTTAATTAGTTTAACGTACTTGTGCTTTCCTTCTGTTTTGTTGTGTTTTTTACACTGAGATTAGACAACAACAAAATTCTGGTACAATGTTAGGGAAATTCTGATCTCCAACATTGGGACGACAACAAAATTCACTCAGGTGAAATACAGAAAGTTTTAAGTTTAGAATAGTTATTAATATATAATTGGGAAATTTAAATTGGGGCATTATATAATCAAGTTTCAGCACAAATGGTAATAATGTAAAATTATGAATTAAATTCCTTATTTTTTGACAATCTCTATTATATACGACATTATCTTAAGAATTATGTAGGATATTAAAAAAAAAAAATAAAAATTCACAGCTATTTTAATTTCTATAATTTCCAAAACATATTAATTGTCACTGTAGATATCATATAACATAAGTTGTCACAGCACAAGCATACTGCTGCTTAATAGATTATTCAAAATAAATTTAAATTTTATTTGATTTTATGAAGATAAAACCAGAGAAACATTTAGATCTAATTGATAATGCCTCAAATTTCATTTACATTTTTTTGAAATAATTAGAATATTTTCTTAAAAAATTAATATACACTACTCATTTCAATTTTAAAAAAAAAAAAAACTTTAAAAGTACATTGATTTTATAATAAGAATATTTCAGCATACTTTTTCAAACGCTGTATAAGGAAGTATAAGTCTTTGTTATATATGATTTTAAGTGCTTTTATTATCTGCATTAAAGGAATAAATAAAGTAGAAAAAAAGGGCATATGGCTTAATGTTCATGATGTTTATTAATTCTTAATGTGCATTTACTTGTCTTAAGAATTCCAAGTAAGATTAAATTGAAACAGTTATTATCCTTACATAATACGAGTCTCTCTTATAATGTCGTCTATTAATTTTAGAATTCAAAAATTGTAGTCCCGATTATGTAAAAGGATTGATCATTGATTTACATGAGCGTTATATAAATGACAAGACTGATTTTGTTTTCTTGCTACTAAGTTGCTGTCCTTGACAAAGTATCTTTTCTATTATGTAAAGATATTTTCTCAAGGACATGAGTATTAATCACCTCAAAATATTCAATGCCCGGTTTCAGCTTTTTCAGAGTGTTAATTTCTGTAGTATGTTTCTTCAAAAAATGTACAAAAAAATGTCAATAATGAATAATTCATAAATTTAAGGTGGGAAAAAAATGAAAGGAATGAAAATGATCTTAAATTAAAATGATGAATGATGGTGAAATGAATGAAAATGATTTTTATCAGTGGAAATTTTTTTCTTTAAAGTATACAGGAAGTAACCCTAGATTTGCATTAAAACTCATTAGTAAATATTAAGTATAGGTACATAATTAAATTAAAACATGAAATTATTTAAATTCAGTGCAAATGTAAAAAAAAAAAAAAAATATTTTCATTACTCGTTCTATTATTCAATTTCAAACATTTGACGTGTAAAAAAAAAAAAAAAAAAAAAAAAAATGCAATCAAATATTTGTTATTGCTATACGAAGGTATTTATTGTTTTATAATATCTCAATTTTTTATTTAATATACTTAGAAAAACATGTTGAATACAAGGTTATTGTGTGAAGAATGAATTCAACAACTCGTATTTTTACATATTACGTTATTACGATAATAATTACATAATTTATTGTAATAAGCATTCATTTAAACATTGCGGAAATAGCAATATATATTTGATGTTTTTTTTTTTTAAATGTATTGTTGATCTGCATTTTGCAAGCTATAATTTTTAATGTATTGAAAAATAGTTTGAATGTAGAAAATTTTATTTGTAATAAACATTAATAAAAAATCATTATAAAAAGTTCATCAAAATATTCATTTCTTGAATTCCTAAGATTGAAAATTTGAAAACTATGGCATTAAAGTAAATTCTTCTTCTTCAAATGCGCAACAGTCCCATGGTGGGCCAAGGTCGTCTGTTTGCTGGCAGATTCCGAAATATGAGAAGTTTTTCTTTTTACGGATAGGGTTGTCAGCCCTACACCTAAAGCTCTACAGTCATATTATACCGGGATCTACAGCTTAAAATGGATACCGGACCACTACAAACATCCATGGAACGCTTGTATGCTTTCATCCATAGAACGCTTGTATGCTTGAATTTTTTCATTGTCTTAAAACTTCTGTTAACATTATCGTCAAAATAATCAAACAATTTTATCGATACTGATACAAAAATTTAGTGTATTACAACAAATTTAAAGATATTTAATTTTAATTGAATTAAAAAGAGAAATGAACGAATTACAGAGACTTTTATCGTATTAAAAAAAACTATAATCTATTTTTATGTTCAACAATCTAATCAGGTTTTTATATGGTATATTTTAAATTTATTTCTATATTGCAAACTTACCGGTGATATTAAAATGTCACCAAGCTGAATGTCTTCATTGGCGCAACAGCCTATTGTGGACCAAGGCCGTCTGCCAACCGACAGATTTCGAGACAGATGTTTTCTTTTTACGGTGGGGCTGTCAGCTCTACGCCTAACAGTCATAATAAACCGGGACCTGCGGTTTAAAGTGGATTTTGAACCACTACTAATATCAATGTCACCGCTGGGACTCGAACCCGAAACCTGTGGCACCGCACGTCAGATTAAAGTAAATTATTGTTGCTAAATATAATAAGGGATATAATGAGTTATTTTCTAATCGAGCTAAAATAACTTACATAATTTAAAATTCAAATCCAATACAATTTTTGTTATATACTTTTTCTCTGCGGCAATCTCTTTTATCGCTTTCTCTAGCGACTTTTTAGCATGCATTGAGGATTGGAAAAAAAAATTGTCATACGTGCATTGTGTCCGGAGGGGGGATTACTTTGAAGGCGATGAAATAAATTTGGTAGAATAAATAAAGAGTTTTTGAAAAAAAAAATAATTGGTCTTACTTTTGGGTACAGTAGCATTAAAATAAATAAAAACAAAACATTAAAAATTGATGTTAAGAACGCCAATGAAGCCTAAACTGGGAAATAGAAAATTCATTATTAAAAAAAATATAACAGCAGAAAACAAATTAAATCTAAACTACGCTTGAATGCGTAAAGTATTAAATAATAACATGTACTTATTTACGATAATGTAACGATTATTTTGTAATAAAATGTTTCGTAAGTATCAATATGATGCAATACAAATCTTAAATCTTCTCAAAATGCTATTATGAAAACTTATAAAGCGAAAACAAATAGGTAATATTAAATTTTTAATTTTGCAAAGCGTTTTTTTAGATATTTTTACACAATTTTTACCTTTTTTAAAGAATTTTGTATTGAATGAAAAATTACATCAATTAGTTTGAAATTGGCAAAGAAGTATTTTCAACATAATTTATGTGTCATAATACATACATATCATAGTATTTATTACATTATAAGCACAAAGATTATATTTTAGGTATATTGTTTGATACTTTTCCAGGTATATTTCGGAAACGACAGAAAATTACACGGGTTTTACGGTTGCTATTAGAAAGAGGCAATAACACAATATAACAATGGTGATGCTTTTTTTTATTTGTATGTTGAAATGATTCGTTGAATTTCTAGAAACATTTGTTGCAAGTCTGAAAATAAAGAGGTAAAGTTTCTTCTCTTTTCGTAACTTAGCTGGTTGTTTTAAAGAAATAAAATAAAAACAAATTATCTTAAGAGAATAATATTTAAACTCTACAAAAGGAATATGCAAATTTAATTTCATTTTTCATTTGAAATTTTAATGTTTTAATGGAATACTTTAATTGATTATGAATTTTTATTGATCATAAAATGAAAAATATTATTTTATATTATGCTGTTAACATAACAAAAATATAAAAATTGAGGAAGTTTATTGTATAATTTAGAGTTATAAAATGATTCTAAATGTTTATTTGCTACGTTTAGGCACAATAGAATAAATTTATAGCAACATTTATACTTGAGTGTAATTTTATAACACATGCAGAGTGGACAATGATTACAATGGAGATACAATGATTTGGTCTGTCATGATCTGATGATATATGGTCTTATGATTTGATTCGTCCCTTTACGGACATTTTTTTGCACATTTTAGGACAATTAGACTGGGAACCACAGTTGAACTTGGATTCCGAACCATTCACAAATATCCCTGCTACCGCTAGGATTCGAACGTGAAGCCTATGATACCAACGGCCAGAGCCCTAGCCAATTGGCCATGTGGCTGCTTAGTCTTATGGAGAACGACAAATGTCCTCTCTCAGATAATAAGATATCAATTATGTGAAGCAAATAATCTCCTAATCTTAAAGATAAATTTTTATTATTTCTGAAAATGAGTAATCTTTCAGCACATTTGTTATAGATAAAAAATACTAATGAAGGTTTTAAAGTTTGATAAAAAAAAAAAAGGACTTTCATTTTTCAATATTCATTTAAACATTATTATTAATTTTCTAAAACTTCAAAAACACTTTCTTGGGCAAATTTATTTTATGAAAATGCTTTAATTATAATCGAAAACACATATTAATCGCCATATAGGAAAGTACTGCAGTTAGATTTTCTATTCAATATTAATAATTTTTATTAAGTGTTGTCTTCAAGGAGGCCTGATGGCCGAATGACTAGAGCTGTGGCGCTCGATGCCACAGGCTTCGCAATCGTGTCCCAGTGGTGCAATGGACGTTTCTAGTGGTTCGGAATACACTTTAAACTGCCGGTCCCTGTCTTATATGACTGTTGGGAGTTGACTGTTACAGCTGACAACATACTCCGTAAAAAGTAAACATTTCCTGTCACGAAATATGTTTAAGGAGATAGTTTCGGAGATGGCCTTGCCCACCTGTGCGCCAATGAAGATTTTCTTCAAATTGCGGGAAATGGCATAAAGCTACCTTTGTGTTAAAAATTTTAATTTTGCAAATTTTAAGTATCTAAAAACATAGAGTACTTTTGAAGAAATTCAGATACAATAAATAAATAAGAAAAATCTTAATATATAAATTGTTTTACATCAGCATCAGTCAGATTACCCTGAATTATAAATTTTAAATTAATTTGCAATAGAAAATCAATAAGATCTTCTCATATTTTATCTTCCATAATTTTATTGCACTTTATTTTGTCATTGAAATATTATTTCATCTTTGGTGTACTAATTTAAAATATATATGAAGGAAAAATATTTTTAATGTTTTATTTCACACGAAATGACATATAGATTGAAGAATAATTTTTTTTATTCATTTAAGAAATTATGAATAGAAAAAATCTATTATTTAAGTTAATTTTTTCTATTTATTCATCAATAAATTTAAAGATTGTAGTCTCATTTCGTGGCCCTTCAGCAGTGAGAGTTCGAAGGATGGATTGACGCTTGCAAGATTCCACGCACATACTGCTTTGGAAAAATTATTAGCCTCAATGGACATATGAGTGTCTCATATCGAAAATTGGGATATCTGATCGAATTTTTAAAATATGGTATGTGATTGTGGGGCAGATATGAGAAAACTAATGAGATAAAGTTAAAATTTCTTCAAAAATCTGTCATATCAGTGATGACTGATCTTGGGAAAGTATCTGACTTTATGAAAAATAAGGATAATGGGTTTTCAAATAAAATACTCCTCGAAGGGTGGTAAATTTTTTGCTATATTTATTAACACAAAGCATATGTATCCTGAAACGGATCCCTGCTCGTGTGAAATTGGAATTTAAGGAAATTGCTGATTCTTTGGCGAAGAATGCGAATAGTTTGGATCAGACTGCCATTCCTACTTCCCTTGCAAGGCATTTGCCTTGGCAATATCTAAATTTATAATTCCTTCCAAGATTAAAACTAAATACCAAATTACAGAAATAAATGTAGACAGAAAAACAGCTACTATTCTCACAAGATTAAGGATGAAGCACCACAAAAATGCGAACATTTCTGCTGATGGCGCGAAAAAAACCAAACTTATGGCAACTGCCCTGATGTCGAACTTACTCCTCCTCATGTCTTTGATTGCCCAGCTGTTACAGCTTCCATGGATTGTTTGGACCCTCCCTCGGAAGAGGATTTATATTCCCAGCTGACAATCAATATAGCCAATATTATTCGGGAGCACCACGATATTTGATTTACTTGTACTCTTTAAGGGATACAACAACAACATTAACACAAAGCAAAATACCTATTTAAAAAAAATAATCTTTTTTTAAAATTGACTGTTTAAGATTTTTTTTAGAGTTTTTCATTAAGAAACGTCATATGAACTATCAGAAGTATAATGATTTTAACATTATGATTAAATTCAAGCCACAGAATATTAAAGTGAGGTAATTAAAAAAAAGTAAAAAAAAAATAAAATAAATAAATAAAAACACAATTTGATGAGGTAATGAAGAGAAGTATAATCATCAAATATGTATTCAATAGTGTAAATCGTATGATGATGCATGTAATCCTTTTTTTCTGGTCAGCACAGGTTTATTTTAAATCTGTCTAAACTGTCATCAGCCAAATCTGTCCAAACTGTCAGTAAACTGTCAGAAACAAAACCTGTTTTCGCAATTTATGGGCGTCTTAATTCCTTTTTTCCTTTAATTACGACTATTTAAACTGACATTAAATATACATCTTAAGATGTGGTATAATACAACACATTATTAAAGTAATATACACTTGCTTAAAGTATTATACAAATGTGGACAAGTTATCCTTGAAAACATTTCTCTCCTAAAAGGGAAGTGTTGATACAATTAAGTGGTGTTCATCAGTGCAAAAGTTAATGGAATTCATGGATTGAAAATGGTGATTGCAAAGTGTCATCTACATTTAAGAGAAAAAATATCTTTGAGAAATTTTATTTAGTCCCCCAAATCAAACAAAAGTTCGATTCAGATTCTAAACGTAAATTCCAAATAAAGCTAGTTAAATAATTTCAAGATAGCCGAGTGGATAGCGCTCTGGCGCTTGGTACCACAGGTTTCGGGTTCAAGTCCCGGCGGGGCCATGGATGTTTGTAGTGGTTCGGAATCCCCTTTAAACCGTAGGTTCCGGTCTATCATGATCGTAGAGTGTTGAGGGGGGCATTGTTACTCCGCGTCCGTGGCTTAACTTCAAGTTACACGAGCCCCCTGGCTAGTGCAAAATGAGTAACGTCTGTGCAGCGCTTGCCTTAAGGCATCCAAGACAATTGTCTAAGTGTTTGCCAGCTGTATTAGAAAAAAAAAATAATTTTAAGATTGCCTAAAATCTTGAAAATTTGTGACAAAACGACTGACTAACAACTTAATGTAAGAGAAAATGTTTTCTTAATTTAAGAATTTTTGCAATTTCGTATTCGAAACTAGAGACTCAAAATAGATTCTGTTTTTTTTTTTAGTCTATCCAAAAGTGTTCATGACCAGTAGATTCAATGCCAACATCAGGTGAAGGTTCTTACTAAATTACAAGGTCGTCTAACCATGTTATAAAAGAAAAATTTACCAGAGATATCCACGATCGTATTTCAACAATCTGGTACTGATATGCAATGTTCCTTTACTTATTTTTTTTATTAAAGTAAATAAAATATAAGATATTTTATCTCTTTACTTCAGATATTAAATTGTTTTTACATAAATTACTTTCTAAGTCTTAACTATTTCTTTTTTTATTTAAAAGGCAGACCGCATTAACACCCAGTGTAATAAAGATGGAATTCTGAGTAATTTGAAACAAAATTTTATAAATATTTTTATACTTGATGGAAGCACATGTGTTTCGTTGATGTACAATAGGTTAATGAAATTAAAATCTGGTTTTGCGCCAGCTATGTCAACACAAGATATAACTAATCGCAAATGGCATTCACATTTATAACCTGATAAGTTGATAAGCCTTTTATCAGATTTCTTCTGCGTTAAATTTAAACAAAATTCAGATTTTTCTACTGATGCTGTTTAAATAATAAGTTAAAACGAAAAACTAATGTCACGAAAGGGACAATTTATTATTTAAAATTCTGATTTCCACGAACTTGCATATATTTTTTTGCTAATATTTTGTTAATAAAATCATTGAAAATGGATGACATGAAAAATTAAACTTCCATAACTTGACATTTGTTTGCTTAACCTTTTTTTATTAATCTTAAAACTTCTTAGTCATTAAAATAATCAGACTATTTTATCGATAGTGATACATAAATTTTAGTTCCATTATCATCATTATCATCATTGGTACAATAGCCCCATGGTGGACCATGTCGTCTGCATACTGACAAATTTCGAGACGAAGGATATTTTCTCCTTACGGGGTAAGTTTGTCAACCCTATGCTCTACAGCCATATATTCCAAGATGATTAAATTATTGGAAATAACCTCAAGATGCTCTAATGAATTGCTTTTATTTAACAACATTTTGGATGGAGGTAGGTGAATCAATAATTCGTTAATTGGTTTTGGTTTGGTTTGTCGCTTTACGGTCATTTTGTGCACATGAGGGCTAAAGAGACCGGGACCTAAGGTTTAAAGTGGGTTTCGAATCACTACAAACATCCATGGCACCGCTGGGAATCGAACACGAAACCTGTGCAACCGAGCGCCAGAGCGGTAGTCACTCGGCCATTAGGCCCCTAAATTTAGTTCACACAACAAAATTAAAGATATTTAAATTTAATTGAATAAAAAAAGAGTAATAAACAAATAAGTTTATGGTATTCAAAAATCTATAATCTACTTTTATATTCAATAATCTAATCATGCTTTTATATGGCATAATTTTATTTTATTTGTATAATGCAAACTCACTGGAGATATTAAAATGCCACCAAGCTAAATGTAGGTTAGTAAAATATTGCAATATGCATTCTATCGGTTGAAATGATTGAAAATTTGATTTTATATTATTATATTAAGCACATTTTTTCTGTAAAGTATCTGTGCACAATTCACGCTTTGCTGATATTTTTTTCAATTAAATTTATTAATATTAAACGTAGGTAATTTCACTGATATTATAAGTTTTTTTTTTAAAAAGTTTTTGTAAGTTTTTTTATTTTATAAGTTTTACATTTATTATGAGTTTTCAACTTTATAATATTATTCTATACATATATTTTATTATAAATATTTCAAGTGAAATCTACACAAATCTTATTAATTGACATAAAATTGGAGTATAATAAAAAATACTTATTTAAAAGTCCAATAGACTAAAGTTTTCAAGATTATTTTTAGGATAAAGTACAATGATGGCATTTAACCAACGTAACTGCCTTTTAAATTATCAATTACAAGCTACAAAATATAGGAATCCATGTCATTTTATCGTAAGTTTTCAACTTTGTATTATTAACATATATATATATATATATATATATATATATTATCATAAATAGAGATAGTATGTTTAAAATATAGATATCATAAATAAATAAATGAATAGTTTAAAAAAACTAAAAAACACGCTTTTAGAGTTAATCAAATTAAAAAGTAAAAAATATTTGTTAAAATAAGAATAAAATGACTGACGAGAAAATGGATGCCACTGTTCTAAAAGCGTGGGGTGCTTTGTATGACAATTTTAAATTAACTCCGCATTTCATAATGAAACTAGTGAAAAATGTTTTAACAATTGATATCGAGCACCCCACGCTTTTAGAACAGTGACATTCATTTTCTCGTAAGTCATTTTATTCTTATTTTAACAAATATTTTTTACTTTTTAATTTGATTAACTCTAAAAGCGTGTTTTTTAGTTTTTTTAAACTATTCATTTATTTTTTACTTTTTAGTTTGATTAACTCTAAAAGCATGATTTTTTTAGTTTTTTTAAACTATTAGTTAATTTTTTACTTTTTAGTTTAACAAACAAACAAACATTCAGGTGAAACTAATAGAAAAGCGTATTAAAAAGAATCAACTGCCTGTAAATGTTTCTTTGCAGCTTAAATAGTGTATATGAGGAGAAACAGATCTCCAGGGGAAAAAGTTACATACATACATACAAACATACAAACATACAGGTGAAGCTAATAAAAGCGTATTAAAATAGTAGATTTCTAGAGAAATCTACAAAAAGTTTATTAATAGATATAAAATTGGATAAGTATGAAGTATAAGTACTTTATATATATATAAGTAGAAAGTATTGGATTACGATAAAGTACAATGATGGCTCTGAACTAAGGTAATCGCCTTTTAAATTATCAATTACAAGATACAAAATATAGGAATCCAAATCCTTTTATTATAAGTTTTCAAATTTACATTATTAATATATACACTGAAGTGACAAAAGTCATGGGATAGCAATATGCAAATTTTCAGATGGCAGTAGCATCGCGTAGAACAGGTATAAATGCGCAGTGCTTTCATTTCTGTTCAAGTTATTCATGTGAGGAGGTTTTGACGTGATGATGACCGCACGACGGGAATTAACAGACTTTGAACGCGGAATGTTAGTTGGAGCTAGACGCATGGGTCATGCCATTTCGGAAATCGTTAGGGAATTCAACATTCCCAGATCCACTGTGTCAAGAGTGTGCCGAGAGTATGAAATTTCAGGCATAACATCCCACCCTGGACAGCGCAGTGGTCGACTGCCTGCACTTAACGACCGAGACCGGCGACGCCTGCAAAGAGTCGTAAATTCTAACAGACAAGCAACACTGCGTCAAATAACCGCAGAAATCAATGTGGGACGTACAAGGGACTTGTCTGTTAGAACTGTGCGGAGAAATTTGGCTTTCTTGGGCTATTCCAGCAGAAGACCGACTCGAGTGCCTTTACTGACAGAACGACATCGCTTGCAGCGACTCTCGTGGGCACGTGAGCATATCGGTTGGTCCCTAGATGAATGGAAAACCGTGGCCTGGTCCGCTGAGTCACGATTTCAGTTGGTAAGAGCTGATGGTAGGGTTCGAGTATGGCGCAGACCCCACGAAGCCATGGACCCAAACTGTCAGCAAGGCACTGTTCAAGCTGGTGGTGGCTCCGTAATGATGTGGGCTGTTTTTTCATGGCATGGACCTCTGGTGCGACTGGACCGAACATTGACTGGAAATGCTTATGTTCAGCTACTTGGAGATCACTTGCAGCCATTCATGGACTTCATGTACCCAAACAACGATGGGATTTTTATGGATGATAATGCGCCATGTCACCGGGCCACAACTGTTCGCGATTGGTTTGAAGAACATTTTGGACAATTCCAACGAATGATCTGGCCACCTAGATCGCCCGACATGAATCCCATCGAGCATTTATGGGACATCATCGAGAGGTCTGTTCGTGCCCAAAATCCTGCACCATCAACGCTTTCACAATTATGGACGTCTATCGAGACAGCATGGCTCAATATTCCTGCAGAAGACTTCCAACGACTTGTTGAGTTCATGCCATGTCGAGTTGCTGCACTTCGCCGGGCGAAAGGAGGGCCGACACGATATTAAGAGGTATCCCATGACTTTTGTCACTTCAGTGTATAGTATAGAAGATAGATATAGTATAGTAGATAGATATAGTATAGTAGATAGATATAGTATAGTAGATAGATATAGTATAGATAGATATAAGTGTAGTATAGTGTATATTATAGTATGGTATAAATATAGTATACGAGATATAAATAGAAATAGTAGATTTCCAGAGAAATCTACAAAAAGTCTAATAGTTGATATAAAAGTGGAATATAATAAAATATACTTATTTCAAAATCTAATAAACAAAAGTTTTCAAAATAGTTTTTATTATAAAGTACAGCGATGGCATTGAACTAAGGTAATTGCCTTTCAAATTACCACTTACAAGATACAGTATCTTTTACTTCTGTGGTTTCTACTTTTCCATTGCCCTTAACCGCAAACTTATTTTTATCATTGAAAGTCAACGATTTATATTTAAAGCGGGGTCACTTGCTAAAAGAAGAAAGTCAAGTTTGTTCTTAAATTACCTTTATTTCACCTGCAAATCATTAAAGCGTACCAAAAAAAGATCTAATTTGTTTTCAAAAATTGCCTGCAGACTGCAAATTAAACGCCATAATCAATAAATAACGGATATGACTCATTTGCAATTTCAGCTGTTTACGTATTCCTCAATAGGTTTTGAGTTTAAATGGTACAGGGTTTGATTACAAATAGGAATGCGAGATCAAACGAGATGATATCTCTATCATTAAGCTTGTTTGCGATTTGAAAGCTAATGAATTATGTAAAAAGTAATTCGGTATTTGTAAGTGAATGAGTTATGAAAAATCTAATTTGTGATTTGAAATCTAATTTTGAAAATAAAGAGTTTTAAATGTTTGGGTTGAATTCAAAAGCACTAAAATAATATTTGGTGCAAAAGTCAATAAAAATTTAAAACATTTAAAATTTCTAAGAATTAATTTGCACTTCTTAGTCAGCCAATATAAGCAAATTTAACAATAAACATTTTAACAAATTAACGGTCTCAATTGTTTACGTATTCCTCAATAGGTTTTGAGTTTAAATGCTACAGGGTTTGATTACAAATAGGAATGCGAGAATAAACGAGATGATATCTCTATCATTACGCTTGTTTGCGATTTGAAAGCTAATGAATTATGTAAAAAGTAATTCGGTATTTGAAAGTGAATGAATTATGAAAAATCCAATTTGGGATTTGAAATCTAATTTTGAAAATAAAGAGTTTTAAATGTTTGGGTGCAACTCAAAAGCACTGAAATAAAATTTGGTGCAAAAGTCAATAAAAATTTATAACATTAAAAATTTCTAGGAATTAATTTGCACTTCTTAAAAACCAATTTAGGGCCTAGAATGGCCAAGTGTCTAACGCTCTGGCGCTCGGTTCCACAGGTTTCGGTTCGAGGTCCGGAGGTGCCATGAATGTTTGTAAGTTCGAAATCCACTTAATTCCTGGTCTAACATGATCGTAGAGTATTGTGGGAGTATTGTTACTCTGCTTCCGTAGCTTATCTTCAAGCTACTACTGTGTCCAAAAAGTAAGACCAATTTTCAATTTAAATTTCCCGGACATATAGTATTTCAATTTTCTTTCTTTTTTAGGTTGTTGGCACTGTCCTTGATTTCTGTGTGAAATTTTACGTCAAAATATGTGTAGTGCTTGCCTTAAGGCATCGAAGGCAATTGTCTAAGTGTTTACCAGCTGCATTGAACAAAAAGAAAGCAATTTAAACAAGATTTGTTGTAACATAAACAATCGTAATTTACATAAAATTTACATTAATTTCTTAACTAGCTCGCTCGAGCGGTCGATACCAGGGGGAAAGTATATTATCCAGCTAAACAGATAAGTGCTGCATTTTATATTGTTGACACACACGTGCTTGAATGGGTATAACAATGCAAAAGAAAGTCCTGTTGTGTAAAGTAAGAATCATTATTTTAATAAACCTAATTTAACTCGATCTAATTTTCGGGGATTTCTATTTTGGTAGGTTTTTAACTCGATAGATAAGAAAAAATTTTTTAAAAATACTTCAGTTTTTGTTGAAATTTGTACATCGTAATTTATACGTTTTGTTTCAGAAAATGGCGAACATTTAAAAATATAATTAGGAAAAAAAAAAAAAAAAAAAAAAAAAAAACTCATTGAATGATTGAAACGAAATTATGATATGGAATCAGATATGAAAATAATAAATCAGAAATTACATCATTTATACTAATAAGAGGATGTTATACAAAATGATTTTTTAGTTTTTTTTTTGCATTATTAATTTAATAAAAGTATTTTCTCTTAATTGATTTTTATGGCGACATCACTTGTTATATTAAACTGCTATAGCGCTTGTTATAGCAAATATGCATCATCTCATGTCTTCATATGTTCTAAAAAATTTACAGAGGCTTTTTTTTATAGCTTTTCTTTTTAAAAAAAGTGAAAAGTTTACGAGTTGGCATTGGATTTGGTTTGTTGCTCTACGAGAATTTTTTTCACACTTTAGATTAATTAGGCCGGGACCTACAGTTTAACATGTATACTAAACGACTAACAAACATTCATACCACCGCCAGTATTCTAACCTGAAGCCTGTGGTACAAAAGGCCAGAATGCTAGTCAATTGGATATCGGGCTGCGTAGTCTTATCGAGAACGACAAATTCCAAGAATGAGCACGACAAATCTGCCGGCAGGTGCAGTGAAATAGGCCTACCGTGAGTAATTTTGATTTTATAATATAACCGTCGTTTCTGTGATAAATGATATACAGCCGGTATGTATGATTGTATTTGGTTTGCCACTCTATGGTCATTTATTGCACACTTTAGGCTAATTAGACCGGGCCCTACAATTTATCGTGGAATCCGAACCCCTAATAAACAACTATGTCACCGTTAGGATTCAAACCTACTACTACGTACTAAAGGCCAGAGCACTAGCCAATTGGCCATCAGTCTATGTCGAATATGGGCAAGATAAATCCGCGGGCAGGTGCAATGAAGAAGGGTTAAAATGGGTAATTTTGATTTTATAATAACTGTCGTTCCAATAGTAAATGATGAATAGTTGGTATGTATGACTGGATTTAGTTTGTCACCCTACGGTCCTTTTTTGCACACATGAGGCTATTTAGACTAGGATCTACAGTTTAACGTGGATTCCGAACCACTAACAAACATCTATGGCACCGATTCAAACCTGTGGTGCTGAAGGCCAGAGCGCTGGACAATTGGCCATCAGTATGTGCAGAGGATAGGCACAACAATATGACATTATTAATTTACTTAATTTTTACACTTACAAATAGATTTTTAAAAATTTGTGCTCTTTTAATGATAATTCGTTCAGTTTAAAATTTATTAAGAATTAGTTCAATTTTAATAACTAAAAAAGAGTGCAGACAATTAATGCACATAAAACATAATAAAAATATTCAATTTTTAAATATACTTAGATGCATTATCTAATATTTCCTATATTTATATTTCCTAAATACACTCATATCTATAAATTAAGGATAATGAAGTTCAGGCAAAGAAAGAGACAGAAGCAAAACAAATTTGACTTATTTGTAAAGTCTATTTATTAAACAAAAGGTAAAGAGCAAAAAAAATGCTATATTTTGACATAATTAATAAAAATTGCGATTTTTACTCCCTGGAACAAATTTCAAAAAAGAACCTATTTACAAAAAACAGTATAACATGGATAGTATGATGGTTAATATAGAGTATGTCTCCCGGACGATGCAATACAGGCCTTACAACGCCTAGGCATGCTGAGTATGAAATTATCAATCTGATCTTGTGGAATATTACACCACTCATCAAGCAATGCCCTCCGAAGTTCCGGTTGACAGGTGGGAGGGGGTTGACGGGCTGCAATTCGTCGGCCAAGCATAGCCCACACATGCTCTATTAGATTCAAGTCCGGTGAGTATGCTGGCCAATCCATACTGGTGATATCCTCCAATTAAAGGCATTCGTCTACAATGTTTGCACGGTGAGGACGGGCGTTGTCATCCATAAACAGAAATTCAGCACCCATGGCGCCCCGAAACAAACGTACATGTTGTTCCAGAATGACATCCCGATAGATGTGGCCTGTCATCGTTACACTCTGAACATGCAGGGCAGTTCTGGAACCAAGAATAATTCCTCCCCAAACAAGCCATCCTGCACCACCGTAACGGTGTCGTTCAATGGTGTTCTCTTGGTGGTAACGGGTACCTGGCGCTCTCCATATGAAAGTCCGGCGAGAATCAGACTGCTAACTAAACCTGGACTCGTCGGAAAACATCACACAAGACCACTGTTGCGGTGTCCACAATGCATGCTCTCTACTCCAGGTTAATCGCAGGCGACAGTGAGTTGCGGTAAGTGGAA
Organism: Caerostris darwini; assembly: GCA_021605075.1. NCBI lineage: Eukaryota > Metazoa > Arthropoda > Arachnida > Araneae > Araneidae > Caerostris > Caerostris darwini. The sequence continues at coordinate 190,213 of BPLQ01008821.1, forward strand.
CACATCTGACAGGCCTACGAGCATATAGACCAATGTGCCCTAAGCGTCTGTACACGGTCTGCCTTGAAACTGTCGTATCGGTAGCTGAAGAGAGCTGACGAGACAGGTCTGATGCTGTGCCCCGTCTGTTTCTTTTGGCAGTAACTGCTAAATACCGGTCCTCATTCGGCGTTGTAACTCGGGGGCGACCTGTGCTGCAACATCTACTCACATTACCATCATCTTGGAATCGTTGCCAAAGCCTGGAGATGACACTCTGGGCGATTCCAAGTTCCTCGGATACTTCCAGCTGATTACGTCCACATTCCAGTCGTCCGATAATTCTACCACGTAAAAAATCATCCAAATGCTTCCCTTGTGCCGTAACTATGCGGTTATTGCACTGAAAGGCTTTTAAAGCGCTTGTAAACAATTTTACTTCTTTGCCACCATACCTTATGTACCCCTCTCTTACACTCTGGTCATTGTGACGTACTATCCGCGCCATCTGGTGGTTTTCTGTAATTTGCATATTCTTCTTCAAAATGTGTGTGATAATTCTACAGGGAAAATTTTTATTTTAGAGTTCAATTTCTGTGTGATTCTGAATTATCCTTAATTTATGGACATGAGTGTAGTAAAATAAGTCTTAAAAATAGGTGCATTGAATTAGGCCTAACCTGAGTGAGTTTGATTTTATATTATAATTGTCGTTCCAGTGATAAATGATGTGTGGTTAAAGTTCCCCGTATTTAAAAACAACATATAAGTTGATTAATATAGTTGCAACCACTTAATTAGTCATTCTTCATGTAATTTAACATGTAAATAATGAAATAAGTTTACTAATCTAATATCACAGCGATTAATATTCATTTTTAAACACGTGAAATATCAAACATTAATCAGAAATAAAATCTGCGGAAATAAATTAAACGTGTTGGAAATTATTAATGACTTTTAATTTGTCCTTGCCAAAACATATCTTTATTTAGAAAGTTGAATGCCCTTACTTACAAAACGGAACTAAAAGGAAATTGTGATAACGAAATTTTAAAAATAAATATATTTGAAGGTTTCGAGAGTTCAATCAAAATGTGCCATGGTTCTCTGCGCAATAACTAAATATAACATAACGAAATATCACCTGTAAAACTGGCCCCAAATTTTCGATATGCGCCAGTATTATTTTGAATATGGAATCCATTTTGAAAATTGATCATTATTTCAAAATGTATGACACTTCATTGTCATTCACATTATTACGTAGTATCCGTTTCATGATTTAAGTCATTATCCATTTAGCTTCAATGTCTGGCCTTCGGACACATATTTTGCATTAATTTTCGCTGTTTTATTTCCTTTTCTGACGCAATTTATCAGCTGCGTTTCGCTATATCGATAGAATTTCGAAAAACTTTAAATTTTACTTATGTTTAATTCATAGTTTCAGAGAAATTCGTAGATGGCATTATTAGGAGTGGCTTAAATATTTCTGATTTCTATAACTGGTTGTCGGTTACATTTTTAGGACTTATTTTACTGTTTATGAAATATATAGTTATATATATTTCCTAGTAGTAAAATATTATGTATAAATTTTTAAGACTTATTTTACTATTTAGGAAATATATAGTTATATTTCCTAATAATAAAATATTACACATAGATTTTAGGACTTATTTTACTATTTAGGAAATATATAGTTATATATATTTCCTTGTTGTAAAATATTATATATAGATTTTTAGAACTTATTTTACTATATAGGAAATATATTGTTTTATATATTTCCTATATTTATAGGAAATATAACAATATGCATCTAAGTATATTTAAAAATTGGGCAATTTTAGTTCTTAATAAATAATTTAGGCAGAAATTCTTTAAAATCGATCTGAAGGTGCAAAAAATAAGTGAATTAATCATGTTATATTATTTTAATTAAATTGTGGTGTTTTTTTTTGCAATTCTTTGTGTTATAAACAATTATTTAATGCTGTAACTATAAACAATCTAATAAATACAAGACTATAATACAATCTAATAATAAATACATGTAAGAAAATGTATGAGATTTTTAAAGTGCCAAAATGCGAAAAATAATTCGCTGGACTTTGTGTTAAAAAATAATGCAATTGAATTACTTTTGTCTAAATTTATGAAGCAACATTGTTTTACTTATCAGATTATTATGCAAATCGCTCTCATTAAATATTAGAGAAATATAAAAAATTTAATTTTTATACAATTATTTCTTTTCAACTGAAGAATTTAATTTTGCAGTATTTTCTGTAAGATACTTTTATACATTATCTTTAATTTTTAATTTTTGATTAAGCCAATTTTTTGTTGCTACTAATGCCCCTGATGCAGAAAAGCCTACACAAATCCCAGTCGACTGGTCCATGGCTAAGGATAATATGCAACTTAACTTTTAGCGAGGAACCACGAGGGCTGAAGACTGACTAGACTTCAAGATAACCCTCTACGATCATATTAGGCCGGGACTTACGGTTTAAAGTGGATTCCGAACCACTACAAACATTCATGGTTCCACCGGAACTCGAACCCGAAACCTGTGGCACAGAGTGCTAGACACTCTGCTATTAAGCGAGTAATTACTACAAATATTTAATATGTAATAATTACGCACCTTAAGACTTTAAATGAGGAGTAAATAATAACATGCCCAATGGGAAAGAAAATTGCTAATCATGCATGCTGCCCAAAGTATTGGGAATCATGCAAATATTTTTATTTCGTTTTGCATCCAAGTCCGACGTCATATGCTGAAGGCATCTAATTGGTCGTGACGTCGGGAACAGATGTATACATTGATATGTCAATCAAGTATTGTGAGCTCGATGGTCGGCTGGCTGCAGGTAACATGATTTGATCATAATTAAGTTAAAAACCAAAAGTATGGTTTTGTAAAGTTTTACTTTTTTACCTTTGTGTATAATAAAATTTACTTACTTTATTAAATTTAATTAAAATGTAGCGATTATTGCTTCTTCTATACTCTACACCGCGGCACTCGGCTAAATTTTCCGACAATGCATTTAAATGAAATAAAAAGAAATATTTGTTTTCTAAGTAGAGACATCTTTTAAATGCTTTTCTCAACTATAAATTTCACAACATTTTAAAATTGAATTACTCACAACAAAGGACTATAACGGAAGATGAAATTTGTAAAACATAATCATAGTGCAGATAAAAACTATGAAATATATATGACCTTTTTAAGATCATAGCCTTTGATTTAAGAAAATACATAAATCCTTTCACAACAATATACTGCAACTGCATTTTTTTTTTAGTCACATGGCCTATATTTTTTAAGGAAGGAGGATTCCTGGCACAAATTAGACCTTGTACGGCTTGTAACATTAACTCTCTAAGTACAAAATGCATGTCGTAGGGAGGTTTTCTTTCTTATGTACAAACAACAAAGAGCAGGCTATCCTTATAACGAGAGCAAGCATTCGCGATGAACACGTAATCCATTGTTAAGTGTCAAAACCAAACAGTATTGTTCCTTTACCACGCCTTCCTTGAAAAAAGTCACGAAGCAGTCATCCTTGACCTCCGTACTCTGCTAATGAGACAAATAAAGCAAATCTATCGGACATGGAACAACCTCCACCATTATTAGAAAGCGTGGTCTCGCCTAGTTAATTTACTGCCCCAACTGCAAGGTCTTCAAATGAATATTACCGAAGTGCTTACTCGGAAGGAAATTTTCTTCAAGTCGTAATCCGGTTTTTTATATTCTAGAAGATTTACATTAAAATGCTGGACAGGGAGAAGAAAAAAAAAGTCACTTTTTGACATTGAATGAGGTAAAGTGTCTGAGGACACAGAAAAAGTCCCAACCGCATGTAATACCGACTGGATTTTTTTTCAAATTAGTCGTAAGATCGAAATTCTATTGTTTTCCAAATTGGCTGCGTTTGAATGTGAACTTTTTTTGGAACAGGACATACAGAAGTAATTGCTCAGCATTTGCATAAATATCAGAGAAAATTTAGATAACTCATGATTAGAGGCACATATACAGCAATTGCAATCATGACTCATTCTTTCTAAAAACAGTAACTGTAAAGAGTGCTGCTAATACCCATTAATACTGGCTGTTCTAGACTATTACTGGAAACCTAGAAGATTCATACCTAGAAGCACATAGTGTACAGTAACTGCAATCATATCTCATTCTTCCTAAAAACAGTAACTGTAAAGCGCGCTGCTAGTGCCACACTAGGATGTGAACACTAGTACTCGAAATTTTTTGGAACAGGAATAACTGCTCATCATTTGCATAACATATTAGAGAAAATCTAAAAAATTCATATCTAGAAGTTCATATACGGCAATTGCAATCATGGCTCATTCTTTCTAAAAACACACTAGGATGTGGACACCAGTACCGGATGTTTTTGGAACAGGAATTACAAGAGTAACTGCTCAGAATTTGCATAATAGAGAAAATCTAGATAACTCATACCTAGAGGCACATATACAGCAATTATAATGATCTCATTCTTTCTAAAAACAGTAACTGTAAAACGGGCCACTAGTACCACACTAGGATGCGGACGCTAGTACCGGATGTGTTTTGGAACAGGAGTAACATCTGAGCATTTACATAACATATTAGAGAAATCCTAAATAACTTTTACCTAGCAGGCACATATAAGGCAATTGCAATCATGTCTTTTTCTTTCTAAAAACAGTAACTGTAAAGCATGCTACTAGTACCACGCTAGGATATGGATACTCGTAATGGATGTTTTTTGGAAAGGGAGTAACTGCTCATCATTTGCTTAACATATTAGAGAAAACCTAGATAACTTATACCTAGTAAGCACATATAAGGCAATTGCAATCATGTCTCATTAATTCTAAAAAGAGTAATTGTAACTAGCGCTACTAGTACCACCCTACCAGAGTTTTACTTGTGCCCTTTTGCATGCCATCAGCAGGCCTTAACATTGGTTGAAAAGTTAGGTAAAGAAAATGATGTTGTAATCCATTTAATGTATTGAATTTTCAAGAATCTTTAGTTCAAGTGTTACAATTAAGGAAATGAAATTGTAAGATACTCTAATAACCTTGAATTTATTATGCACGATTAACTTTATTTCTTGCTAATAATAACTTACTTGTCAAAGAACATTTATGCATTTATTTTAGACAAAGAAGTAACTTTTAGGAAGGCTAATTAATTTACTAATCGAACCTTCAAGGTCTTTAAATGACTATTACTTAGCACTTAACGAAAACTTTCCTGTTGCAATACGTTTTTTAAAAAACTTTTTTTAAAATCCTTTTTGCTAATTGATTTATATTAAAGCTGGACTGGGAGGTACGAAATCACTTTTTGACATTGAAAGGGGTAAGGTTTGTGGGAGAACTCGAAAAGACCCCAACCGCATGTAATAACTGAATTGGGGTTTTCTCAAACTAGTTGCAAAGGTCAAAATGCCATTGTTTTGAAAACTGGCTGGCCTAGAGGTAGAATGATGCAGTTCACTTAGGTGTACTGAACTTTACAGGGATTTTACCTTCAAGTGTCACACTTGGGGAACAGAAGCTATGAACTGACTGCTCTTATGGCCTTGACTTTGATAAATATGATTTATTTTCTTCCTTGATGAAAGTAATTTACTTTTTAAAGTACCGTTTTATTTTTAACTGTGAAAATTAAACTAAATTGCTTAGTAAGGAAAAACCTTTTTTAAAAGGTAATACCCAAGAAAGTGTGATTTTTTTTTTGTGTAATAGCGTGGTAGAAATCAAGACTAAGAAATCACAAATTAATGCTATCATATGATGCACGAGGAATATTATAATTTATTCAGTTGTGATTCATATTGTGTAAAATAAGTTGATTTTAATGATAATTATTTTTTTTTGAAAAGTTATCAAAGTGGGGAGGTATTTTTTAAATATGCATGAAAAAATAGAAAATCTAGTTGCATTTTAAAAGAAAAATTCTTCATAGCAATATTTTACTGAAAATCAAATTGATTAAAAAATTTTCCTAAATCTAAGTTATAAATTAAAAATCTATTGAACATTAAAATTTTTTTTATGTTTTTATTAATTATATTTATTATTTTATATTTATATTATTATTAGTTATATTTTTTAATTGAATACATCCTTTTTAAAATTTTCAGGTAACCGTTTTTAAAAATTTTATTCTGCCATCTAAATTATCTAAAGGATGACAAAATATTATTATATCTTACAGGTACTATAATACTGATATACCTCTCTGTCTTTATACACACATATATATATATATATATACTTTTGGAATCCTATGTATGAATTTACCAATTAAGTTTGACGCTTCATGGAGAACTGACCGAACATTGACTGGAAATGCTTATGTTCAGCTTTTTTTTGCAGCCATTCATGGACTTTTTTTTTTTTTTTTTTTTGGTTTCAAATTTACTCTACTTTATTTTTTGAAATTTAGTGTAGAGGCTTAGAGGGTACGTAGGTCACAGAATATAAATTATCAACAGGTAATGAAATAAAAAAAATTGGCCCTGAAAAAAATTTATTGAGCTTGAAAAATTTACGCTAAAAAGAATATTTAGAATTAAAATAATGATAGAATTTAGATAATTATTGTTACTTTTTTGCTTTAGATTAATTAATTTTTATTTATATATTTTTCACATTTACTTTATTTTGACAAACATTTATTTTTTTATTATTTTTGTTTGTTTTATTGTTGTTTTTCTTGTGTAACATTTATTTTTGTTTGACAACTATCTAATTTTGCTTGACACATTAAAAAACGCTTAAATAGGCAGATTTATGATATTGTAGCATATATCTACTGAAACAATAGAACGATATGTTAGCAATTTTCTAAGTAAGTATACGATATCGATACGTATAAAATAGATGGAGTTTTTGGGTTTCATAAGATATTTATCAGCTGGTCCGTTTCCATATGCTTTGAAATAGTAAGAAGTATATCGTTACGATCAGCCAAAATGATTCGAAAAATGTTGTTGCATGTTGCACTATATTATATGAAAATTATCATTCTAGAACAGTTTGGTAACCTGGAATTTTGTAATTTTAACTTCAGTTCATTATTATTCTACCACAAAAAGAAACCATTTTAATATTTTTATTTTAAAAACTATTATTAAAATTATTTTAACATGATTTTATACTTTGAAGAATTGTTTGTACAATTGTATAAAACAGGACTTGTTATTTTAATATTTTTTTGACGTAGTTTTATGGCAATTTTATACTTACGATACTATTTATTACGTAGACTAACTGGGCGAAAGCCCCTTTAGCTTCTCATGATGTAGTAACTTGTATCTATGTGTTCAAAATTTTTTGTTAAAAGTACAAACAATTCTGTTTTTGAAAATTTATAGTAGAATTGTTTTACATATCTGTCTTTGTAAAGATAGTACATGTAGTAATTTACAATTGATTATAATTTACACCACTAATTTATTTATTTTAAAACGAAAACAAAATCTTTGTTTTGAGTGAGTGAATAGTAAATATTGATAACTTTCGAGAAAAATTTAAAAAAAAAACCTTTTGTTTTAAAAATATTTGAAAAAAATATTTTGAATAAAAAAATTCTTTATATCTAATAATTATATTTATATCTAATAATAATTATATCTTATCTAATTATGTTAAAGGTAAGATATGGTAGAAATCTCATATCGACAGTCGAACTGCCTAGTTTTTATTTTCGAGTTTTCTTCAATTCAGTAAGCCCTTCTGAAAAGTTATACACAACCCTTCAGGGTCACTCTAAATCTTTTCAGGTACTACAATGAGATAAAAACTAAACTGTTCATATAAACAATTTAAAATAGTTCATACAAACAAATTAAAATAATTCATACAAAAAAATTAAAATAATTCATATAAACAAATTAAAATTGTTCATATAAGCAAATTAAAACAGTTCATAAAAAAAATTTAACGTAATTCATGCGAACAAATTAAGTTCAATGCATGTTAAATCATGCAAATCGCAAGAAATGACAATTTTTAAAACAAATTGTCGTCAATTCATAAAGTTTTTCGAATAATTATAACTACCAATTAGTTTTTTCGCATAATTACATGTTTATTCTGTAATGTATATCTAAACATTGTATTTTTATTTCAATTAACGTTGATTTTTAAAAACATTTAATTGACACAAGTAAGAATTTATTAGTGCATAATTAAATTAAAAAAAATTATACAAAAAAACAAACAAACAAACAAACTGATAAACAATAATGATATTAAAACGCAAGGAAATCATTTACAATGCTTGTTTAAATCCTACAATATGAATTGATGCATGCATAGTCTTCCGAGGACACAAAATGTCTGTGACGAAACACAAGCAATTGACCATTGAATCACACGAATTCGCCATTACTGTCTCCTTTCAACATATCCCAAAGGACAACAGATCAAAACCTTTTTGTTAATTACTAAAAAAAGTAAAAAAGCATGGGGAATATTTACATTTTGACATGCATGGCTGGGCATGCAATGATAGAAAAATTCAATGTGTGAATGATCATGAACACAGCAGACAAGGCAAAACCCACCGCCGGCTTTCCCAACAATAAACTGCGATGACATATCGGATACAAGGTGACAAAAACGTACGGTACGAAAGCGAGTATGCAGGAAGTATTAGTCATGCAATGTTTGTTAGTAAGTGCTCACGGCAGATTGGAATGACGACTGATGTGGTTTCGAAACCGAGTCGGAATCGGTTCCTCTTCGGTGGCGTCGTAGTATGATGGACGGTTTCTCGGCCAAGGATAGCATTTTGCTTTCCATGGTAATTAACGAAGAACTAGCTTTTAAGGAAGATTTGCTCGAACTGATGGTCACTTGACCATTGCAATGTCTTGTTAAATAAGTATTCATGTAATAAGTGATTAGAAAAAGATATTCCATGAGGATATTATGGATCGATTTATCCAGTAAGGATATTTTAAACTAATTATTTGAAAGTTCGGTGATCAATAATAGGATATCAATTTGTCAGATTATGATTACAAATGAGCTTAGTAGCTTATACAGAAGATTTGCTCTAGCTGATGGTCATCTGACCATTGCAGTGTCTTATTAAATAAGTATTCATGTAATAAATAATTAGAAAAAGATATTCTTGTAAGGATATTATGGATCGATTTATCCAGAAGGATATTTGAAACGGGTTCTTTGAAAGTTCAGTGATCAATAATAGGATATCAGTTTGTCAGATTATCATTATAAATGAGATTATATTGTTAAATCATAATTCTATGAATAAATCATGTAAAAAATATTAAAACCTGTTATGTAAGCAGCATTGTAGTTATTATTATCATGGGTTGTTATACATGCTGGAAAAAAAATTAGAAATTACATTTGCTATTACAAATAATTTTATGTCATTAAAAATGATTTTAGGGCATGATGGCCGAGTGACTAGCTTTCTGATGCTCATTGCCACAGGTGTTGGGTTCGAGTCACGACTGTACTATGGATGTTTGTAGTGGTTCGAAATCCACTTTAAGCTGGGTCCCAGTCTAATAAGATTGTAGAGCGTTGAGAGTAGGTCTGACCACTCTACTCTGTAAAAAGAAAGCATCTCCTGTTTCGAAATCTGCCATCAGGCAGATGGCCTTGGCTCACCAAAGGGCTGTTGCGCCAGTGATGATGATAAAAAATGATTTTGAGAATAAATCGTTTAAAAATAAATAGTAAAATCAGTCTGGGTTGCCACTCTACTGTCATTTTGTACATATTCTGGGATAATTAGACCAGGGCCTACAGTTTAGCGTGGACTCCGAACTACTAAAAAATATCCATGCCACCTCCAGGATTCAAATCTGAAACCTGTGGTACCAAAGGCCAGTTCAATAGCCAATTGGCCATCAGGTCGCTGAGTTATTCTGTAAATGGCGATGCTGTTATCACTTATTATCCCACATATGTTGGTATAAACTTCTTTCGACATTTGAGACCTGATGATGGCCAAGTGGCTAGTTCTCTGGCTTTTGGTACTATAGACTTCAGTTTCGAATCCTGTCTGTGGTAAGGATGTCTGTTAGTGATTCAGAATCAGTTTTAAACTCTACGTCTGGGCCTAATTAACCCTCGTGTGCAAAAATGTACCATATAGCGAGAAACCAATTATTCATTATTTCCTACAAGGGGATTTATTCTGCTTAAATGCGGATTCTAAGAACAAAAGACAACAAATAAAAAACAATTCGTTGAATAAATATTCAGTTTAACTACCGATTATAGGGAAGAAAAACGGATAAAACATGCTCTTCCTTATGGACTTATTTTCAAGTTTATTCCTTTTAATTTTTACATTGATGGATCTGGTGTTCCACTTATATATGTCCTGTACCGCCCAACGACGGGCAATGACAAGATAGCTTTCAAAACTGCCTTGCTTTTGTAGGTCGAATGGGAATTTTTTTTTTTATGAATAAGCTGATTGCGTATGCTAGAGACATGCAAATGTTGTAATAATCACCGAGTTTCTTTGCTTCTGAATGCATCGTCTTCAAAGCATGCCCCCAGGTTATTCGAATCTACAGCCCTCTTGCATGTTAACTGTGAGGGTTATCACTGGGTCACAAGTTAGATCAATTTTCAAAAGGCATTAAAAATTTAATTCCTTCAGGTGTTTCGTAAATTGAGGACTTTCAGATACATTTATTTTATTTTAAGATATTTATATCTATGATTAAAATTACATGGTAATAAAAAGTTAAATATAGTCAATACATTGTACAATGTCAATTTGTACAATATTTAAAAAAATGAGTCATACGGCAGAAGACCGCAAAATACCGATATAGTATTTAGTCTTAAACTTTGAATGCTAATATATCCATAACAAAATAAGGAGGTTATAGCTGAGTGCTATATTAAGTCATAGATAAAACTTTACGCTAAATTATTTAATATTTTGTAATACAAACAGAATGTTAAATAAATTAGTCAATTAAAATGCTAACTGACGAATCAATTTAATACGCTCTAATGCTTTTGAAATAAGACAAGAATTTAATACAAAGAAAAAAATGAGTCACTGAAATAATTAGACTTAATTAGATGATGCAAAAATAAGAAGCACTAAGCTCAATATTCGCTGGAAAATGCCAAAAGTGATTAATATGAAACTTAAAAAAAAAAAAAAAAAAGGAATTGATCAAAGCACGACGTGTACTTATAGCCATTGGAAATACAAATTTTTAAAATCCCAACCCAAAAAATTAAAAGTGATTCAATACCATACTACAAAACATTTCAATCAAAAGCCAAATTCTCGAGAAAATTCCTTAAGACTAACGTTATTCATGAATCAATTCAAGAGTTAAAGGGCTCAAAGTACTATTTTCCGCCAAAATTTGTAATGGAATTTTATTTGCTTGGCCTTCCTTTTCGGATAACATCAAGGACCCCTAACCAGGACAACATCATTTTCACACATGATAATAAATAGAGCAAGTTCAAGAATCATGTATCAAACATGTTCAAGAATCATGTATCAAACATGTTCAAGAATCATGTATCAAACATGTACAAGAATCATGTATCAAACATGTTCAAGAATCATGTATCAAGCTGGTTCAAGATAAAAATATAATATATAGAGAAAAAAAGGCAAATTTATCCCCTGATCAAAAAAAAAAATTATTTCCCTTTTTCCTTATAAGCTAAACTATTACCTTTCTTTATAAGGAAAGGTATCATAATACTAAAATAGATTTTATTTCACTATTTAATAAATATTAAAATTTGTATGTTGAATATCAGTGAGAATAATTAAACAAAAATAACCAGAAAATATAACTCATAAATTTAGCTGTTAGTTTAACATTATTAATAACAAATTTAACTTGAATCTTTATATAAAATGTTTATTGACATAAATCTTACGAAATTTTTTTTTTCAGCTATGTTGTTAATAAATGTGTTAATTATTTCATAAATTATATTTCAAGGAAACTCTAATCATTTTTTGAAGGACTTGCTTTTTAAAGAGAAACAATAATGAGACTTTTATGTATTTATCAAAGTAAGAAAAAAAAATAATACAAATTTTTTAGAATTAAGTTCTACGAAGATAATGAATGTCCTCCACTTTAAAACATATTAAATGATAAATTAAAAGTTAAAAGTATACGTGCGGTTTTTCCAATTTCTATTCATATATTACAATAGCCTTTGAGAAATTCAGAAAAACGTTTTGTTTCATAAATAAATCTTTCATATTTGTCCAATAGAATAAAACTTATCCAAGACAAAAGCTGTAGCCTTCATAATTTATTTTCCTATTTTCAGATGCTATTTTAATAATTGCAAAGTTTTAATCTTTTTGTATTTATTTGCTGCTTTTATTTAATTGTTCGTGCCATAAGAGAATTTGAAAATAACAGTTTACATTAGTAAATACTTCACGAATTATATAACAAGAAATTCTTATTTCAGCTAAGCCTTCACGATAATTCTTTACTTTCAATTCCTTCTATTAGCTCACACTCTCCCTATATATATCTTGTTCAAATTTTCAATCGTTCATAAAATACTTTTTATTCATTCACTCTAGTTCAAATACATTTTTTTTTAACTTGTAGTAGATGACACTTGATGTTATTGCAGTTTTTTCAAATATTAATTCAGTAATTAAATTTAATTAAATAATTTTAGTTTTTTTTATATTTAAGTTGCATATATCTACCAATAGATGGCGCTAGATAACTTAAAAAATGAATGGAAATTATTTATATAGGACTTTCTGCAATATTGTGAAAAAAAGTAGGAATTGTCTTTTAAATATATTTTTTTTTATATTACTTGTTTTATTAATGAAGAGAAAGAGAATATTTTAAAAAAACCATTATACGATGTCATCTTTTGATCAAGCGATATTATTAATGTCACCCGACTAGTGACGCAGTGACAACGTGCGTCGCTGGTGAGTATTAGAACTGAGGCTGGCTGCTTTGTTATAGACAGTGTTTCAAAAAACGAGGAGCCTCGATGGCGTTTGTGAGGTTCAGCATCTTGTCTTGTTAGTCACTAGCATCGTCACCTCGTTTGCCTCCCATTAGCTGGTGGGAGTTTACCGGATTTTCTCCCATACGATACGCAAATGTGGCTAAAAGTCCTCCCGGAAGACACTGCCCTCCTACTTCAGCGTCACGCGACCAAGTCAAACTTGTACTTGCGAGCGCTCTATCATAACAGAAGCTGTCCCCCTTTCCCTCCTTCCATGAGACCACACGGATTTTTGGACTTGGTTCAAATTTTGCTGTCAATCAAGTGGGATAAGAAAAAAAGTCTCATTTAAATGTTTTCTCATATTAAATTAACACTTAAATTTTATAAAAAATAACACAGAAAACGTTGAAGAGAGATCATTCAAAATAGACAAAATAGTAAAAATAAATCAAAACACAGACTTAAAGTAGTTCTTATTATAAAGAAATTCAAAAAAAAATGTGACAAAGGCAGAAATCATTGGGAATTATAAATATAAATTTTTCATTGTTTTATATAAGGATAAATCCATTAAAAAGGTGAAAAAGTAACCTACTTTAAATTTGATTACAGTGAAATTGATTGATTGAAAACTTGTTATTGAGGCCTAGTTAATAACTATTTTGTAAAAAAATTACAAAAACGTTTTAAGGCATTAATTCCAAAATTCGCTTATTATTTGTAATTTTCATTGAAATATATTTTTGATTTGATACTTTGCGACTATGGCGGGTCCATTACTGTAGAGAACCTCAGCATACGCTCTACTGTTCTTAACTGTATCCCTTTTTGTGTTACTGCTTATACCTTTAGTGATTGTATTTATCGTTCTTTACTGTATTGGGCTGCTCGTTGGCTAATGGCCGAGACGGATGTAGCATTAAAAAAAAATCGATACTTTCTTTTCATATATTCAGATTAAAAATATAAAAATATTTTGTTGTTTTGTTGTTGTTTCTTATCCCACTTGGCTGCCAAGCCCACGAGCCCATATGTACTCCTGATTGAAGGGGAAGGAAGCAGCTTCTGTTGCGATGGAGCACCCCGTAGGTAGAAGTCTGACTTTGGCTCCGTGACGCTCTTACAGTCATAGGAGACCGGGACCTACAGTTTAAAGTGGATTCCGAACCACTACAAACATCCATGGCGCCGCCGGGACTCAAACCCAAAACCTGTGGCACCAAGCGCTAGAGCGCTAGACACTCGGCCATTCAGGTCCCAAATTTGTGAATACCAACGGCACGCGGTGTTCCCAGGTGGTCACCCACCCAAGTACTGACCGCGCCCAATGATGCTTGACTTCGGTGATCTGACGAGAACCGGTATATTCAGCATAGAAATATTTTTATTATACATACACACACACACACACACATATATATATATATAATATTAAACAAAATATTACTATTGTCTTCCTGATTAATTTGATTTATAAATATAGAAAATAGTTGGTTCAAATGTTCTGCAATCAGTTCTACCTTGAATATCTATATAAAGATTTTTCTGGTTGATCTTTTGTCATTTCCAATTTTAAATTCCAATTTCCTCACTTCCCTCTTTTTATGGCTAACGAATATCACTCACGAAAATAGATATCAATTTCTAACTGTGTGCCATAAATATATATGCATATATGAGGCACAGTTGGAATTTTTTTTTTTTTTTTTTAAGTGATATTTGTTTTTTTAATTTGTAAGAGAAGGAAGAGCGGAAATAAAGAGAAGGAAGTGAGGAAATTGGAATTGACAAAAGATCAACCAGAAAAATCTTTATTTAGATATTCAAGGTCGAAGTGATAGCAGAACATTTGAACAAACCATTTTTTATATTTATGAATCAAAATAACCAGAAAGACATTTCATAGCAATGCCTGGTTATCTAATGTAGAACTACTGTTCTGGTTATACACACGCAATATTATACATATATAGTTTTTGCACTATTGGAATTCGAAATACCTCAATGGACATTACTTTCTGGTATACAAATGTATGCTGTCCATTCCCTTTACAGAAACTTTAATTTTAAATTGCTTGTCAAATATCCAGATGAACTCTACCAGTTTAGAATCTGGCCAGAGCAGCTTGGTAGATAGCACGTTGGTTTTTCGAGCCAAAGAGCTTGGTTTAAAATTCGACATGATGCCTAACCGAAAGTTTTTTTTTTCTACCCCGAATATGAGCTCCCTAACTACGAAGATTAGAATGTCTTTCAATTGGGTGCTACTTTGACTGGGGACCCCGGACAGAGCCGGTTTTCTGTCATTTTGAGTAGTGCATCTTTTATAGGTTCTATCACAATGAATGGTAGTTTGAATGATATTGTTTCTTATTAAGTCTTTGGTATTATGATTGCTTTGGACACTTATTACTGGCATGCGAGTTTCCCCTCTGCACCTTGCTTGTCCGTAGGTTGCCATAAGAGTTCATCTTTTCGACGAGTTCCTCAGGGGTGAGCCAGTCACACCATACATCAATTAAATGATCCCTAGAGTGAGATCTGGTGAGACCTTTTTCTTCAATTGATCTAGTTCAATCATTCAGTTTTTAAACTATAAAAGTTTTGAATGTGTAATTCAGCTAACCAGCCTTCAAAGTAACATTGTAGTTCAAAGTGATAATTTTTCCAAGTCTTCTCGAATGCTTTTTGGTGGGTAGCAAATAGTTGACGTAATTTTTCGGCACTCAGTTTGAACCCTTTTAATAAAATTTGTTTGATGAAGTCAAAATTCTAAGCTTTATCCTCAACTTCTCTAGCAATAAGTTGGGCAATGTCATTAGGTAACAGTCCTAACAAATGTGCCACCCAATGCTCATTGTCGACATTTAAAAACTTAAGTTGCCTTTCAAATAAATTGAGGAACAGTGACATGTCGTCTTCTTTAGGATTAAAATTTGGAAGTAGCTTCGTTAAGTGTAAGATTAATTGAACACCAGGGACAATGTTGGCATTAGCTAATGGCTGTGTTGAGGTTCAGTTTGTAGACTTAATATCTCCAATTCAAATACGTGGAATCGTTTTAGTTCCTCAGCTTTTTCTGCGGCCATTACTTCTGCTTTTTCTGGCGCTTTCGCTCTCGGGCAGAGACGCTTTCAGTAGTTTCCTAACTCAGTCGAAGAACAGTAGTTTCGAAATTTAAACGGCTGTCACCTGGTGACACTTGGAGCAATTCATAATATTGCTTAGATATTGGTTTTATTTTATTAAAGGTGTAATAAATTCCCAGATTATTTACTTTTTAATTTGGATATAAAAACTGAATTACTTTTTGTTTATATTTGACATAAATACTTTTATTTTTAAAACGGATCATTTCATACAAGGTACTTATTCCCTTTAATAATCAATGCTTGCAAAATTCAGCATACTAGTTGAATCCACGCATAAAAAGATATATGTAAAGTATTTTGGAAGATATATGTAAAGTATTTGTATTTTTTCTAACCATTTAAAAAATTATCATATTATCTTATTATCATAATCATTATATCAAAAATTATCATATTATCTTATCATTATCATTATATAAACAATTATCATATTACAACAATTATCATATTACAACAATTATTATCTTATTATCTTATCATTATCATTATATAAACAATTATCATATTACAACAATTATCATATTACAACAATTATTATCTTATTATAATTATCATTATATAAAAACATATTATCTTATTATTATTATCAATATATAAAAAATTATCTTATCATCATTTGCGAGTAATTGCTCAAATTTATATGTTTGAATTCAGTATCACAAAATTACCTGAAAATAATATTTTTGTTGTGAATTTTGAAAAATTGTGTTTGTTTATGCTGAGTAGCGACAATAGAAATAATAAACACTATTAACTTAGAATTTGTTACCAAAATCAGAAATTTTTTAAATTTAGTTTGATTTCAAAATGTTTGGATTTTTTTAATTAAAAGAAGAGAAAAGTAGTTTAGAAATAATAGTAATAATAGTAATAATAATGACTTTCCATAAAGCCAAAACCTTTTTTCAAGGACTTGCGTTGCATTAAATTTTTTGAAAACAAAAAACTATGCTTGGTATTTCGTGCATTTATTTCAACTCTTAATGGAAAAATTAGATGTTCCTAAAAGTAGAAAATTCCTCTTTGACTATTGAAAATGAAATATGGTATATTAAAGGCATTGAAATTGACGCATACGAATATAAAATA
Source organism: Caerostris darwini (assembly GCA_021605075.1). Taxonomy (NCBI): domain Eukaryota; kingdom Metazoa; phylum Arthropoda; class Arachnida; order Araneae; family Araneidae; genus Caerostris; species Caerostris darwini. The sequence goes on from BPLQ01008821.1 coordinate 207,465, forward strand.
AATATTACTTTTTTGAAAGAATAAATTTTCTAAAATATTTAAGTCAGTGAAAATTACAAAAACTTATGAATGAATTAATCTCTTGGGTTTTATTAATTACCATTACATAATAATAAGAAAGATCTTACATCTTAGATAATTATTTTTGTAACTGTAAATTCCCGGATGACAAATATCTAAATTTGTTCCCAAAGAAAAGGTTTTTCTAAGCATTGACAATTTTGTTTATATCTTGAAATTTCGACGCAAAATTTCTATTTCGAAGAAATTCTGCAATGTCCTAAAGTTCTTATTGTTTATATTTTATGCTTCTAAAATTAAGACGTAGTTTTTATATAACTATGAGATTGTGGTAGGGGAATTTCCTAAGCCTTTTGAACCCCGTGTAATAAATAGATTTTGTATGGCAATTCATTGAAATAAGTAGTTAGACAAATATGTTAAATACTTTTTAATTTTTTCGCAATATTTTTATTAATGATTTTATAAAAGCATTAAAAAATTTTTGAGTTTAAATATACCAGAGGTTTTTAATATGGAATAAATTTTGGGAAGCATTTATTGATTTATTATTCTGGTTAGGGGTCCGTGGCGTTATTCGAAAATGACGGTAGAAACAATTTGACTGTAATCTTTGCTCTTGGTCCTTACAAAAATTGAACCAGATAAAAAATTACTACATTAAATTTATGTAATAATATTAAAATTAATGAAATATTAATTAATATTGTTAAATATTTTATTTACGGTGAACTATATTATATTTTTCATTTACATTATAATATTACTAATATATATATATATTAGTAACTAAGAGGGAAGAGAACTAAGTAGAATTTGAGAGAAACTGTAATGGAGTTATCTAGCAGAGAATTATGTGTGTGGTTGTTGTAATGCTAAATTTTATGCTTGAATATGCTTATGATATGAATTTTGTATATAGTGTGCTTTAAAGGTGATTCAAAACAGACAGCCCACTTTACTTTTAAAATTTTCCTAGATACTACCACCAACATTCACCATACTCCTCACAGTATATATATATATATATTATTAATTTAACTAATAATAAAAATATGACAAAAAATGAAATAAAATCAAATATTATCTGAACACGTGAAATCTAGTATTCAAATAAAACAGATAAAAGAGAAACAATAAAGGAACAAATCAAGTTTCCATTCATAAACAAGAGTTGGTCTGCGCACCTGTTTTTCATGTCAGAGAATAAGAATGTGCATTTCTATACATAAGAGTGTGATTTTCTATATAATTAGGTTACATAAACTGGCCAATTACACCGTGATAAAAGTTTTAAAATGCAAAGTGCGGCCTCCAAGGAGTGCAGAGGGTGGACGTGAAGAAATGGGCACGCGATGTATTTCCTGATAAAAACTAAACCACTTTAAGAACATAATAACTAAGAATAAATAATACAGAAGTACTTTCTGAGGAATACAGACTTTAATTATAATGGACTTCCAAATTATCACTAATGAATTGATTATTTAAATTGATTAAATTATCACAAATTCACTAATTAATTGATATGAAAGCAATTCATAACTAATGTATCTTCTATTTTCTTTAACCTTAACATTGCGTGGTGATTTTTTATTTTATTTTTATTTTTCAAAATTTCATTTAAAATCGAACGGTTAAAATGAGATGTCAGCGTTTAGATGATAGAAAAGTGTCGAATCTTGGGTAAGACCAGAAAATTGCTTTCTAGTGCAGATTACTAAAAAAGGCAAATGAAATGCCAGCTCGTGTTCAGTTTACAGAAACATTTTAAAAATAGTCGATGCGCTGAAAGAAAACTTAGTTAAGATCGTCAAAGAGCTATAAGGAAAATATTGAAAGATATTTTTTCACTACGTTAGCAGTAGTTCTAACTTCTTCAGGAGTTCTAATTTTTCAGTCTTCTTGTGACTTTGTATGACCATAAGAACCCTAGTTTAAAAGATTACTATCTTCGAAAGACAACTTAAGAGAAGTTTGTTTGCCGGAAGAACTGCTGTTTGCGTTTCATTCCCTTCTGTGCACCATGTTGACCAACACGTTTACTATAGTACAGAGACTCGACTTTGCACTAGAGATTAGTGAGAAATTGTTCTATTTATTGATGAATTCAGGTGAAGCGTAACAACTGATTCTTGACGTACATTCTTCTGGAGAGAATCAGGAACAAACTACCTTTTCTCCATATACAATTGGAATTGGAGAACCATTTGGAATAGACCATTAGAAATGGAGGTTTGAGGGTTTGTGGTGCTATAATATTGAATGGCACACAATGCCTCATGCTTTTGTCAGAGACTTTGTGGGTGCTGTGTATGAAGTGTAAAAAATGCGATTTTGGAGAGCTATATTTGCCTTTTCAGAAATGCAGTTCGCTCTAATTGCATTTTAATGGGGGAAGTCGATGTAAGCCTCAACTGGTCGATGAATTTATAGAAAATGAGGACATTTGCTGGATGGATTGGTTAGCTTGATCTCCAGGCCGAAACTCTATACAGCATGTTCTAGAGATGGCAATTGCAATTCGCTTTCCACCTTCCAGAATAATCCAGGGTCTTATCAGGTAAATGCTGGAGGAGTATGACGATTGTCCCATGGTCTCATAAACTGCCTTATTTTCAGCATGTAATCTCATTGTGACAGCTGTAAAATTGTAAGTAAGACCATATTCTCTTTTAAAAATATTTTTATCTTTTTTTTTTAAGCTTTCTTTTAGAGCTTACGGTGCTGATGAGTCTTACCTATGATCATGCGTCTGTACCATGTGATTATTTTTTTAATCATATCACTTATGTATATACTTAATGTCATTACAATCTTCAGTAGTTATGGAAATATTCGTCCTCAATTTCCTTTCAGTTCTATAAACAATTTGTAATGAATGGTTTGTAAAAGGAGAGAAAAGTGATAAAAAAAAAAAAAAAAAAAAATCTTCCGTAACATTTACTGTCAAAGGACTGGTTGAAATTTACTTAAACAAATCAAAGACTTTAAAAATAATTATTGAAACAATGATTGCCTCGATAAATCTGAAAAGTGAATTTGAGAAGACAGCTGTTATTTAATAAATAATATTTATTAAATAAGCTACATTAAAAATTAATGTTTTGAAATCAATAATATTATTTTAAAAATATTGAACTGTTAAAAAATTAGCTTGAATTAGAGCATTAATTAATATTTTCTAAAACTTTTATAGAATGTTTTTAATTTCCTATTGTTGTTTTAATCTCCTCCTTAATTTTCCTTGAAATTTACTTGAAAAATTTTTCTCTATTTAACACTTTATAAATTATTAAAACAAAATTGTTAACTTTTTGCACAAGTAAGAAATATATATTCAATAATATATAAATGAAATTATTATTAAAAATAATTTAAATTATAAAGAAAATTGTAATTCGCGAGATGGATATAGTATAGGTCGAGAGTTACACTACTGATATCAGTTATTTAAAAACATGAAATTAAATATAAAGTAATTTAAGAAAGTATTAGAACCGAATTAAAAAAAAAAAAATTAAATCACGATTGTTATAGCAGAAAATGTGGTTACTTTAAGAATTAAATAATTAAAAAATACGAATAATTTACTTAATTTACGACTTAATTTTAAACAAAAAAAACATAATAATATTTATAAAAAAAAGACAACGTTATATATTTGCATCATTTAGGTGATATTTTAAATGGTAATATGAATTATGATGAATGCAATGATTGTTTTTAAAGTTTTGGTTTTGTTTGAAGTCAAAAGTTTGTCATGATAAAGTTTCTTTTTCAAATAAATATACAATTCGTACTTAGGTAAAGCACAAACAACACAGGGCCTGAATGGCCGAGTGGCTAGCGCTCTGGCGTTCGGTACCACAGGTTTCGGGTTCGAGTCCCGGCGGTGCCATGGATGTTTGTAGTGGTTCGGAATCCACTTTAAACCGTAGGTCGCGGTCCTAATAGGATCGTAGAGCGTTGCGGGGGCATTGTTTCTTCGCGTCCGTGGCTTATCTTCAAGTTACACGCGTCCCCTGGGTAATGCAAAGTGAGTAACGTCTGTGCAGCGCTTGCCTTAAGGTATTCAAGACCAAGCTGTCTAAGTGTTTGCCAGCTGCATTGGAACAAAAAAAAAAGCACAAACAATGTATTGAGATGGGGATAACCAAAAAAAAAAAAAAAAAAAATATATATATATGTAAGAAAGCAGCTTTTGTACATCGACCTTCAAAAATTCAATAGTTCTCATTATTACATCATTTATTTCATTCATTAGCAATAAGTCACCACCAAAAAAATATTGTCCAATCTTGAAAACAAGACGACTCTTTATTATCACATCGATTCCCAAAACAAAGATTAAAACAGACAGAAGGAAGGAAAAACACCTCCTTTCTCAATACATTGGAAACGGTGAAAAATGCTAAGACGGGAAATACACCACTTATGCGCTTTTTCCCACGCACGTCGATTTTTTTTGTTTGTTTGTGATGCTTGTGGCGGGGTTACCACAAAAAGAAATAAATTCCACGTTTGGCAGCTTTTTCATTTGATGGTTTCTCGGGATTCCCGTCTTTAAACGGCATTTAATTTTTTTTTGTGTGTGTGTGTGTAAATGACAGGAACTTGTCAAGTTATTATGTTACTTAATTGTATAGCATATAAAAAACTTTGGGAAATTTATATTTAATTTTAATCGTATAACATATAAGAAATCTTTACAGATTCATATTTAATTTTAATTGTATAGCATATAAAAAACCTTTGTAGATTTATATTTAATTTTAATTGTAAAACATATAAGAAATTTTTGCAGATTTATATTTTATTTTAATTGTATAACATATAAGAAACCTTTGATACCAGATTTATATTTAATTTTAATTGTATAGCATATAAAAAACCTTTGTAGATTTATATTTAATTTTAATTGTAAAACATGTAAGAAATTTTTGCAGATTTATATTTTATTTTAATTGTATAACATATAAGAAACCTTTGATACCAGATTTATATTTAATTTTAATTGTATAACATATAAAAAAACCTTTGTAGATTTATATTTAATTTATTAATAAAGTAAATTAATTAATTATTAATAATCAATTTATTAATTAATTAAATTTAATTAATAAAACATATAAGAAATTTTTGCAGATTTATATTGAATTTATTAATAAATTAAATTAATTAATTATTAATAATTAATTTAATATTTTTAATAATTTTAATTTTAATTGTATAACATATAAGAAACCTTTACAGATTTATATTTAATTTTAATTGTATAACATATAAGCAACCTTTGCAGATTTATATTAAATTTTAATTGTATAAAATATAAGAAATCTTTCACAAATTTACATTTAATTTTAATTGTACAACATATAAGAAATTTTTGTAAATTTATATTTAAATTTAATTGTATAACATATAAAAAATTTTGGTAGATTTATATTTAATTTTAATTGTATGCCATATAAGAAACATTTGCAGATTTTTATTTAATTTTAATTGTTTAACACATAAGAAACCTTTGTATATTTATATTTAATTTTAAATTTATAGCATATAAGAAACCTTTGTAGATTTATATTTAATTTCATTCATATAATTAATGAAGTAGATATTTTTCTATTTTATGAAAATATTAATTTTTTTAATTCAATAATTTGTAAGAATAAAATGCTCATAAGTGTTTATAAAAAAGCTACAATTTATTTATAATAACTGTTTAAATGTTAAGACTTTCCATCAAATAAATTTCATGAAAATTTAGGAGAACATAAACATTCCTTTCAATTTTTATAAAATATTTAATTACGTAATATATAAGAAATGTTTGTAGATTTATATTTAATTTTATTTAATTAATTAACGAAATAGATATTTTTCTGTTTTATGCAAATATTAATTGTTTTATTTTAATAATTTGCAAGAATGAAATGTCTCTAATTTATTTATAATGGCTGTTTAAATGTTAAGACATTTCTTCAAATAAATTTCATGGAAATTTAGGAGAGCGTAATCATATCTTTTAATTTTTATAAAATACGTAATTGTATAGCATATAAGAAACCATTGTAGATTCATACTTAATTTCATTCACATAATTAAGGAAGTAGATATTTTCTATTTTATACAAATATCAATTGTTTTATTTTAATAACTTGCAAGAATAAAATGTTTGTAAGTGCGTTTAAAAAAGCTTATTTATGATAAATGTTTAAATGCTAAGACTTTTCTTCAAATAAAATTAATTAACATTTAGAAGAACATAAACATTCCTTCCAATTTTTATAAAATACTTATTCATTCGTTTCACATTCATTTCATTGCATTAATGAATGACGTATTAAAAGAAATTGAAATTCAAAACAACAACAATAACAAGTAATAAATACTCTTTTTCTTTACCAATGAAAATACGAATGCTTGTTTACATTGCAAGACTCTTTTCTGCGTTGTATATATTAACGAAATTTAAATGCTTACGAAGCATTCATTGTATTCGACATTTTTAAAAAAAGTTTGTTTTGATAATGACAAAAAAGTAGGGCAAAATAATCAACAAAAATCTATAATGATATGTTTAATATTCAAGCAATTGATCTATAATGGTAATTTTAGAGCGAACTTGAACGAGTTTCTGTTGTATGAAAGAAATTTCTTGTTTTAAATTAAAAGAAATTTGATGTATTTCGTGCTGCCAATGTAAATATAAAAATATGCTTTAAACAGAAATCTAAACAAGAATATAACTAATTTAAGCTATTAATCTGAAATATCATTCGCTGTTACTAAATACATCTATAATATTTTTCGAATTATTATTATTATTTTTAAAAATAATATTGATGAACTGGCATATAAATTTAATTTCTAATAGAATCAAGGGCATATATGATAGCATAAGAACTGGTTTTTCTTGTTTACGGATAATTTAGTGCATGTTATAAGTAAGCTCATAAACTTTGATATTTTTCTAGATATTTGCAAATTTCTTGGTGATTCTATAATGGCATACCAAGCAAAAGGGAGCGATAATCTCATTTCTGGGGGAAATTTTTGAAATTTTTGTAAGTTCTTAAAATATTTTATAAATTTTCAATTATGATGTTAAATTATTATATTTTAAAATTCGCTGTAATAACCTTTTTAAATATGGAGATCTTTATTATTAAATTGATTGTTCTTACAATGCGTTTTTCAAGTATTTGTATCGTAGATGATTCGATTTGATTCAAAAGTTTCTTATGTGTCCTTTTTTTTCTTTAGCCAAACTGTCGTTTTTTATATTTATTTCGATTTAAACATGGATCAATAGTCATCATGAGATAAAATTTTCTCGAGCTGTTTGTTTTTTATATTGTTGTTGTTGTATCCCCTGAAGAGTACAAGAAAATCAAATATTGTGGTGTTCCCGAATATTATTGGATTAAAAATGCTATATTTATATGCTCCCAAATATTATGTTGATTGCCAGCTCGGAGTATAAATCCTCTTCCGAGAGATGGTCCAGACAATGTATGGCGGCTACAACAGCTGGATAATCAAAGACAAGCTCTGAGGAGAAAGCTCGACATCAGGTCAGTTGCCCCATTTTTGATATTTTTTAATTACATCAGCAGAAATTTCCATATTTTTATGGTGCTTCATCCTTAATTTTGTGAGAATAGTAGCTTTTTTTCTGTCGACATTTAGTTCCATAATTTAGTATCTAGTTTGGATCTTAGAAGGAATTATAAGTTTAGATTTTGCCAAGATATTTGCATCTGCACGGGAAGTAGGAATGGTAGTCTGATCCAGATTTCTCGCATTCTTTTCCAAACAAGCTGCAATTTCATTAAATTCCAAATCCACATGGTCAGGGATCCATTGGAGGAAGTTTACACAATAAATATTTTTTACAGACCTAGAGCATTTTATTTTAACTCTTCTTGTATATATATAAATGAATTTTCTGATGAAATTATTTTAAATGTTAAATTTGGGATATATTTTACAACAAATGGCAAAGTGTTACAACAAAAAACCCGACAAAGTTACCTAATGCACCATAGATAAATCACCTTCCTAATATCCTACTTATTTAAATAACAGATTTCACAATAATGTAAGAAATATAGAAAATGAAAAATATCCTCAAATAAAAGTAATTTAATTATACATAATTTCTACGCATTTATTTTCGTCATAGATATAAAATTCCAAGATAAATTTATCAATCATAACATTCTTATTGATTTTGATGATGCAAGGTTGTATTTTATATTGCAAAATTTGTTGTTTGTTTGTTGTTTGTTATCCCACTTGGCTGGCCAAGCCCACAAGCCCATATGGGCTCATGATTGAAGGGGAAGGAAGCAGCTTCTGTTGTGATGGAGCACCCGTAGGTAGAAGCCTGACTTTTGCTCCGTGACGCTCTTACAGTCATAGAAGACCGGGACCTACGGCTTAAAGTGGATTCCGAACCACTACAAACATCCATGGCACCGGCGGGATTCGAACCCGAAACCTGTGGCACCGAGCGCCAGAGCGCTAGGCACTCGGCCATTCAGGTCCCAAATTTACCAACGGCACGCAGTGTTCCCAGGTGGTCACCCACCCAAGTACTGACCGCGCCCAATGATGCTTCACTTCGGCGATCTAACGAGAACCGGTATATTCAGCATGGTACGGCCGTTGGCTTCAAATAAAAGTAATTTAATTATAAATTATAATTTCTACGCATTTATTTTCGTCATAGATATAAAATTCCAAGATAAATTTATCAATCATAAAATTCTTATTGATTTTGATGATGCAAGGTTGTATTTTATATTGCAAAATTTGTAATTAATTAATATACTTTTTACTATTTAAAATTGATATTTAATATTATTACCTATTTTTACTATTTAAATTTTTTTTACTATTTTTAATTTTTATGATATAATTTTCAAATTTTTTAAACAAAGCTATGTTTAAAAAAACAAATTATAAATACTAAAAACTAATCTCTTCATTTACTTTGTAATTGATTCAGTAAGTAAATAAAAAATATGAAAGTCTCTATTGCATTCCGTAAAAACAAATCAAATTTTAAGCAAAATATGCATGGGATTTTAAGGTAATTATTTCAGCAAATTAAATTATTTAAATAAAGAACAAAATTTTCATTAGCGAAGTAACGAAATAACTTTTAAGTAAAATTAGCAATACTTTTAAAATATCTAAAAATTGATCCTTCGTTCATGAATAAATCAGTGGTATTAGCCGTATATTTATCAGTGGTATATTTATTAATGGGGGAAAAATAGGATAAAATGTGCAATTCTAATGAACATTCATTTTTTTCAACTCTGAAGAATTCTTATTAGAATATTTTTTTTTTAGCTTTTTTAGCCAGAAAGTTATTAAAATTTTATAATTCTTTATATATTTTGGATCATTCTTTATTTTTATGATAATTATTTTGGTATCAGAACTGTGGAATCAGATATGATGATTGATTTAAATGCACTTATAGTTGATATGTTTGCATAAAATTTGAAAGAAATCGAAAAATACGTAAGAATTAAATTCATCAATTTCATTAAACAGAGAGGAATTGTTCATTTTGCTTGCAAAGTTTAAATTTAAAAAATAAAACTTTTTAATATTTTCAGTAAAAATTAAACAGATTATTTATAATGTAATTAGATAAAATAATATTAATGTATTTTTAATAATATTATTATGTGAAGTACAGCAAAATTATATTAATTGTGATATGATGTGCGATTTTATAGTCGGTCTTCATTAGGCAGCCTTGTTTGTTACTTTATATAAACTGGCCAAAAAAGCAATATATTGAGGTAATAATTATTTTTATTACTGCTTTTTTACATTAGAGAATATTTTGTATTATTTTAAAATGCAAGTACATTTCAATTAGCAATACCGGATACAGAAAAAAAAAAAAATTTTTCTGCTTCAGCTATTTTCTTTTTTCATTTAAAATATCTCTTTCTAGATCTTATTTTTTAACGCAAAATACATCAATGATCAACAAAAGATAATTAGCTATAATTAGAAAGATTTTTAAGTTTATATTTAACAAATTGTGTCAAGTTATTTTTTTCACATCAAGCGTTATTTTCCAAAAAAATATCTTTTTTGCCTTTAGACCAGGGGTGGCCAACCCAAATGATCTTGCGGGCGACTTTGAAAATTCATCATAACTCCGCGGGCAACATATAAAATTATATATCCCCATATTAGATTTAGAGCCACTATAGAAATTTTCTGAAGTGAAAAATTGAAACGTAATGAGTTACTATTGTTTTGTTTAATTAATTTAACATATCAATGTCAATAATTACAATATAAATGCTTAATTAATTTAACATATCAATTATACTTATCAATGTTAATATATAGCACTAAAAATGAAATATTAAAAATATATAAATCTAAAAAAAATAAAAATCATTAAAATATATTAATTTTACTAATGCGATAGTTGTTTTTTCACTCTTTCACTTAGCTTTGCAAATCAATCTCAATTTGGGTATTTGCACATCGTAATTGGTGTTGCAGGTCAGCGTCCGTTATGTTTGAGTGTCTTTTGAGTTTGGTCATTTTCAGTTTTGAAAAAAAAAAAAAAAAAAAAAAATGATTCTCAGGTGCAAGTTGAATCGAAACCTCTAACAACTTTTTATGTCAGAATTCTCAAATATCTAGGGATGAACCCAGCGTCTGAGGTCACTTGAAGGGAAACATAGAATCTGTTGCATTAGATGTTCCAAGATTACGCGAGCATCATGAATTCCCAGAATAAAATTTAATTATTCTGCGAACTCATAGATAAAACAGGCAATATCTGTCATATATCCGCAAGAATATTATTTTAAAATCAAAGTTAATTTTTCAATTCCTTCTATTAGCTCACACTCTCCCTATATATATCTTGTTCAAATTTTCAATCGTTCATAAAATGCTTTTTATTCATCCACTCAAGTTCGAATACATCTTTTTTTGAACTTGTAGTGGATGACACTGGATGTTAATACAGTTTTTTCAAATATTAATTCAGTAATTCAATTTAATTAATTAATTTTAGTTTTTTTTTTTAGATTTAAGTTTCATATATCTACCAATAGATGGCGCCAGATAAACTTAAAAAAAATGAATGAAAAATATTTATAAAAGACTTTCTGCAATATAGTGAAAAAAAAGTAGGAATTGACTTTAAACTTTTTTTTTTATATGACTTGTTTCTCATAATTTTTGCATATATGGATGCACAAGTAATGTATTTTTTTAATACATTGGTTTTGACTACTTTTGAAATAAATATATTTTGTAAAAGTGACCGTCTCATTGGCCAAAAAAAAAAAATGTTCAAGGGGGCCGCAGGTTGGCCACTCCTATTTTACAGAATGGAAGCATTTCCATACGAACAATTTAAAACGAAATCTATAGGGATAATTCATGTCTCATCTTCTGAATCCATGAGATATCAATTCCATTCTACAGTGGAACAAATTTATTCCTGGATTTGACCTTGAGAGCTTCAGGCATGTGGTTTTGGACATTAGCTTCTTTGAAAACTGTTCAGTTTGTGAATTATAACAATGCATCAGTCTTCACCTCTATCTTCAAAGAGAGAGAGAAAAAAAAGGCAAACCAATAATAATTTTTGTAACATTTTGTTTTTTGATCACAGCATCACATAATTTATTACTTACTTTTAAAGTGAAAGCATATAAATTGTTTTTAATTTCGAAAATCGAAGTGTGAAAGTTCTGTAACACCTCTATTTTGAACCTTTTTTTAAAAATATGTTGCATTTATTAAGTTTAATTCAAGCTCACTTCAGCTTTTGTAAAATAAAATTTGATGCATCTTGATCGATATAATCTCATTTAAATAACCAATCATCAATAATCATAATCCAAACTAAAATAAGATTTAACCAATTATCATAATCCGAATTAAAATAAGATTTAATTACTAAAAGTTTAAATATATCCACTACCTATAAATAGTATACTTTGCAAATATAATTTAATTTTTAATCTAAACAAAGTAATTAATTAACTATTTTTGATTAATTAGAGCTATTTTGATAATTGAATTACAATTTATTTATATGTTTTGAAATGCTTTTTAATCTGTATGCACTAAAAGTGTAAAATAAGATTTTTAAGAATAAAATAATCGTTTCGTAAAGGTTTAATTATAATCAATCATTGATCTGATTAATATTTTAACTGTGAAGCAGTTGCTATCCTTGTATTTAAACAAACACGGTCGAAATACTGGTTTTTGTAGTGATGAACTCTTTTCCTATAATTGAAATACACGTGTAATTAAAAGTTACATGTTTGTATTTATCCTTTTTTTTTGCTGTATATTTATTTCCGAAACATCTTAAAAAGATATATCATCATTCTTTATGTCAAACGCGCTGATATTTCTTTTATCTATTCATAAATTTTTGTTGTTGATATAAGAACTGTTAATTTTATTTAAAATTTTTTGGATTTTTTTTTTATTATTATCTTGTGTAATAAAGTTTCTGACATCAAATTTTTTATTTTGTTATCGTCATTACATTATTACGTCATTACTATTGTCGTATTACCTTGTGCAAGCAAAGTATTTTTCATTCTTTTTTTACTCTATGGGTCATATTACTTCAAAAAAACACAAATGTGTAAAAAAAAATATACTGAAAAGCTTATTTAGAGTATTAAAGATCCATATTACAGATAAAAACAAAAATAAAACAAATAAAACAATAAAAAGTAAAATAATGAACTTTTTAATTCTTGAATTCTTTCTGAACAAAAGTATAAAAATATACGTTTTACATAGATTGATCAAATTCCAAGATGGTAATATTATTAAAAATACAATAATAAGCTTAACTATAACTTGAATGATAAAAAAAGGATAATCATTCCTCGAAAAAATGAAAAAAGATCGCATTTCAGGAAAACATCTTTGTTAAAAAAAGAAAAAAAATTTAAATGATTGCATTGGGTTTGATGGTTAAATGAAGACTTGAATTTAAGTATATTATTACAATGTATGCTACAATATATTCTGTATATAATTGCTTAATTATTGATAATGTTATTGAATTTTTTCTAAACAAAAGCATAGAAATATACATTTTACAAATATCGATCAAATTCCAAGAGGATAATATTATTAAAAATATTCCAGAAAAAAATACAAAATTAAATACAACTTGAAAAAAAAAGCGAAATCATTCCTCGAAAAAGTCGAAAAAGGTTACATTTCAGGAAAACATCGTTGTTTAAAAAAGAAAAAAAAATCTTAAATGATTTCATTGAGTTTGATTGTTAAATGAATAATACTTGAATTTAGGTATATTACTACAAAGATACTAAACGCTGTTCTATACATAATTGCTTAGTTATTGACAATGTTATTGAATTCTTTCTAAACGAAAATATAAAAATATGCATTTTACCTATATTGATCAAATTACGAGATGATAATAATATTAAAAATGCCCCAGAAAAAAAATACAAAATTAAGATTAAATATAACTTGAATGATAAAAAAAATAAGATAATCATTTCTCGAAAAAGGTTGCATTTTAGGAAAACTTCGATGTTTAAAAAAGAAAAAAAATTTTAAATGATTGCATTGAGTTTGATGGTAAAATGAATAATACTTAAATTTAAGTATATTACTACAACGTATGATAAACATTGTTCCATATATAATTGCTTAGCTATTGATTATGTTATTGAATTCTTTCTGAACAAAGTACAAAAATATACATTTTATATATATTGATCAAATCACAGGATGATAATATTATTAAAAATATACCAGAAAAAAATACAAAATTAAGAATAAATATAACTTGAATTATAAAAAAAAAAACATAATTATTTCTCGAAAAAGGTTACATTTCAGAAAAATATCGTTATTTAAAAAAGAAAAAAATTCTTTCTTTGAAATTACATTGAGTTTGATATAAGTGAATAATATTTGAATTTAGGTATATTACTACAATGTATGCTAAACATTGTTCTATATATAATTGCTTAGTTATTGACTATGATATGACTTTAAAATTAAAAAAACTGTTTCAATGTTATCAAATGGGTACATATCTTTAAATATATTAATTAAAAATTTATTATTCAAAATTAAAAAATTTTCTAATTAAAATTATTTATATTTATGATATATCTATTAATTTAAATTTATTTTATAAATTAGAGGATGTCCCATTAGTACAACATAATATGCCACATAAAGAATTTCCACGGAAATTTAATTTAATATTTGAATTTGAATTTGAATTGTTATTTTAAAAAGAAACAACAACACTACAAGAAATTTGCGGTGTGGTTCAATAATCAAGAATTTCACTTCAAAGAAATAAGAAAAGGTAATGGGGAAATATTATAATTGCATTCCTGCAACATTTGTTCTTGAAATTGTCAAGTGTTGTTTACGAGGTTAATTCAATCTTGTGGTTCAGATTTCTATGAAAAGTGTTTTTTATCTATCTTGTGGCATTTCTCTATAATTAATGCATGAATAAAAATTAATGGGATACAATATTTTTTTTTTTAAAAATTGTAACCAAAGATATTTTGATGAAAACATAGAAAAGGAAAAAAAATTAGGGCCATAAATGTACAAAATTTTTTTTACATAAAAGCGATCAAAAATATTTAAAATATTTTTTCATATCATATGAGAATGAAAATCCAAACAATTAAAACCAGAGGAAAACCATTATTTTTCATCACAAACCAATGTCATAGGAACGTATTGAAAATCAGGAATGTTACATAATTTAATTTCAAAATAAAAGTAGAAAAAGAAAAAAACAGTTAAATTAATTAAAGAGATAAATTAAACAGTTGATTGATTAGACGGACATTACTAATTGTAATTATGTAAACTAGGATCTAGAAATTCTTTTAGGAGATGAACATGGTAATTGGTATTCAAAACTGACACTTATTTGTTTTTCTACGAAATACCACTGTCTTTGGTAATAAGGGCCATACATCTGCCTTCCTACATTTTAGAATAGAACTGCTGTCTGCGGAGGAAGTCTTTCAAGATTTCAAGGCTGTGGTGGAAAATTACAACTTCGTAGCAGAAATCACTCCGTACCTAAAAAGACTTTCAACAATTCCACAAGATATAAGAGAACGAATTGAACCGAAACAAGACGAATGGAACAGTAATTTGAAAAGAAACTTCTACATGTATTTTACACACCGAGTAGTACAGTTTCGATCACTTTGCATTCCATAAGTAAGTCAAAAACAAAAAGACTTCAAAGTTTAAGCTGAATTGAGATGTTGATAATTGTTCCTCACTCAGAAATCGCTTGTATCTTAGGTCATTGACAACCTTGACAAACAATTAGAACAAATGCAGACTTCTGCACTTGTTCACAATTCTGCACTGATACCTTTTAAAGACAGTAAAATTTTACCATTTCTCTCTATCAAAAAGAGAGCGAAAAATGGTAAAATTTAAGATTTTTTTCCATTCCTATCTTGTTATTGAGAAGTTTAACTCTATGGTCTACTTTTCAATTGTATTATGTTTTAGATATTTTTTCATTTTTGTTTTTGCTGCTATTATTGCTCCAAACATTGAGAATAGTCTGTTAAGGTTTTCAATTAAACTCTTTGATAATAACATTACTTCTTATTGAAAAAGCAACTTTAAGAACTTAAAAAAAATTTAAGGTTAAATTTTGTAATTATCATTTGCAATAGCTTTTGAGTGTTACAATACTTTAAACATATATATGATTGTGACTTTTGAAGAAATAATTTTTTTGTTAACTAACATTTGAGCTACTGCTACATATTTCTCTATTTCATTTACTTAATATATATTATTTTTAACAATTTGAAATTGTGACTTTTCAAGAAATAATTTTTTGTTAACTAACATTTGAACATTATAAACGGATTTGAATAACACTTACTCAATTTATGGGAAATTCATAATGTGTTTTTCATTTAGATTTAAAATATTTAATGTTAATGATAAATAAACATATCTTGCAAAAATGCAGAATATTTTAGAAGTGCTGGGAATTTTTGAATGGATTTACGAAAGAAATTACAAATTATGCATAAAGAAGAATAAATACGTTCAATTTAAAGATTTAAAATGAAGCAATGAAAAATCAAGTAACTTCATGGCTGAAAGATTGAATACATAAAAAATATATAAAAAAAGATTTATTAAGAAAGCGTTTTTAGAAAAGTAAAGTTAAAAAAAATGTAGAGAATATATCTATCGTTTGCTAAACAAATCTACACATACTTTTTGTAAAAATAAATAAATAAATAAAATAAAGTAAATTAAATTTTTAAAAAATGCTTTCATTAAACATTTTAAATATTTAGGCGAATCTATGACTTTAATATTGAATTTAAAACTATCCAGTTTAAAATAATATCAAACATGAAAATACAAATGAGAGATTTAAATGTTTTAATCGATCCAGAAAAACATTGCATTTCCAGAATGTGAATCATTACAAATAAATAAATGTAGAGAACATAATAATTAATATGTCACATTCACAAAGATGTTCATCTAAGCAACTTAGAAAAAAAAGAATATTTAAACAGTGCATAAATATGTTAATTATGATATTGATGAAAGGGAAATATCAATTTTTGGTTTCAATATCATATTTCTTTTGCAAGAATTAATGTTTATTCTAAGAAGGCAATGTATAAAATGAACCAATAGCGTCAAGAGCATGACCTTACAAGAGGCTTACGAACTTTATATCACATTACTTAAAAAATCTAATTAAAGATTTATAAGAAATTTTAGACTCTTTTATCTTGGTTGAATAAAGATTTATTCAGCATTCAACTTAAATTGATATTTATCCAATGATATTTAATAACGAAATCAATAGTTAATTAATAAATTGGCTTATATATACCTTGACCGAAAATACGATATTATTTTTTATTTTTTGTTATATTTCGGAATCGTTTAAAAAACAAGAACATACATTCAATTGTCAGCAGTCACAAAAGCTCACAAAAGTCACAAGACCTCTAGAAAAAAAATAGGCAAATGAATTTTTTTTTATACATAGAGGAATTTAAAATATTTTAAAAAGTAATCAGGAGTTCAAGCTCTGGCTCACGGCTTTTTCGGCGAGTTTCGTCGGTGTCATGGGTGCTTGTAGTGGTACGCAGTCCACCTTAAACTTCAGGTGTCGGTCTGATATGACTACTACTACTACACCACACTAGAGCTGAGTTGCCCCTTTACAGTTTGGGAATGATGTGGGTAAGAAATCTTATTGGGCTCTGTGACGCTCTATGGTCTTATGAGACCGGGACCTACGGCTTAAAGTGGATTTCGAACCACTATAAACATTCATGGCACCGCCGGGACTCGAACTCGAAACCTATGGTACCGAGCGCGGTACCACTCGGCCATCAGGCCCCAGCTCCAATATAACTGTAGAATGTTGTTCGTAGAAGTCAGAACTCTACCAATTAAAAAGAAAATAGCATTTTATGTTTCGGAACCTGGCAGAACGCCTTGGCCCACCCTGAAGTAGACAGAAGTTTATTACTTGCATTCAAGACTTAAAGAAAGTAAATTTTTAATAATAATAATACTGATATTTTAGAGTACCGCCCTAGTCTCCCCACTTTAATCTAATAGAATACTTGTGATTATTTTTAAAATGAAACATTGCGAAGTTTAAACACTACAGTATCCGAAACTGCCAAACATCATCATCACTGGCGCAACAGCCCCATGGTGAGCCAAGGACGTCTTGCCTACTGGCAGATTTCGAGACAGGGGATGTTTTATTTTTATTTTGTAGTGTTGTCAGCCCTACGCCCAACAGTCATATTAGACCATGACCTATGGCTTAAAGTTTATTCCGAACCTCCACAAACATCCATGTCAACGCTGTGACTCGAACCCAAACCTTGTGGCGCCGAGCGCCAGACATTCCGCCGTCAGCCCTCCGCTCCTTAACTAAACAAAATAGTATTAATCTGAAAGTTTCATTAATTAGTATTATAAATTAATGCTGTAAATTAATATCGAATCTCGTCAAGAGAATCGATGTTGTCAAAAAAATAACTGCGTAATACTTATGTGTGAATTTTTATTAAAAATATTTTTTTTTTCTATTTTAAATTCTTATAGAAATAAAAGTATTTTCAAGTGATGCTTTGTAATTTTGATCAAATTTAAAGTTCCAAAAATATTGCTCATGATTCCGTAAATTTTCTTAGAGCTCATTTTAATAAATCAAACAGTCTTCTATTAGAATTAAAATCACCAGATTCCTTAGATCATATGAAGAAATATTTCATTATCGTTATTAATAAATTGTTATTGTATTATTAATGAATTGCAAACTATTCGTTTTATAAACATTGCTTGGGTGTCGTAAGTTCAGAAAAAAACATTGAAAATACGTATTTAAACTTGAAACTTTTTTCATTTACGACTGAGTGATTATTTTATACAAATAAAAAATATTTTTTTAATGGGAAGTATGTTAAAAAAGAAAAAGAAAATATTTCAGCTTTCTTTATTTTTAGGGCGATAAATATTTTTTTTGAAAAATTTGCATTATTGTATTCATATAATGTTAATGTTATTGTTAATGTATTGTTAAGCAAGGTTACTTGTAATTATTATTCTGTAAATGTTGCATTTTGAAATTTGTTCATTTTATTCACAATTATATTTTATAATTTAATTTGTAAGTAAATGTTTTTAATTAATTATATTTAATAGTGAAATTAAATGGCGCCTTCGTAAAGAAGCATGTTTGTTTAATAAAGAAAGGATGTTTTTTGATTAAATTACTATGGATAATATTAATTTGAAATCAATTGAATATATATCGGAGAAAAATATTTCAAAGATTTTATATTTTTATTTAATACATATTATAAATAAAACAATAAAAATTTTGTCCATAAATGTAGATTATTTCGCTAATTACGGTAATTAAATAAAGTAAGGCGTTTCAAAAAAATACCTTACTAATACATTAACATATGAATACCAACAATTTCGGTAATACGCCTTTCATAAATCAATCCGTTGCCAAAATACAAAGCAAAGTGTGACAAAACACAGAGTAATGCCATCTACAGTCGAAGAAAGTTAATAAAGTAGTAAGGAATTCATACCTAAATATGATCAAGAGTTTTACATTTTCTAATAAATTATTTTTAAAATAATTAATTTTAAAATATTGTTGTTTTATTTAGATTACTTTTTTCTTATGTCATAAAAAAGATGAAAGTGTGTACAAAATTAAAACATTAAAAATACAACAGATTGGAATTGTTTAGTTTATATAATTTTAAAGAGATTACGACATTAATAATTCATTTTTTAAAATATTAAACAATACTTTTAAACAATACTCTTGTGTCTGTAGTGGTTGTGTGCGTTTTGAATAGCACACAGGAAAGAGAGGGTTTGATTTCAGCTGATAGTGTATGTTACGGTAACTACTTTTAAAGATAAGTAGACTTAATGGACATTGTAGCATAAAGTCTATAATTGATTGTCTGATTGGAGCTCTCATGGCTCTCCCATCATTCGTAACGTGGGACAATTACCCATGGAGTTCTATTCCTTTTCTTCTAGTGGTTGCTGTATAGCAGTCCTCTGTGGTGCCCTCTGATAACTCCCTGTATCAGACAGACATACTTTTTATAATTTTAAGAAACAATGCTTATTTGCTGGTGTTATCTTTTACAAAATAATTAATAAGCTACAGGCTTCTTGGGTTAAAATCAGGTAGCTTAAGTGAAAAAAAAATACCTCTATTTTTTTTTAATCTTCAAACATAGATCCACCATTTTTAAACAAATAAAAATAATCTATGTAATGCAAGATAATGCATTGTAAAATAAACCCTGTTTCTTTCGTTTCATTTATAAAGCATTTCTAAATTTAGAAGAAAAAAAAACTCCTACAATGATTCTTTGTTTCTGCTTGTAGACAATTGATACATTTGACTGCAATAAAATATTTTAATTAAACATTGTGTACATTAGAAATTATACAATATATTCTCTAAAGATCCAGGAGTTTCTATTTGTTTCAGGCTTAACGTGATATATGTGCACGACCTACTAAAAAAATAATTAAATTTTTTTGCAAATATATATACGCTCGCCTTCACAATACGACTATTAACTAAATTATATTAACATAGAATATGTATTGTAAGTGAGTCAACTATATAAAAACAAATTATGCAAAAACCTGTACTTCAAAAATAATTTTTTATTATCTTCACTGAAATAGAAAAGCATTCGAATTGTAAAAAACACAAGAAAAAACGACAAAAAAAAAAAAATTAAATAAACAAAGATAATGAACCAGAAGTGCTATTAAAAAAGAACAGAAAGATCGATTAACTTTTAAAATTAAGAATAGAAAGATTGATTAATTTTTTGAATAAAGAATAGAAAAATCGAATAACGCATTTTGAGCAGGGTTTTTATTACACTCCAGAGCCAAAACATTATGACCACCTGTCAATAACGAGTTGGCCCACAGCCTTTCCCATCACACACAGAAGTAAGTGAAAGAATGATTCTTCAGACTCTCCAGCAGCAGTTAAATACCACATCCACCTGATCACGTGACTTTCCACGTCATCCAGGCGAGTTCATTGCAAAATGTAGGGGTGGTCATAATGTTTTGGCTCTTGAGTGTAAGTTGATGATTATAATCAACTCTGGATGGATAGAATGATAAGTAAGATGTAATTATAAAGTATGTAACTAAACAAACAACAAATAAAACGTAAATGACTTTTTATTTCAATTTTAATACATTTTTTAAACTATTAAAAACCAAATTAATTTTTAGTACGACTCATAATCCAGTGATAATGTGTGCAACTTGTGTGCGTAAGGGATCAGATTCAAATTTTCTGATAGAATCAGTGTTTTCAGAAACTAGTAAACCAGTTAAATATTGTGATAAAGTGTGTAAT
Source organism: Caerostris darwini (assembly GCA_021605075.1). NCBI lineage: Eukaryota > Metazoa > Arthropoda > Arachnida > Araneae > Araneidae > Caerostris > Caerostris darwini. The sequence continues at coordinate 228,505 of BPLQ01008821.1, forward strand.
GAGTCTGGAAACGATTGTCAAGTTATTTGGTGGAAGATTTCTGGGGTTTTTTTCCATATGATTCCCGGAGCAATTATTCTTAACAATCCTCCAGGAAAGCACTTTTCATGTTGGACCGTTCGTGGCCTGCATAAGTTGAGCATGAGGTCTTTCGAATTTCAACAAAAACAATTAATTTTAACTAAAAAGTAACGCGTGTAGGTAACGTGTAAAATGGTTCAGTATGGAGGGTTCATATCCATTAACTGTAGTAATTGGAAAATCGATTCTGAACAAGATATCTTATAAGATGCTTTGCATTGATAAACAAACTGCTTAGTGGAATTTTCTGGTTTTTCTCTGATACAACATATGTTTACCATCAATAGCCTTTGTTTTACCGAGTCTGGTATATATATTTGAGAACCCTCTATAAGTCATTATTCCAACGAGCGGTGTTACTAAGGTAACATGACTCTTCGAAGTTTTATTATTATTATATATTTGACAATATTAAACTTATGTAAGAGAGCAATCCATACACAGTGCCTTTGCATCAGGATAAAAAGAAATTGCTACTTTTCTATGCAATAACTTGACTTTAAATTAATACTTTCCGGCTTTTAATCCAGTGTTATATTAATTTATTGTCCAATAACCATTAACAGTGGGAATTGGAAAATCGATTTTGATTAAGATATTTTATACAAAGCTTTGTATTGATGATCAAACTGCTTAGTGGAAGTTTTTCTGATTTTTTCTGTGATACAACATATGCTTACCATCGATAGCCCTTGTTTTACTGAGTTGGTATACATATTTGCGAACCTTCTATAAGTCATTATTGCAAAGAACGATGTCACTAGGGGGCAATATGACTCTTCGAAGTATTATTACTATTATATATTTGGCAACATTAGGCTCATGTACAGTAAGAGCGAAGCTATCCACAGTGTTTTTGCATCAGAATGAAAATAAATTGTTACTTTTTTATGCAATAATCTGGAGTTCAATTAATACTTTCTTGCTTTTTAATCCATTGTTATATTTAATTACCGTAAATTTGTCACATATCTATTAACCGTGTGAATTGAAAAAAATAAAAATAAAATTCATCTTTTCCAATCGCATTATCAAGAAGACCTTAGTACAATCTTGCACAAATAATCAGATCATCATCACTGTTGACATCATAAAATATACTTATTCCCATCACATCACACGATGAGACATTATCCTTTGATATTAATAAACCCATCATCCGATTGTAAGCAATTAGCTCTAAATCCCCATCGGAAAATCCCAGCAACATGTCTCCCATCGCGTCCGCTCTTAGTCAAGAGTAGAAACCTGACAGCAAGGGATCGCTGGTGAAGCTGGAAGTCACAGTGTTGCAACCTTCCAGTGAAACGGAAGGTAAATTTCCGCATTTTCGCCGACAGGGAAAGTGGTTGGCGAGAAGGAATAAAAAATGAAAATCTCGCCAACTTACCTGACCAGAAGAGAGTGACTAGAGCGTACAAAGAGACGGACTCACCATTTGGAATTCCGCGACAATTCGAACTCTTTTACTGTAGTCTCTTGTTTTGCAACACAACACACGCCGTCATGAATGGACACACCAATGGCACGAATGGCACTAATGGCACGAATGGCACAAATGGAGTGAAAGGTAAGAAAAATCTCCAACTTATTTAAATCTTATAAAAGAACTTGCATTGAAAATGAATTGGTTTTAAAATTTATTTAGGTTCTAATTATTTTATGAGATGCAAAATTAGGATTTTCAGTGCGATATATTTGTGCAAAGACTTCAGAAATTTTTTAAATTTTAAAATGCAATTGAAGTTAAAGGATTTATTTTTTATCACTAAAATACGGAACACAATACAATTCGTATGAGTTAAAATTGTCATTTTCGCTTAAAACTTTTGCTGTATGCTAAATTTTAGTTATAAATGAAAATAAATAATTTTTAGTGAATTAAAAATTTTTAAATAATTATTAATCAATGCATTTTTTTCCAATGTTGTTTTTATATAATCAACTTAAAGATCAATGATTTTTAAGATATGCATGCTATAAGTATGCCTTCCTTAAACGTATAAATAATTCATTAATCGTAACCGAATAAGTAAATCGTTAATAATACTGATTAATACATTTAATCTGTATGTATTATCGATTATTAGATTAAAATGCTTCTTTTGATAGTAACATTTAACAAATAAACTGAACAAAAATAAAAGATGAATAGTCAAAATATTGTTTAATGCATCTTTTGAGAAATTTTAGACTTTTCCACATTTACTGATAATTGTATTAAGTTCCTGATACTGAGTTTCAATGCAATTAAAACTAAATTTTTATAATAATTAATGTTTCTCTTTTAACAAGTAAAAAATTTTATTGAGAACACCAATTCAGATTCCATCCTAAAAGATAACGTTGGAAAAAAAAGTGATTCATCGAAGGCTCATCCATAAGTAGCTTTAAATTATCGATTACAAATGCTCAACTTACCATATTTCGAAAATATTAAAATGCTTTCTAATTATGAACAATATTGAATACACTCATATAAGTAATTGTTCAAATATATCTGATAAAGCAATATGGAAGTATGTGAAATTCCTTTTTACTTAAACGTCTGTTTCAAAATTTACATTTGTAATTATTACACGGCCAAAAGACTTCTCATTTTTTTCCCTATCATTTTAATAATAGTTTATTATTCATCTAATAGCTTATCTATTGTTTAAAAAATTTACATTAAATGCACATATATCACTTTTATTTATTTAAAATAATGATAAAATTAATTTCCTCTGCTATTGATCTTAAATATAACGATTCTTTATATTCAAAAGTACCTCTAGTATTTGTGACAACAACAAAAATTATACAATGATGAAAAAAAAAAAAAAAGTGTAAACAACAAAAATTTTTTGTCTTGTCCCTATAACAAATGATTGTCCGTTTCATTTTATCAAACAATACTTAAATAAAAGAATGATATTATTGTGGAATGCAACATTCTTTCTATTCTGATTGACACTGATAAGCAACATTCAACGAAGGATTTCACCCTCTGATGTTTTCCCAGTGTAGTTTCTTCAGAAAAAGACAATAGTGTCACAGTTTTGTCCCAGTGGTCAGCAACTTTTAACGTTTTCAGACTCGTCGGGTGTCATCTCTCAGAATTTGGAACGAATTTCCATCTTTCTACCTTCCCTCTCTCCACTTGGAATCGAAATCGTTTATAAGTGGTTTACTTTTACCGCCTTGGTAACATTTAATGATTGAGAGCGTTATCATTGAAACGTGTTGTGAAAGTCTAAACAAGTCCACTTGCGTAGGCGTATTAGAAAAATTGGGCTAGACAAGAATTCCGTACTTTTGATTTCTGTGAGTTAGGTTTTTTAGTGGTGCGTTGGTGATATCTTTTTTTTAAATAATCAAGGTTTTTAAAGATATTTCATTTAATCTTTATATAACACACCATGTAGATCAGATTTTAGTTTAATTTTTTTGCATAGCGTTTTAGAAAAATTGGGCTGGCCATGAATTCTGTACTTTTGATTTCTGTGAGTTAGTTTTTTAGTGGTGCGTTGGTGATATCTTTTTTTAAATAATCAAGGTTTTTAAAGATACTTCATTTAATTTTTATACCACATAACATGTAGATCAGCTTTTAAGCACATAATAAATTTGTTTAATTTTTTTTTGCATTACGTTTTAGAAAAGAATTCAGTGCGTTTGATTTCTGTGAGTTAGTTTTTTTAGTGGAGAGTTGGTTGTATCTTTTTTTAAATAATCAAGGTTTTTAAAGATTCTTCATTTAATTTTTTTACCACATAACATGTAGATCAGTTTTTAAGCACATGATAAATTGGTTTAATTTTTTTGCTTTGTGTTTTAGAAAAATTGAGCTAGCTATGAATTCAATGAGTTAATTTTTTAGTGGTGCGTTGGTGATATCTTTTTTAAATAATCAAGGTTTTTAAAGATACTTCATTTAGTTTTTATACATAACATGTAGATTAGTTTTTAAGCACATAATAAATTGATTTAATTTTTTTGCATTGCGTTTTAGAAAAATTGGGCTTGCCATGAATTCTATACTTATGATTTCTGCGAGTTAGTTTTTTTTTTAGTGGTGCGTTGGTGATATCTTTTTAAATCATCAAGGTTTTTAAAGATATTTCATTTAATTTTTATACCACATAACATGTAGATCAGTTTTTAAGCACATAATAAATTGGTTTAATTTTTTTGCATTCCGTTTTAAAAAATTGGGCTAGCTATGAATTCTGTGAGTTAGTTTTTTAGTGGTGCGTTGGTGATATTTTTTTTTATATAATCAAGGTTTTTAAAGATACTTTTTTAAATTTTAGTACCACATAACATCAATTTTTAATCACATACTAAATAATTAATTTTTAATTTTAATTTTAATTTTTAATTTAATTTTTGCATTGAGTTTTAGAAAAATTGGGCTGGCCATGAATTCTGTACTTCTGATTTCTGTGAGTCTGTTGTTTTTAGTGGTACGTTGGTGATATCTTTTTTAAATGATCAAGGTTTTTAAAGATAATTCATTTAGTTTTTATACCACATAACATGTAGATTAGTTTTTGAGCACATAATAAATTGGTTAAATTTTTTTGCATTGCGTTTTAGAAAAAATTGGGCTAGACAAGAATTCTGTACTTTTGATTTCTGTGAAGTTATACCTCTCAAATGTTAGAAGATATTGATCTTATAAAAAATTCTGAAAAAAAAAATCCAAACATTTCTGGTAATTTGTAATTCAATTTATTTTATTTCAATGCTGTAAATTAATTAAATAAAAATAAAAGTCCTAAATAATATAATAGTTCTATAAATTATGCTTCAATTCTTTTTATATATTCCAACGTTTACTTTTAAAACCACTTAATTTAACTAAAAACAATCTAATAAATAAATTTCTATAAACGTCTTATTCTTTGAAAAATTTGAATTGCAATTTTCTAATTTAACTATCAGAAAACAACTGTCTTTTTCATTAACAAGAAAATAAATATAATTGTCAAAAAAATTAATTGTATAGATATTTAAAACAAACTCATTATTAATAAATTTATGCAAAATAAATAAATATTATTATATTTAAACGGCTTTTCAGTACTTTAAGAGAAAAAAAAATCATATTTACGTAGGAGAAATACGTCAATCGATGAGATTAAACTATTATTTTATGCTAAGTTTGTTCCAAAATAATTGAAATTTGTTTTCAGCCGTGTTTCAAGAGCCCAGTCTTTCATTATATAATATGCTTATTTTTCCGAAAGGCATATGTCCTTCAGCATATTATAAGCGTGAAAAGCATATGAAGTACGTAATTAGCAAAATGAACTCTATTAATGAAGGCTATTAAAATAGTTGAAAAAGAATTAAAAATACTAAATAACGTAAGTAACGTTGGCGGAATCATTTCTTTAAGAATTTGCAACTACAATTATTATATAACAAACATGCTAAATTTTGTGTGATTATTTTGCATTAGAACAAAATGAATTCATTGGAATTTTATTAAGAAAATTTATGTATTTGTTTTATAGATTTATAAATTATATATTTTTTTTATATAATTTACTAAACAATCATCATTGCTTATATGATATCTTGATGAATTTAAATCGATAACAGTTTTTTATTTTTATTTAATTAAAATTTTTTTTTTATTTATTTATTATTATTTTTTACCTTATCTGCTTAATTCGTGAATACTTAAAAGTTCTACTAATTTTATAAAATTTGAAAATCGAAAATTATATTCGTTATGCGTTTGAACGCAACGATTTCATTAAACATCTATGTAGATTGTATACAACTACAATTCAATTTAATGGAAACTGTTAACAACTAAGTCAGAACTATGGCAAATATGTATAATACATAAAAATCTTATTGATTGCATTTATTAAAGCAATTTGATTATGTTTATCTATAAATAAGATTTGTACTGAACTGCAACTATTTAATAAATTACGCAACAAACCGCAATTTAAAAAAAATTAAATTCAAATAAATAAAATAAAATAAAATATTGTCAGTTGATTAATTTTCTCATTAATCTAGCTTTAATAACTTTGCTTCCTGTTTATTTACTGCTTTGTATACGAACACTGTACGCATTAAAAGTATACATTCTCTATCTATTCCTCTTTTCAAGGACAAATTGTACCGTTTTGTTATTTTTTGAATGTCAAAACAATCCAAACTAAAATAAATTTTGATGCTTTGTTATGATCATAACTAATGTTTTTAAATGTTCTTCACTTCAAAACTAGTTATGTTAGTGCACTTAAATATTTTACTTTTTGTCTGATGTGAAGGAAAAGTAGTTAAAACATATTGCTCATTCAAAATGGATAATAAAAAATAGAAATAATGTAACTAACATCATTCTTATTGTAAAATAATGAATAACTTACTTGGGCTGTGTTACGAAAAAACAGTTAACCAAGGTCCTTATTATGTCTTTTAATGAGGTGCTTACGATGCAGAAGATGATTGTAATATATAGTACACTAGCTAATGAATGGAACTACCACACTTAGATGAGTCTACAAATCTCTTTCAATGTACGCCACAGCAGAATATATACGAAAGGAGGATAAAGCATATTAAAAAAAACAGAACTATTCGCAGCTATTAAAAAATAGCAATTTTGTCATAAAAGTTAAATTTTACATAATATAAACACATAGGTGTAATCATAGATATATAGACAAAATATTATTTGAATATTTATTGAACATATCCTTTTGTAAAATAAGAGACTGTTAAATAATAAATTTTCTAGTCTAATTTTATTAATTATAATATTATCTTAATTTAATATGTATTTTTTGCAGTTATTAAAAAATAACAGTTTTGTCATAAAGGTTAAATTTTATATAACATAAGTATATAGGTGTAATCATACATGTATAGACAAAAAAATGCTTGGATATTTATTGAACACATCCTTCTGTAAAATAAGATCTTTAAATAATAAATTTTCTAGTCTACTTTTATTAATTATAATATTATTTTAAAGGTCTTGCATAAATATGCAATTTTTTTTAAAATTCCAAAACTGTTATTAATATTAAATAATATTATTAACATAATTTCTCTTATTGCAATAATAATCCAACTTTCAAAAAACCTGTTTGAAATATATTAAGATTCCTCAATGACTTTGATACGTATCTCATTTATTCAATTACATAATTTATTTTAATGATAGAATAAAAAAAATTTTGATTAGCAAAAATGTGAGTCATATTCTTACAAATTATTTATATTTACATAAGTTTTTTATGGACTTTAAGTTTTTGAAATTGTAATTAGATAAAGATTGATGAAAATAAATATTTTATTTCAGTATTTATTTACATTTTTTCCCCATTTTCTGAAACATTTCGTGGTTCAATGATTAAAATTTCTCATCTAGATCAGTAATTACAAAATTTTTTTAAACCGGTAGAAATCAAAGATTTTTTTTTTAAGCAATAACATTTTTTATTATTTATATGCACTTATGCTCATGATGATTATCATAAGTGATAAATTATTCACTTATTGTTTTTCCAATGTTATTTAAGAAAGCGAAACGTTTGGACACCTCTGATCTAAATGTATGAAACTTGATAATAATGATTGAAAAACCAGAGTCACGTTCTTAATGAATTGAAACCAGAAGTTGGCTTTATTCATTTCCACACTAGACTGAATCACAGTTACATACATGAACAAGAATCATTAAAATGTATAAACAATAGTTATAGTAATTTATCCAAATTAAAAATTAATATTCATTGAAATGTGAACTTTATAGTGTACATTATGCTACCATCGAATAAATTACCTCATTCTTTTAAAGATTTTATAAATTAATTAGCAATAATTCAAGTTCATATTAATTTTCGAATTTAATTAACTCTTTTAAACAGAGCAAGTTCCCCTTATAATGTTTCAATGCTATATTTTTATTTAAAAAGATAAAGGAAGTATTTGATATTTTAAATAATTTTCAAAAATAAATGAAAATAAAATGAAAAAGATACTTTAGCTGCCTTAGACAAAAAATTATTTGTGTTTATCATAAAACTAGATTGTTATTAGAATTAAAAATCTATGATAGTTCGTTTTGGAAAAAATGAAGATCTTTATAATTTGATCTTGATACTCATTTAAGTATATACTTTGGAGCCATTAAAAAGGCAGGCAGAGTGGAATTTACTGATAAAGATTTTACGAATGATATTAATTCTTCTTGAATAATTATTTCTCATTAAAATATTTTCACCTTATTAATAAAACTGACATATTTGTAGTTTTACTTTCTAATATTGATAAAATATTTTGTTAGGATTTTTGCAAAAACATTTCCTATTTATCAGCAATTTTTCGTTTCTTAGAATTGCTGTGCGAATTTGTGGTTGTTGTTACCGATGGCCTTATTGGAACTCAATCCAAACAAATTTTGCCACTTACTGTAGAAACAAAAAAACATTTTTGGGAACAAATTTGGGACCTGAATGACCGAGTGTCTAGCGCTCTGGCTCTCGGTGCCACAGGTTTCGGGTTCGAATCCCGGCTGTGCCATGGACATTTGTAGTGGTTCGGAATCCACTTTAAGCCGTAGGTCCCGATTTCCTATGACTGTAAGAGCGTCACGGAGCCAAAGTCAGACTTCTACCTACGGGTGCTCCATCACAACAGAAGCTGCTTCCTTCCCCTTCAATCATGAGTACGTATGGGCTAGTGGGCTTGGCCAGCCAAGTGGGATAAGAAACAACAAACAGCAAAAGAACATATGCAAAAATCAACATTACAAAGAGAAAAGACCATACATTCTTAATAAAATCGATTTTCTGTGGCCCTTCAGTAAAGAGTACACAAAACACCATTCTTGTTGAGCCTTGTTCCTTTTCTCTGTCTTACATAAAACACATATATCAGAGTTCACGATTCGCATTTTGGCCAGATGTTCGACCGGACAGTGGTGTACAGTTCTTAATCTAACATTGGCAACAGCCTCTTTACGATATTTTCCCCTAAATGTTTTCCATGTCATCCGCAGTGCCAATTTACTTTGGCTAAACTTTCAGTAATGAAAAAATATTTAAATATTTTTTTTTAAAAAAAGAAAAGAAAAAGCAGGTACACAGTGATAGCATTACAAATAATGATAATAAATTTATTTATTTTAAAATAATTATTTATATTATATTATTAAATTATTTAATATTTTATATTATTTAATTTATTTATTTTATGATAATAAATTTTTTTATTAAATAAATTTATTTCATGTTTGATACATAACTATCTGACATTAGTGGAAAAGCAAGTAATATAAAACTGGTCATAAGGTTTTATATTTCAATAAACTGCTTAATTGTAATGAATACTGTCAATTACTTTTTGGGAAATAAATATCTGAAAATATCCACCTTACATTTAGAACAATGTATAATAATAATATTAATAATAATGACAAAAATATATAAATAATGACCAAAATATATAAATAAGGACACATATAAATAATAACAAAAATATATAAATAATGACAGAAATTTGTAAATAATGACAAAAATATATAAATAATGACAAAAATGTAAATAGTGACAAAAATATATAAATATATCTGTCATATTTAAAATAAAATTATTGTATCATTACGATTTATACATAATTAGGTTTAGAAAAATAAATGAATAATATTATTTAAGAATAATTAATTTATTTTTAATTATTTTTAAATTAAACATTAAAATTTAAATATAGTAGACTTTCGGAAATTTTCAATTTAATTTAGACTTAACATGCGAAATACTTTTTAAAGTATTGAATTTGTTAACAATTGTTTGATGGTTATCATAAAAAATAATACTTTTTATATTTATATAATTTGATTTTTTTTTTCAATCTATAGATGAGAAATTTTCCATTAGTGAAGCTATTAGCAAATAATTTGAGATTTTAATTGATTAGAATACATAGTATCATTTTTAAATATGGTAAATAAAGCAATATGTGAAAAATTATATCTTGTTTTTCAAATGGAATTCTTTTTTTTTTAACCTCTATAAATTAAATAGAGCGGCAACGAAGTATCGTACTAATTTTTATTTGTGTTATTCATCAGAGGCAGATTAAAAAAATGAATACTATTATTGAGAAATCAATAAAAATGTATTTCCTAGAATACAATTAATTCAAAACATAATTTTTATACGACTTCATTGCTAATTTTAAATCTGTTTGTCGTAATAAATTTTTTTTCATCAGAACATTTTTAAAGTTTTTAAAAACGTATATAAGAATTTCAATGAATCTAAGTGAATCTGATTGATGTTGTGTTGCACGTACTGGATAATCAATCTATATAATTACACAATATCCATTAAACTGTCCAGCCAAAGTTGAACTAAGCAAAGCATCAAAGTTGAAAATGAAATACATTATTGAAATAAACATGAAAAAATAAAAACAAATAGTAAAAAATAGGTTAAGATGAATAATTATCAAATTATAAAAAAGCTATTAATTTAAAAAAAATCACATAAACTGTGAAATTTGTTATTTTTTTTCCAAAGGGTGAAATAAAATTGATTTCAAAGAACTAGAAAGAAAACTTTATATGCAATTATTTTTAATGTATTTCTTTTATAAAAAAGAAATAAAATAAACGCGTGACACTACGTTTTTTTAAAATTAATATCATTTTATTCTGAAATTAAAATAAGTGATTTCTGATGTGAGAAAAGCCATTCATTGTAAAGTATGCCACCCTATTCGTTTTAGCTTTCGACTAAGTTGAAAAGAAGAAAGGAAATTGCAGAAGATTTACAGTAAAGAATGAGTTCACGAACTGTGCAATGAATCAAAATGGAAAGCCAAACAAATCTTTTCGCAATTGCTTTGAGACTTCCTTTTGAAAACCTGATTGCATTTATACATTGCGATTTTTTTAATGGTGGTATTTCTACTTTTATGTTAGTCAGTGTTGAAATGCTTACAGAATATCAAATGATTTAATTTTAAAAGTCGATTGATTCAAATTTTAAAAGTCAAATATTTTTAAAAATATTTTTGGATCACGGTATCTATTTCAATAAAATTATATGAATACTGAAGTGGCATTTAAGCAAATATATTTAGATTATCTGCTTGCGTAAAACCGGCAATCATGGTTTGAGACTAAGTTTGCACTCCTGAGTTAATACTATATTAGCTTATCATCGATAGCTTTTTCTTTACTGAGCCGGTGTATACATATATGCAAACCCTCAAGATGTTATCATTTCAAAAAGTGATGTCTTGGTATGAGACAAAATTTGCACATGAGGGTTTCCCGGAATTAATAAAATATTCGATCGCTCTTAATAAATATCGATAGCTCTTTCTTTACTGAGTCGGTGTATACATATATAAGAATCCTCAAGATGTCATCATTGCCAAAAGCGGTGTCATGGTATGAGACCAAGTGTTCACATGATGTTTCCCAGGAGTCAATACAAGATTCTCTTACCATCCATAGCTATTCTTTTATTGAGTCGGAGTATCCATATCTACGAACCCTCAAGATGTCATCATTCTAAAAGTGGTGTCATGGTATGAGACCAAGTTTACACATAAAATATTCATGCAGTCCAGAGTTAATACAATATGAACATGGTAAAAAATATAATTATTCATCTACTATCAATAGTTCTTTCTTTACTGAATCTGGGCACACTAGCTAGTTTAAGTTTTATATTAGTATCATTAAAAATGCTTTTTTACTTTTTTCTGTGAACGAAGAAGAATATTCTGTAAATTTGTAACAGTTTTAACTGCAACTGTTTTTTTTCAATTCCTTTCATTAGAATCTCGAGGCAAAAAGGGCCTTGTGGACATCATTGCTTCAGACACACGATGTGTGTGGAACAAAAAAGTAGAGAACACGGAGATGGACAAGTTCAGGGGAGTTATCAACAAGAAGTACGAGTTGAAACTGAGTGAGTATTTTTTAAAGTCAAATTTATTTTATTCTTTATTGAGGTTTTCATTCAGTGCATACCGCGTAAATTTAATGTTGTTTTCACCATTTATATACGTATATAAATAAGCTTCATTGAAAAGATTATCTACCGTATCTGTTTAAAAAATAAGAAATAGTTTTCTTGTATGCAATGAAAATATAATTATATTTAGAAATATCTCATACAAATAAACACTAAAAAATGTGATATTTAAGAAGATCTGTGTAAGAAGATCTTCTCATCTTCTTCTTCTTAACAAATCACAGATCTTCTTAATCTGTGTAAGAAGATTTGTTACAATGCTTCCTCCTACGCACTGGCGAGTGTTCCCCCTGTGGCCACCCTGCACTTCTTTGAGCACCCTGCTCATAGCCGAGTTTCGGATTTTCGGCAATGAAGTAGAGTTCTTCTACGAAGCTATAATTATCTGTCTTTTACTTTAAATGTGTCAAATTTTGTTTGTATATAATTGTATGTGTGTGGTGTTTATGAATGTGTAAACAAAGTTGTGACCAACCAGACCCAGTTACAGTTTGGTTGCCCAACTTGCACACTACAGTAAAAAAATTCAAAATTCCCAAAATTCATAAGATATAACTTTATAAACGCATAAGATATTTATATATTATCTTAGATTTCCTTTTGGATGGGATAATTGCATTTAGACTCAAGCTATAAATTTAATCAAAAATGTTTAAACATCAACAGTAGTATAGCTTTATAAAATTTGATTTTTATTTTCAAAAATTTTGCTACATCATGGTTCACAAATTATGATAAAGCATAATTATTGATCATGTTGCCGAAAAGGTGAAATCGCATAGCTATGTGCCCTAAATAGCTATGGTTCGTTTATTAAAGAAACCTAGTAATTATGAAAAATTAAATGTCGGACGTCTTCACATGGTCAACCTTCTCCTAACACGGTTCGTCTTTGCTTGAGTTTTTGACCGCTCCAACTGACCTGATCTCTTACTCCCCCGTCAACAAATGTTAGAAATCCGACAGCCACTTGGGTGTCAAGAATGTCCCAAGCTAGGAAGGGAGCAACAGTTCCTTGAACTTTCACAACTATAATTTACATCTTTTAAACACACACAGCTATATCTTACATCTTCCTTACAGTTTTAAAGAGATTGAAATATTAATATTATTAAAATATTTAATTAAAATATAATAAATATATAAATATGACTTGATTTACTTATGCTGTAAAATATATTTTCAGGAAATTACTGGGATCTTCATGCTTGGTCAGTGAAGAATTATCAACAATTTTGGGAAGAAATGTGGAATTACTACGGAATCATTTACTCGAAGCCTTATAAAGACGTAAGTTAAATATTTTCTAGAATATGTTTAATAAACGGAATAAATAAATACATAATAAAGTTAAATTTCATTCAAAATTAACAAAAGCGTTTTACTATCCTTAAGCTTCCAACATATATTACGCTTTGAATAGTTAATTGGTTACATTTAGTTGAATTTAAATAATCGAATTAAAAAACGTATAAAATTTGAATTTGAAAAAAAAAATGTGCCAATATATATATGCGTTATCAAATCATGTTCCATTTTGCTAATAGATTTTTATATTTGATAAATAATCAAATTAATATCATATTTAAAGAAATTAAAATATCAATAAGACAATTTATTTATAATTATTTGTAATAAAATATTATTATTATTTAAATAAAATAATATTTTATAATATATTATACTTTATTCTAATTATAATTATAAATAAATTAGATTTAAATAAATAATGTATAAATAACATTAAATGATTATTAAAAAGTAAATCCCAGCATTACCAAATTATCATTTATTTTGTTTAAGAATATAATAAATAAATGAAATATCATTTATGCCATTTATAATTATAATTATAAATAAACAACTAGAACATGATATATAAAAAAATATATAAATATACTTAAAAAACACTTATCTGGATATTTATTATTTCATTTGAAAATTAAAATGAAATTACAAATTTTTTTTTAAAAATTAAAAAATTAAAATTAAAAAAATTATTTGAAATACAAATTAATTCATGTTCTTAAATAAAAATAATAAATAATTTGATAAGGCTGGTAGTTATTATTAATAATCATTTAACGCTATTAACGAAGAATTTTATTGGTAAAAAAGATAATCATATAGCTCTATTATTTACAAAATTAAAGAATGAAAAAATATCGCATATGAAATGGTAATATTAAATTTTGATAAGAAGCAATATGATTTTCTGTAAAGAATAATGATGTTGTGGATATTTGTTATTTAACTACAAAACTAACAGAATATTATGTGGAAAGCGAAGTATACAACACGGAAGGAATATATAATGGTGATAAACCAGTGAAAGATAGTATTGGCATGAGGTACAAAATATTAAAAAGGCTTTCATTTTATAAAAAATAAAATACCTTTGTTGGGAGTGATAGAATAAGCGCAGAATATACAATTTGTATTTCATGAGTAATGATTTCTTGGGATGTTTAATTATTCATTTTCTTTTGTAAGGTTCATAAATTTGGCGATTTTCCATCTGGTCCATGGGCTGTAAATTATATTTCTATGCCACTAAATATATAAAAAAAAAAAAAATGAGAGGGAATTTTAAAATGCCATGATTCTGTATGAGGACAAGTAGTTGCATAGTGGAATGGTTCTCCAGTTCCTCCACATAAGCAGAAATCATCTTCTGAGAGGTTGGATATTTTGAAATATATTGGGAATGGAGCATGACCACTTATAAACATTATTTCTTCTCTAACAAGAATTAATCTTAACCTATTAGATATTTTTTGTAAGATCATATTAACCAGCTAGAATTTTTGTAAGATGCATTAAGAACAAAATGTGCGTTTACAGAATTTTACGACCTTACATATCAACGATTACAAAAGATAACTCCAAACAGATTTGAAAGATTACATTAGAGATTTATTTATCATCTTGAGTAGCAAAACCTTTTGCAGTATTTTAACATTTTAAATAAAGAAAATCACAGAGACTTCGTTACCAATTTTAAGTGATAAAGTTTATCTCTTTTTCGATGAACCAGTTTTTGTTTTATCTCTAAATCATTTTTATATTTATCAATGAATTTTACAGGAAACCCGGAAGATAAATATAAAAAACCGATAATGGCGATACGGAGAAAAAGGGATATCCTACTCGCAACACGCCTAATAATTTCGTTAAATATTCACCTTCAACTTGAACTTTCACGGTAACCGTTATTTCCTCTGTAATTTAAGAGGAAGCAGACTTCCCTTCCTTATTCCAGAATGAATGAAAAAAAAAAAAAAAAAAAAAAAAAAGGTTACATGGCTAGACAAAAGCAAATCTATTCTTTCAATAAGTTGATGTTAACCTTGCGCTTTAAAGATAAAGTGGCGCTAACCTTCGATCGTAAAACGCTTAAAGATCCTTATAATTTACTTTTTAAGACGGATACCATAGAGAGGGGTGTCATAAATTGACCTTGAATACAAAACCTCGTCTTTTATGGAGGCTTTCTCAAGGATTATGTCTTAAAAATTGTGAAGGTCAAAGTGAGGCCAATAACTTGTTAACATGGATGGTAAAAAAAAATTCTTCTTGACTAATTCCAATTATTTGGTGAGAATAGGAGATATAATTGAAGCCCCACCTGCTATAACTAGTATGATGTCAAACTTACCACGGTATTATGTCTGTAATTACTTGCAATCATTTCTTGTCGAATAGCATTATTCAAGATAAATTGTTGTTATGGAATGTAAATTTTCCTTGATCAATTCAAATTATTTCTCTGTACAAATCAAATTACTACCTTTTGAGCATAGCACGTTTTCATATAATGTAAAGCCAGTATTTTTCAATTATTTATTGATTTTCTTATTATTCATGTAATACTGTTGAAGTACAGTAAATTTTCACGAGCAAATTTTTTTAAGTCGATTTGTTATCTACAAATATTTTTAAAATTAAACATCTCATAAAAGTGACATAAAAATGTTTAAAACCATGACTCAATGAAGAAAACAATGCGTTATTTTAAAAAGAAATAGAAAATTTACAGACTCTGTAGTGTCTATTGCAATTAAATTTGTTCTTAGTTTTCGTCTTAGAAAGAGAGAATAAAGAATCGAAATTGAATATGCAAAAATTGTAATTATAATTGTAAATTATGCAAGTACATGTATAATTTACCATCACAATCATAATAAAACAATAAATAAAAAAATTTAATGCTATTAAACATTTTTAGAATTGAAGAATTAATGAAATAATAATTGTACAATTTTTTTATAAATTAAAAATGCAAATATAATATGTAAGAAGGAATTATAATTGAAACAACTTTAAGAAGGAGTTTTCTATGCAAAACTTGCCTTAAACTTAACATAAAAGAATATTTTATTAATTTAATTATAAAATATTTTCATTAATAAAAAAATTCAATAAATATATGTTTTTAAAAACAAGAAAAAAAGGAACAGTTTATTTTGAATTTTTTTATATGTTATTTTGAAATTTCAATTAATTTTTTTATACATTAATAGCAAAGGAACACTTTCTAAAAAGTTTTATAATTTAAAAAGGCAAAATTTACTTAGATATCGCATAGCTAGTCAGTTATAAATTAATCAAGTTTGTATTATATACAATAAACAATAACTACATTTTTTTCTTATAAATAAGTAAGAAAATTCTTAACAATACTGTATTTAGGTTTTTTTTTCTTATTAGAAAACAGTTGAATTGCATCAATGGTTTAGTTTGGTGCCTTATTCAGTTTGGGGCGTGGTCACATAGTGAAACCAATCAATTTGCGAGGAATTAAAAACAGTTAATAAACAACCTTGATCTATATTATTTAGTTTTTGAACTTATAACCCATTTAAAGGTTGCTGTTATTTTATATAAAAAAACATAGAATTGAAATAAATCTAAAGGAAATAAATTCCATCTATTAATACTTTTTTCTGTTATAAATGGAGTTTTCTGTGCATGTAAATTTGAAATTCTGCATGCATACTGACCATTTATAATGATAGTATTATAGCATCAAATATTATCATTTTTCACTCCTACATTATCTCGATATGCGAAACATATTATTGGAAGAATATCGCAATCATAAGTTCTTCCCCAATATTCTCCCAAGTTCTTCAACAACTAAGGGCAACGATTACGGAGTTCCTATGTGATTTTAAGAACCACGAAAACTTCCACATCTTAAAGTCAGTTAGAATATCTGCACAAAATGAAGTTGCTTAAATTTAAAATCCAAACTACAATATTTGAAATTATGCTAAGCAATATATAACTTTATCCCCTAAGATTATCGTTATATGAGGATCATTTTTTAACAAAAAAATTAATTTTTTGCTTAATTATCCAATGTGTACATAAAATTATTGTCGGTATTTCTGAATCTATTGAATATAGAATCAGAAAAAAAAATGATTACGAAATTGTAAAGTACAACTAAAAATTATGTGGCAAGAATGCGGTCATAATGGCAATGTATTGTGAGAAATTATGGCAACAAATTAAAAATGGTGAGTACACAAGAAAAGGAAATGCGCTTATTTCAGCTTCTGAAAAAAATATATTATCAATGCCCAACGTCATTTCAAGAGTATGTATAACGTGATTTAAAACGGATATTAAAACAACGTCGTAGAACCTCAATTAATCGGAAGTATGCTGAAGCAAGAGATGAGATTATCGATTAGCTGACATTTTATGACGTGAGATTTTAGTATCCGGTGGAAAACCACCTTAAGAAAGATCCTACCTCAGATAATTTTATCCAATGTTGGTTAAAATAATTTCAGGAAATAAGCGGCGTTTTACACCAAAAACGAAGCGGAAGACAGAAAAAATCACAGGAAGATGTTGATAGTTTCCCGGAAATATTTACAAAATCATCGAGGAGAAAATATAGCAGCTCTACAATTATATATTTTACATACCAAAAAACAGAGTTCATCTCCATGCTTAAAAAATTCGGTCAGTTCACTTTTTAGTCTTGTGTACTCATCATTATTAATTTTAATGTTACAATTGCCCACAATGCAACTTCCCTATGACAATAGTGTAGTTGCATTGTGGTAATCACAAAATAGCAACCACATAATTTTTAAATTTACTAAGTATGTGCAATAATATTCTTCATTCGAAAGTTACAATACGTGGAAACTTAGACAATAATTTGTGTACACTTTATATTTTATATATGCCGCAGTATAGAATTTTTTTTTTGCAAAAACAATATTTACACAAGAATACAGACAATAAATGACCAAATAACAAAATTTTATTTTATTGAAACAAATAACATTTCAATTTCAATTCATTGTAATATTATGTTACTTTCTTTAGATTAACTGAGACTCTATTGCTGTGTTTATGCAGATTTTTAGCAATTATTATAAATATGAAAATTTAATAACAGTAGTAGCGCAATTCAATGTTGTTTAGAGATTATATATTATTAGAAAGAATGGAATTTGATTAAATTTTGGATTTTAGTGATTTTTTATTTTTTATTTAATGAATGAAAGAAATGTATTTTCAAAAAGTTTATTTGAAACATATAAGACTTTTAAAAGAAACGAAATCAAATAAGTACAGAGAAATGCATCTTGAATTTTTTGAAAAAAATGCTACTTTTTAAAATTACAATTAAATTTTAGGACATAACTTCTATTGACAGTGATTCATCTAACATGTTTTTTAAACCTTCAGTGCGCCTACTAGCTTCCTCAATCTCAAAACGTGTACGGGATCAATTTGACCCCAAATTTCACACCTTTTGAAATAAATTTCCTGTTTCTTATTTTTTTCAACAATAACATAAAAGAAATCTGAACTCTCTACTGTGTAATACGTAGCCTTCACAAAAAAAAAAGTTTTGTAACACTCGCTGACAAAACTTCTTCTGTGTGAGTTTTACTGTTAAACGTCTGAGCTTCTGAAGAAATCATCTGACCCCAATGCCCTAAAATGAAACAAAGCTTTCAACTCTCCGAATTCTAATTTATTATGGAATCATGGAATCACTGAGAAAGTGCCATTTGCTGTTTTTGGAAATTTTCTTTGAGTTTCCAACAAGAGAATAAACCAAGGGTCAAAACTTTCACTAAGCATGTGATTACGAGACATTGTTAAAATTTAAGAAAACATTTAAACACGTAGTACCGCGAAATATTCTTTAAATTCATACAAAGTTTTCTACATTTCATTTTCAATCTTTTTATCTAACTATATTCTCATTTTCTCCCAATGATTATAGTTTTGCAGTTTCTTTTCAGCTTTAAACTTCCTTTTTCAGCAGTAAGTAACTGTTAAGCTCTCATAACTGTGACTGTAATCTTTTTCATTTATTTGCTTATTATGTTTACTAATTAATTAACTTCATGATATATATTTTTTCTTTAAATAATGAATTAATTTAGAGTTAATTTAATGAAATTTTATTAACTTGTTAATTAAGATAGCGTATCCTATAAGAATCTCAAAGTAATGTTAAGTTTTTTTTTATCCTTTATGTACTTTTGCTTCATTATTTAGTTTTTAAGCTTAATAAGTTCCTTATCTCTGCATGAATTCCAATAAGCTGTCGTAGTTCTGTGCTTTAAATTAATAATAAATAAATCTCTAAGTTATTGTAAGCAAATACCTTTGAATGCTTTGTAGATATAGTTTAGAATTCTTATTTTCTTACACTTTGTGAATGAATAAATTATTACTATCTATATTAACAACTAAATAACTCTGAAAATTTACATGAAACACTATAACAAACTCTTTTACATTTAGATAAATTTAAGAATGCAGGTTCACAAAAGAATGCCATTATTTCAAAATATCATAAAAATAAATAAATTTACTACTGATTTTTGTGTTAAAATAAGCACATAAGACTTTAGAACTTCTTATTTAAAGTCATGTAAATTGTCCGAGTAGTAAAATTTGAAGATGAGAGTAGCTTTAAAAAGCTAAGTACAGGATTAATAAAAGTGAAATTTGTGGTTTTCTTATTTATGAAAGGCAAATTGAAGGATAGGGTTGTCCGAGTGACTAACGCTCTGGCGTTCGATGCCACAGGGTTCGAATCCCTGCGGTGCCATGATTGTCGGTAGTGGTTCGGAATCCCACTATAAGAGGGTAGGGCCGACAACTCAATCTTTTAAAAAGAAAACATCTCCAGTTTCGATATCTGCCAGTAGGCAAATTGCCTTGGCCTACCATGGGACTGTTGTGCCAATAATGATGATGATGGCATTGATGGGTGACTTTCTTCTCTATTTCAAATGTTACCTAGATTAAGATTAAGCGTAGATTCAAAATGAGGTTTTGTAATGTAAGATGCCTAAATTTTATTATATGTGTTTGTAAATCATTAAATGAGAAATCCCCAGCACTTATGTTTGAAATAAACAGACTCCATGAAATTCTTTAATCTCGGAATCAAAAGATATAATAAAAACCTGTTTATGCGAATACTTCTTGAACTTGTATGAATGATGCAATGAGATTATAAAGATTTTCACCACCTATGAAATAAAATCGTGTCAATTGTTGCATTTTTACCTTCAGATGTACTATACTTCGCTAATGAATCAAATTTCTCCAAAATCACAAATATTAAATGGATATGCAACAAAATGCTAAAATGTGGCCTAAGACTTGGGACATTTCAGCCCAATGTCTGAATTTTTGTGTTGAAATGACCCCATGGATAATGAATACATTTGCCAGGGTTATGGGATGCAAATTTTGAAGTTTTAGCATTCTTTTAGTGATTCTGTAGACACATTAAAAATACTTAGCTAACTAAACAGATTACAATACACTGACAGTGAAACTGCAACACCAAGAAGAAATTCCCCTAAGGATAATGAATACATTTGTCAGGTTATGGGATGCAAATTTTGAAATTTTAGCATTCTTTTAGAGATTCTGTAGACACATTAAAAATGTTTAGCTAACTAAACAGATTACAATACACTGACAATGAAACTGCAACACCAAGAAGAAATTCCCCCAAGGATAATGAATACATTTGCCAGGTTATGGGATGCAAATTTTGAAATTTTAGCATTCTTTTAGAGATTCTGTAGACACATTAAAAATATTTTGCTAATTAAACAGATTACAATACACTGACAATGAAACTGCAACACCAAGAAGAAATTCCCCCAAGGATAATGAATACATTTGCCAGGTTATGGGATGCAAATTTTGAAATTTTAGCATTCTTTTAGAGATTCTGTAGACACATTAAAAATATTTAGCTAACTAAACAGATTACAATACACTGACAGTGAAACTGCAACACCAAGAAGAAATTCCCTAAGGATAATGAATACATTTGCCAGGTTATGGGATGCAAATTTTGAAATTTTAGCATTCTTTTAGAGATTCTGTAGACACATTAAAAATATTTAGCTAATTAAACAGATTACAATACACCTCCTGACAGTGAAACTACAACACCAAGAAGAAATTCCCCAAAAGACACGCAAATGTCGATAGGTTGCTACCTGTAACGCAGTCTGAAGCGGCTCTACAATCTATTTATCACCTGTCGTTGTCACTTTATGACCCTATAATAAATGTCAATGGCAATAAATGCCACTTATTCTTTCATCTCGTCTATCTAAAATTGCCAATTTTCATCACTTCCACGCACGCATTCATGATGTTGCAGTTTTACTGTCACACACTGTATAAATATAAACGTGAAATCACTCAAAAATAAACGAGGAAATATTTAGGAAACCTACCATAACCTTTAATGGAGACATTAACATGTTGAACAATCCAAAGCGATAAAAATTACCATCTATTTGCTTACAGATATATAGCTGCGTCATTCAACCAAGGGGTCTTCTGGCTAAAGCGTTTTACTCATGTCTGATGAGCATCCGCAAGGCCGACACTAAGCCAAATAAGGTATTTTAAGTGTGAGTGACGTAGTGTGGCGTACTGGTGTATGTCTCAGAAGGTGAAGGATTATAAACTATTTTGTTTGTTTACTTAAATATTGGATCATCAAAAAACATCATTGGTTAATTCAAAATTATACATATCATAGTAGACATATATTATTTTAAATACCAATTGTTTTTTTATAAGATAGTCAGGAAACTTATTATTAAAGTTGTAAGAATGTAACAAAAAATATGGATAATTGGAAAAATTGTTAACATTAGAAAGTAAAAATATATATATACAAACATAAATAAAACAAAAAACTTATGAGTTTCTAATGTCCATAAGGCAATGAAAAGACTGACTAATTTCAATTTTTGAATTATAGCAGAACATATAACAGATGGATCCTTTTCCAAGGATATTTAAAGAAGATAGAAAGGTAACAGAAGTTTTAATCGAAGTTATTCGAAAATATCTAATGGAATATTTTTTTAAACTATTTTCAGCCGGCAAAGAATGGAAAAGGATTCGTCGATGTTGATTGGTTCAGTGGATCTCGTCTAAATTATGCAGAAAATATTCTGAGGTACAGAAATGGTGATACAGCCATTATTTGCATAGGTAAGTCAATATTGATTAAATTATTTGTATTCTTTAATACATTCTAAAATTATCAATACGAGAATTGGAACTTTACGAGTGATAATACTGCTGCAGAAATAAAAAACATTAAATTATATAATGCACAGTGATTGATAATCGTTTCTCAGAGCAAGCAAACACTACTACTACTACTACTACTACACCACATCCCATCACTGCGCCTAGAGCTGAGTTGCCCCTATACAGTTTGGGAATGATGTGGGTGAAATGAAGGGACTCACGATGGAGGCGGAAAAATTTTGCATAATTCACTTTTAGAGGTACAGAAGCTGAATAATGGGGAAAATTCATACAAGAACAGAACAAAATATCAAAAAATTAAAAAAAAAAAGTTGAAGAAGGATGAAATATGAAATGCGAAAAATATAAAAAAGTTAGGTAAGATATTACAGAAAGAGAAAAAAAAATTAAAAGCAATATAATACAATAAACACTACATAGGAGATTATACAAATCAGAGAGCTGGAGGAATATTCATCAAATCAATTATAATAGAATTTAGAAAATCTTAATAGCTAATAAATAAATAGACGGTAGGAGCAGTTGCTGCAAAATTATGGACAAGGGTAATAAAAAAAGGCAGGAATTTGTTTTACTCATATGTGCAATGATGAGAAAACATAAAAACCCATTTTTATTGTACCTCTCGTATTAACTGAAATTTAGGCCATCGTCTCCAAGAAGTATTGCTCCATATCTCCATAGTTGAAACCTCCAGGAATTTCTATCTGTTCTTGAGTGGAGCAATCCTTAATGTAATTTGTACCACCACTTTTTAAGGAACGCTGCTTATAGTAGCAGTTTTGATTAGAATGGTGGAATAAATTGCAATAGAAACATTGAGGTGTTCCTGGCTTCCTGTTAAATTATTTATCTGCTATCTAAAGTTTGTGTGATGTTTTTCAAGATAAAATGGATTAAGACTGAATGCATAGAATCTGTACGTCAGAATCAAAGTCTGTAACAACTCAGTCTGTATGATATTTAAGGTCCCTATGTGCCTTCAAAGTTTCAACACAAAATCAAAACTTTGCGACATTCCAGCAAATACTAAAGGTGATTCTTTATAATAATTTTGCCATTTAAAACACAAGAATAATTTATGGAAAAATTATTTTTATAGTAAACCATTATTCAATTGCTTTGATTTTTATCAGTTTTATCCTTTCTCTTTCTGATAAAGAAAAAAAAAAAATTCGTTAAACCACAAAGAAAACAACAAAAAAATGTATTCCTAAAACAGCTTCTACTTTTTATTTTAAGGCTATTATTTCAAAATCGAAATTTAGTTTGAAAAACTGTATCCCTATTGCAATATTTTTTTTAAATTAAAAAAGTCTTTTGTTCGTCTTTGAGTTCGTGATTCCCAGTTTTGGGATAAGAGTTCGCGAAAAAACTCCAACAACCCTGAAGCATTGTTTCTAATGTGTTTCGCTTGATTAGTTGAATTTAATCAGAGTCAAGGTTTTTATTAAAAAAAAATATTCGTATACAGAAGTGACTTTTATCTATAGTTGTTCTCTTGAAGTGTTAGCTAAGGTCTAATTCTTGCAATGAATATTCATAGAATTAGTTGATGGAGACGATGAATTAATTGTCCTGGAAATATAAGTTTAAAAAAAAAGAAATGAATATTTTATGTATTTTTTAAATTAATCAGAACATTTCTTAAGACATAATTTTAATTTTCAAGAAATTATTCATATTTTACAATTTTAAGGACATAATTAAAGTTTAAGATTTTTAAAGATTTATATGAAGAGAAAATTCATATAAAGTTGAAAATTCTTCATTTGTAATTCTACATTTTATCTCAGAAAATTTCCATTTATTCTCTTAATTAAGGATAGGCTAAAGATATTACAAACAAATTATTTTTTCGAAAATTTTTTTTTCTCTGGGATGAGATTTGTTACTATTTATTATTAGTTGCGGAATTAATTAGTTTTGAATTAAAAATGTGTTTAGGTTTAAAACTTTCTTTGTTTCTGTTTAGTTTTAAAAATGTGTTTTATATGCGTTTTGTTATTTAATTCCTCGTTAACCATATATTTATTTGAAATATAAAAAACATATTATAATTATGATAGTTTTAAAAGATGTATTTAAAAAATGTTAACTGTACAGGATTTTTTAGTGCTATTAAAAAAAAAGAACGAAGTTTTGCTTGTATAAAAAGCTTTTCAGGATAGTTTCATTGTAAAATATATACAGCTTAGACTGCATAAAAGACTTAGCTGCATAAAAGATTAGACAGCAATTTAAATAAAAGCAACTGCTACAAAAAGTCAACTTTGTTTGTTTTCATAAGGTTAATGATTTTGTTTGCTTTAATTATTAATCGTTAACCTGATGATGTTTTAATTCTTTTAACACGGTAAGCAGTCACTTCAAAATGTATACATAAATTGAAATTTTTAAGAAATTACTTACCATTTTCCCAAGTGTGAAATGTATTTCCATAAAATAAGGAAAATTCTATTTCATTTTGCCTAAAAATGCATTATAAGAAATCTTTTTTAATGTAAATATTTGCACTAATTCTTTTTAAAACGCTTTTATTAGCTTCACTTGTATGTTTGTATGTATGCATGTATGTTTGTATGTTTGTATGTTTGTATGTAACTCACTTTTTGGGCTCGATTTTGGGACTGATGGCGCCATCTACTGGCGAGTCAGTCAACTGATCCGCGATCGAATTGCGCTCTTCCTATTGGCCGAAAATTTCGGTGGGTAAAAAGTATGTAAACTTAGCGGATAACCGGCCAAGTGGAAAACAAAGTAAAAACAATTATACTTTAAAAAAACTAAAAAAAAATATGCTTTTAGAGTTAATCAGACTAAAAAGTAAAAAATAAATTAATAGTTTAAAAAAACTAAAAAAATACGCTTTTAGAGTTAATCAATCTAAAAAGTAAAAAATAATTGTTAACATAAGAATAAAATGACTGACGAGAAAATGAATGTCACTGTTCTAAAAGCGTGGGGTGCTTTGTATGACATTTTTAAACTAACTCTGCATTTCGGAATGAAACTAGTGAGAAATTATAACGATTGATATCGAGCACCCCACGATTTTAGAACAGTGACATTCATTTTCTCGTCAGTCATTTTATTCTTATGTTAACAATTATTTTTTACTTTTTAGATTGATCAACTCTAAAAGCGTATTTTTTAGTTTTTTTAAACTATTAATTTATTTAAAACCCAATTTCATGAATTGTGAAACAACTATTAAGCAATTATCAAGTTTTTTTATTTTATTTACTAAAACAAATAAACTGAACAGTGTGGGTTAATGCCAATCTACCAAATCTTACATCATTATTTCAATTTAATTATAATGCTGTGAAATAATTTGAAAATCTATGCATAAATTACACGATTGAATATAAACAATAATAATACCCTAAACATCTGTTTTTGATTAAAAATTTTATAGAATTTAATCACGTACAAACGAAGCAGCAATATCCCGTAATAATGAATTAATTACTCATTTGACAACTAAAAGGACATGTTTTACGTCACACAAACTTGATTTCGATTTTGAGTGATTTATTAATTCTCAATCAAAGTAAAAAAATACCTTGAAATGACAAGTTTCTCTTTGTGAGACACCTTAAAAAGTGTGAAAGACAATCCTTGACACGTGGTGGTGGAAGACATTAACTCATTTATATGCAGTGCGAGTTAGAGTGAACGGCCTCGCTGAGATCTATCTAACTGCCCGTTTCATCTGTATTTCCTAGTCAAATTAGGTTTAAAATTATATTATAGCATATTTGAACAATATTAGGCTTAGTATGTTTTAGAAAAATGGTTGTTTACATATAGTGTCACGATTGACCATTTGATTGCAAAGTGAATTTTAATTAGATAACAGCTTATAATGCAACAGAAACAAGACTAACAGCATGAGAAGAGAAAATGTTGTCAATCTTTTCAAGAAGAGTGCTACGAACTATTTTTGGAGTTATCAATGACAGTGGAAATTGGCGAAGAAGATACAATTTTGAAATTTACAAACTTTTTAGAGATATTGACATTCTAAAATTTGTTAAACTGAACAGAATGAGATGGGCCGACCATCTCATGAAAATGGAAAGTGATAGAGCTGCTTTGGTTTTCAATGTAACCCTTTTTGGACAGCGAAGGGGAAGACCGAAAAAAAAGATGGGTTGACTGTTTAAACTCTGATTTTAATGTCATTAAGATAAAAAACTGGAGGTCCTCGGCCAAGAGGAGAAGAGCCTGGCTGGATCTTTCAAAGAAGGCCAAGGCCCACAACGGGCTGTCGAGCCAGTTATGATGAACAGTTTATAATGTGGTTAAAGTGGGAAATATTCATTGTTAAATTGATTGCACCAGCAACTAAAATAAAACTAACGCTTACTAAATCATCTGAAGATTTTATGAGCTTTTATTTAACGACTTGAGAAAATATTTACATATACAATGGCGCCAACTTACTATCACATTAAATCTGTTTGTATGGTGTTAAATAAACACATATGCAGTGAGGAATGGAATTTAAAATTTATCTCCAGCTGTATTATGTAAATATTCTCTCCATTGATTACTCCATACAAGTATACTTGCAGTCATGAAAGCACAATTTTCTTAAAAATATAGTAGCATTTCATTTTCCCCCCAATAATATTTGTAAATTATTTTTTAAAATATTATTTATGTTATTTTGCGGTACTCTGAATTTTACCCTTTCTTTTTTGTTCTCAATAAATACCAGTTTTGAATTTAAAAAAAAAATGCTAATCAGGTTGTCATTTCATTTTTTATGCAGAACATTAATCTTAAATACAAACAAGTTGATTACCCTTCTTTAGAAAAATAACAGAATTTTTTATGTGTGTATACGACCTTTTTTTATGAATAATTTATGCTTACGCATATTTTATTTTTTTATGCCAGAAAGTGCACTTGAGTTGTATTTACTGCATCTGCAATATATTAACGAAATGAGATACTTCATCATAGCCTAACATGTTAAAGATACATTATATAATCACCGAGTTATATAATGGCAACTTTGCCTTAACGAAGAAAATGCGTGACCAATAACACTAACAGAAAAACGTTCTTCATTGTACAAGAGAAGAAAAAAAATGAAGGCCGCTTGTTTTGAGACTTTTTTTGCACATAGAGAAGAGAAATATTTATGATCTTTGACCTTTCACGTAAGTTTCACTCCCTTTTTGCTTTCGCCCTTATATAACAGGTTGAAGATTCTATCATGGCCGTTCTGTTCTCTTTATAAAAAATAGCATGTTCTTCAGCAAACACTATCAGTATAAAACGATAAGAATATTCTAGAGTGTGTATTTTTTGAGTAGTTTTGATGTCATTAAATTATATAATAAAACAAGTAGCTATTTTTCTTTTTTAGAATATTACATTCAGAATATTCTATTATAATAAATTGGCTTATGTTTTATTCCGAAATGAGCAATAATTTTTATTTTTATTTACTTACAAAATAACATGATATTTCAAATCTTGAGAAATAAATTAACAGTTTCTTAAGACACTTAGTAGTAGTTTCATTCATAATAAATTCACGCCAAAAGTTAAAATATTTCTGAAGAATTTTTTTTTCATACAAAAAGTTTCAATTTTGGTTTATTGTCAGTAAAATCAGAATTGTTAGAAATTCAAAGTTAGAAAAATTAAATATTTGTACTTAAAATATTTTAAATCCAGCTAAATATTTTGTATTTAACAATCATTCCACCAAGTCTTTAAAGTGAAAATAAATAAAATAGTTTTTTTTTAAATTCAGTTAAACATTATTAGTCTTCTTAATTTTGTATTCAGTTTTACACCTTTAACAAATAATCATTTTTTTGTCCTTGGAAAGAAAGAATTATCTAATATTTAATAGTAGATATTCAGTAGATCTAAAGTAGATGTGATGTAACATCTCTACGCATTTTGACTACTAAATAAAAAAAACGTTTGGAAATATGGGAGCATTAAAGAATAATTTCAAATTATATCATTAATATTTATGCGAACAAAAAAAAAATATATAATGTATGATATAATATATATTTGAATATATTAATACTTCTTATAAAAAATGATTGAAATTGTATGCAAATATCATTGCAATAAAGATTAATTACGAAACTGCAGATTTGATTGAATTAGATTTGATTTGAATAATTTTTTTTCCTTTATAATAACAAGTAATATAAAAAACTTTTTTTAATTCAATTACTACTTTTTTTTCACTACATTGGAGAAAAGTCTTTTACAAACAAAGTTTAAATTTTCCTCTTACATCTGGCGCCATCTATTATTAGATACATGCAACATAAATCTAAAAAAAAAAACTAAAATTAATTAATGAAATTTAATTAATGAATTAATATTTGCAAAAAACTGTATTAACATCAAGTGTCATCCACTACAAGTTCAAAAAAATGTATTTGAACTTGTGTGGATAAATAAATAGTATTTTATTAACGATTGAAAATTTGATCAAGATATACATATATAGGGAGAGTGTGAACTAATAGTAGGAATTGAAAAAAGACAAAACGCAATGTTTAAAATGAAATAATATGTAAGTTAATATTGAATTAAATAAGTAATATTGAATTAAATAGGTTAATATTCAATTAAATAAGTAATATTGAATTAAATAAGTTAATATTGAATCCAAATAAGTTAATATTGAATCCAAATAAGTTAATATTGAATCCAAATAAGTTAATATTGAACCCAAATTTAACTTTTCAATAATATGTCACGAAATAATTACAAATGTTATAATTATACATGGTAATCTGTAAGAATGGTATGCAAAGCATGATAATTGTTTAATAGTTGTTTCACAACTCATGAAATTGGATTTAAAACATTTAGTTTAAACATTTACATTAAAGAAGATTTCTTATAATACATTTTTAGGCAAAATGAAACAGAATTTTACACGTGAAAAAAAGGTAAGCGATTACTCAAAAATTTCTACGCAAGTTATGTTAAAAATAATTAAAACAAACAAAAACATCAACATTATGAAAATAAACGGAAAAAGTTAATTTTTGTAACAGTTGCTTTTATTTAAAGTCTTTAAATATCGGTTTTTGGAATATTTTTATGCTGTATATATCTTATAGGGGCCTGATGGCTCTTTGACCCAGTTTTCGGATTCGAGTTCCGACGTAGTTGTTTGTAGTGGTTCGGAATCCACTTTAAATAGTAGATCCCTGTTTAATAGGATCGGTTTTAGAAAATCATTGGTTTTTATTTGCTTTGAGTTCCTCACTGGAATATATTTTATTTATGTCGTTAAATTCAGAGTAAATAAAACTCACGCTGTCTTTGATTTTTTTTATTAATATATCTAGTCATAGACACATATATCTTACTTTGTGTCTTATGGAAATAAATCTAGATTGAAATTCCTCTCACCTATTTATCGCATAGAATGATTACTATAGCATAAATATCCTTAAGGAATAAAAACCAGACAGACATAGTTGTTGTGGACAAAGACCTTGCGCTGGTATGCACAAAATGAATTTGCTTCTATTCGTACATTTCCGTTCCTGTTTCATCTTAATTTAAATTAACATCACTCTTCCTTACGAAAGACATAAAAATCATAAATAATTTATAAATGTTAATTTTATGGTATCACGACAAACAATTAAACGAAAAGAAATATACATGTAGTATACTCGAAGCAATTTAACCATAATCACTTCCATTTAACTGTGTACAACCTCTATGCCAAACGGTTTAAAAGTTATTACGATAATGGCTTTTATACAGAATTTTGATTAACATGTAATGTATAAGCTTAAGCCTTTCTACAGAACAGCTTTCAGAGTGAGTTATAGATTAAGTTACTAAATGTCTTCTGTAGGATTTATTGCTTCTGCGATAAAAATACAAGATAATTTTCCGTGAATTTTGATGAGTCCTACTCGTGTAGATCGCATTAAGATCATAAAACAAGAAATGCTGAAACCTTATTTTACTTTCAGATGAGGAGGATAACGAAGAATTCATTACCTATGCAGAAATGTACGAAGAAGTCGAGAGGTACGCTGCAGCGTTCCGGAAGAATGGACTTCAAATGGGTGACAGAGTGGCATGTAAGTGATTATGGTATTATAACTGATATTCATAAGAATACTGTCATCAGAAAGAATGTTAAGCTGTATTAAACAACTTAATACAACTAAAGAGTCAAATTTTGTTAAAGAAGCCACCAAGGGACAAAACCATACAGAAAGTTGCTGATGATATTGTCCTTAAATTCAGTCAATCACATTTTGAATGGGTGACAGAGTGGCATGTAAGTGATTATGATATTATAACTGATATTCACAAGAATACTATCATCAGAAAGCATGTTAAGTTGTATTAAACAACTTAATACAACTAAAAAGTCAAATTTTGTTAAAGAAACCATCACGGGACAAATCCATTCAGAAAGTTTTTAATGAGATTAATTAATGAGATTGTCCTTAAATTCAACCAGTCACATTTTGAATGGGGGACAGAGTGGCATGTGAGTGATTATGGTATTATAACTAATATTCATAAGAATACTATCATCAGAAAGAAAGTTAAATCAGTCACATTTTGAATAGGTGATAGAATGGCATGTAAGTGATTATGGCATTATAACGGTATTATAACTGATATTGATAAGAATACTATCATCAGAAAAATGTTAAGTTGCATTAAATAATTTAATACAACTAAAAAGTCAAATTTTGTTAAAGAAGTCATCAGGGGACAAATCCATTCAGAAAGTTGTTAATGGGATTAATTAATGAGATTGTCAAAATTTTTGCTAAATTAAAATCTATAAAAAAAAAAAGGTTATACTTATTTATCTGCAAAAATACTTGAATAATTAAAGCCTCTTTGACACTGACAAATTTATTTTGTATTAAAAGGATATTTATATACATTAATTTAAAATGGAAATGAATAGAGATAAAATCAAAAATTTTTCGAGCAATTAATTACTTTGTTTAACTAATATCTTTGCAATTATGATAATAATTTTTATAATCAATTTGGGCTATATTTATTGAAATATTATTTATTCAGCTTATCGTGGCAAGTTAAAATAATAATTACTTTTATTTTAAATAACCAACATTTATTTACCAACAACGGTTATTTTTTAAAATAAAGGTTGTGTGAAAATGTTTTTTATGAATTTATTTCAGGCTACATGTCGAACAGGAAAGAGGCAGTGTATGGCTACTTAGCAGCCACTAGTATTGGAGCCTTATGGGGAGGCCCGTTGCCATTCTATGGCGATAAAGTAAGCAAAATAAGTATTTCTACTGATAACTTCCTACTTCGTATGTAGGAAAATAAGCGATAACTTCCTTCCCTAATAAAATCACGGTTAAAAATGTATGCGACTCATTCTCTATACATTCAAAAATGAACTTACCAGTATTTAAATGTCTCTGAAGTAATAAACTGTCAATGAGTTTAAAGTAATAAATTACATAGTATTTAAAGTAAAAAACTAAAGTAATAAATTGTAAATGACTAAATTTTTTTGAAAAGTTAATTTATTTATTAAAACATAGTATTTATTCTACATCAATATGATATTATTTTAAAATTTTCTTTATATATTAAAATACTGATGTAAAAGATGTTATTGACAAACATTAAAAATAACTAAATAACATTATACGGAGGACATCCAAAAAGTTTCCGGAATTTTATTGTAACTCTTTATTACCACAATATAAGTCATTTATTTTTTTCACTACCACTACACTTTTTTACAAACGGAATTCATAGCAGGCAATATAACTGTGACAGAATGTTTTGAAAAAAAGCGCAGAAGACACGAAGTTTCTTGAGATAATCGTTACTGGTGACTGGACCTGGATTTGCTCTTACGACTCAGAGACAAAGATGTAATCATCAGAATGGTACACAACAACCTCTCCTCGACCGAAAAAGTCAGATCATGCCAAATTCAAAACACAAGTAATGCTGATCACGTTTTCGACAACGAAGGTGTGGTACACAATGAATTTGTTCCAGCTGGACGACCTGTTAAAGGCCTTTCGTGCCTGTAAGTTTTGAAAAAAAAATTGATGGAGGCAATTCGAAGGAAATGCCCTGCCAAATGATAATTAGTATAGTCGCTGCATCACCCCGATCCCACACATCGATTGTTCTGAATATATAGCTTACAGAAAAGAACATTCCATTCTCCCACCAACCTTCCTACTCACCGGATTTAGCATCATCGGATTTCTGGCTCTTCCCCTAGATCAAAATGGGACTTAAGTGTAATCTTTTGAAACCGTAGAAGATAACAAAACCAACGTGACGGAAGATACATATCGCTATTCCGAAGATACCTATTGTAGAATCTTTGGAAGATACTACAAGACTTTGTCGTTGTTTCCAGCAATGGCAGAAGTTGTGGAGCAAATGTGCATATTCCGAAGACGCTTACTTTAAACGTGATTAAGAAAATGTTTACCTATAGTTGTTCTAATGCAGTTAATCTTTATGCCATAAGCAAGGGCTGCACCTCTGTTACTCATTTAGCACTACCCAGGGAGCCTCGTGTAGCTTGAAGATATGCTACGGACGCGAGTAACACTACCCCCATGTTTACCTATATTATGGTAATAAAGAGTCTTTGACTGCCATCATATTAAAAATATTATCATTATTCATTCTTAAAATTATCATATTAATTTATTTTTCTTGAACTACTTTTATTTTTCTATTTAATTTTTAAATATGAATGTTTATTTTATTTTCAAATGTTTGATGAAGAAAGAAATATTTCTAAAATTATTTTTAACATGGCAACTATATAAATTCAAAGAGGGCAGATATCTTTAAATGTCCTTCCGGAAGGCAATGCCCTCTCTTCACAAATTCAAGGTCAACGAATTTACAAAAAAAATATAAATAAATAACTAAATAAAAATTTATATAATAAAAATGCATTTAAATTATATAAAATAATAAATTATTCTTAGTCATTAATCTTTTTTTTTATTCAAACTCAAATAAAAGATTAAAATTCTAAAAATAATTAGTTACTTGATTATTATTAATTTGAGATCTATCTTGATAAATAATTGATTTATTGAAATAAGAAATCATGACGAATAATCGTTTAATTTGCATTAAAAACACTATGTCTTTTAATAGTAAAAAATTAAATGCTGTAATTTTATTTCTGCTTTTTTTACAGGCTGCTTCCAAAATTATCCGTCCAATGTTACCAAAATTTCTGTTCACCGTAGACAGATTTCTAGATCTCAAAAAGGAGAAAAATTTGATGCAGAATATACCGACCATTGTGAAAGGTATGAAATCATTTTCAAGATATTAAGATTCAGAATATTAAAACTGATTAAAATGCAAGATGTGTAAACGAAAATATTTCATTTTGTATTATCTATGAATGCATAATTAGATTCTTTCACTTTTCTTTCTTCGAAGGCTTCTATTCCTCTGTGAAAGGTATGAAGAGTTTTTCTTAGTTTAACTAATTCGCACCTGTAGATTCACGTAAAATTCAGAATATATGGATCAACGGCTAATATATTCATGAAAAAATCTCTTTGAAATAATTAGATTAGCTTTAAACTATATAGCATGAGTTTGTTGTCGACAGCAACATCTAGATCGAATCCATGAACCTGTGTGTGATAAAGGGTAAAAAATGCTTTTCTTTTTGTCCTTGACCTTACGGCATAAAGACATGGAGGAAGAAGTCGGCCTTTACCCCATCCGTTTATACCCTCGGGCATTAGGTACACATTTTAGTCGCCTGTTATGACATGCATGGATTACAGTGGGGCCTTTCTAACTCGGACAACATGGGGACACGGAGTTTTAATATATTAAAGGTGGATTACTAAAATCCTACTTTGTAGGGTACAAACTAATCGGAAATCTAAATGATCATAAGATCAGGCATTCGATTGGAGTATTCTGGGGTAAAAATCTGGGGTCTTAATAGTCTTCTCATGGTCATGTAGTCTGCAAGAAGGCTAAAATTTATCCCCACTATTAACGTGTTCTATACTCAGTGGTTAAAACGAGCCTTGATGGGCATGGAGAATCGTATCGACATTTAGACTGTTTGGGTTGGATTTTTTTTTCTCTCACATTAGAAGAAAATTTTGCACAATTAACCTAAAAATTCCTTACAGAATAAACTATTCCCCCCTTTTTAGTGGATTAAACAAAACAGAAAATTTAGTGTAATACAAAATCTGTTAAAATTTTTACCATATTAATTAATGCAAAGGACAAGAGTGAAAATACCTAGCATTGGTAAAAAACGGTCAGAGAATACAACATGCTTTTAAACAGATGTGTTGCGATTGATCACATTTTGAAAAATCTTAATTTATTAATCTTGATATAAATGATGTACACAGGATGATTTCTTTTGTGGCAAGCTGTTTGAATGATATAATTTTACGTTTTGCAACCCATTGTGTATTTTTTGCAGATGTCGCAATTATTATTGGACTTATTTCATTATGAAAAGAAATTCATGTCATATATAATGACGAAACTTATATCCTTTAATCGCGATTAAGATTAATGATTACAATTATGTGTATTAGGAACACTAGCACAAATGGTATTTGTTTTTTGGTTGCGCAATAAACAAACAATTTTTATCAAAAGTATTCAGACGATTTCCTTTCTAATTTACTCGCTCGTCAATCCTCATTGTCTTTTAAAAAAAATTAAAAAGAACATTAAATATAGCTCAATAAATGATTCCTAATTAAGTTAAGAGCCTGTTTTGATTTTTAAAAAAAAAATGCTGTTTTTTAAATTAAATAAAATTACACAAAACAGATTCATTGTTAAACGCTTTTTAGAAAAAGTGCAGTGTGAAGCCATGCGTGCCCCATTCTATTCGAGCGATAAATCTTTTAGATTCCTCATCACCTGGAGGATTAATTCAAATACTAATTGCTTATTTCCTTGAGTTTAACAGGCGAAAGCAAGTTGATTACTCAACGTCTATTGTATTTCAGTAGATCAACACAAATATAATGAAGTTCGATCGCGTCACTCACTCTGCAAGGCTATTTGTCATCCAAAAAACTCTAATTCCGGAATTTTTCTCAGATTAAATACATGAAAAGAAAAGCAAAATACCGAAGGACAATACGATCAGTGAGGTGAGAAATAGCATATGCAATAGTTAAAGTGTTTGCTTTATTTATACTTAAATTTATCATTGTTGCTGATGAAAATCTAAATTCAGTTGAAATGATATTTAATAATACGTAATGGTATTATTTAAAGATATTTGCATTAACGTGGTTTAAATAGAGCGTGTATTGTTTGATCATGAGTAAGATAACTATACAATCCACGCTGTTTTATATTTCAAACACTTTAAAATGTTTGGATTTTTCGGTTTTATCAGAGCATTTAGATTTTTGCCAAATATATCCTGTCAGTCGATAAGATTGAACTGATATGTGTTGTTAATTATAGCTTTTGTCTTTTTTTGCAAACATTGCATGCAAATTACTTGATTCTTTTCATAGATATGTGAGCAATCAATTTTAACTATTTTTTTTCACAACATAGGTAAAGTTTAAATAGTCTCATATACCAAGCTAATTCTGTAATAAGCTTGTTTCATAAAAGATTGTATTTGTTTTTGTTTTGTTTTTATGTTCTAATTTCACGAATATTCCGCTTTGATTACTCAATGCATAATTTCACGAATATTATGCATTGAGTAATCAAAGCGGGGTCATTTATATTATATAATCTGTTCAATCGCTAAACTTGTTGATCTCTCCACTATAAGATTATCATTTTAATGGGACAATCAATATGTTTATCATCATTTGCTCATTAATCATGAACAAATGATGAACATAATCATCGAACATATTCGTTCGTTCATCATATGTTCATTGATCATCATTTCAATGCATTTGTCTTTTGATGCTACAACAATCTGAAACCAACATTGCCAGAGGAATATCTGAGGTGTAACACTCTGTACCTAATTCTTCAAATCCTCTTTCAATCCTACAGATTTACTGTACTACTTCTCAGCGTATACAATGAGCAAATTTCGATTTTCGCGTATACAATGACATTCGATTTTGTTGCTTAAGTTTAGACTCAGATATTCCTTCTCAGTTCAATGCACTAACTACTGAATCGCTCCAGTTCTTGTACTAACACAACTTTGCCCTGTCAAATGTTAATCCGACATTTAAGTTCATCAACTATCAGATCTTTATTCATATAAATAATTCTAAATTAAAGATTTATACATCTATTGATTATAAGCTTTGATAGTTACAGCCCATCCCATCAAATGTGAATCTAAATAATTGACAAGTCAAAATTCATCATTGACTTTTAAGCCGTAAGGATATAATTAAGATAATTGACTCTCCCTTCTTTATTGCTTTTGCGAAAATCAGTAGCAATTACTCCTAATTATTTATCAAATAACAAGATTTGCTAAATGGTTGTCAAAATGTTGAATCACAAGATGCAATTGCCTAAGGATTCAGAACAACAGTCATTGTAAAAGAATTTCTTAGGTGTTAAATCTTAAGAATAATTTGACTAGACCGGAAGAATCATTGCTAAAAGTTTAATCATGTTTACAACGCTAATTCATTAGGTTTTTTTTTAACTGTCAGTCAAGTCAGTAAGTTATTTGCCTTTGAGTCTAGTAGATTATTCTAGTCTTTTGTGCTATATTGCTGGATAAGTAAAAATGTTCTGCAATTATAAGAATCAAAAGTGGAAAAAAGAAAATTTCATAAATTTTTAAATTTTTAATCAGAACATCAGTTTAAAAGCAAAATGTTAGTCACATTGGAATATAGACCACGGATGGTAATTGATTATGTTTGTAGTTACACAAGAAAGTACCTATGGTTATAAGATACTTATAGTTGATTTTTTAATTAAATTTGAAATAAATTTTTAAAAATAAAATAAAATTTGATTTATTTTATAATTGAAAAATTGTGATCAATAACATTTAGATTTACAAAAGATTTTAAAGTAATTAAAGCATTTAAGAAGATTTACTAAAGATTTTGCCGATTTATATTCACAGATTGGCTTTAATTACTTTAAAATCAGATTATTATTAGAATCTGCTAACTTATACGACCTACTTTAAGACAAAGTATTATTCCTTGCTAATTGATTTACATAAAGGAAGACTGAATTAATTCTTTCACTATAAATATACCAGCATTAGCATTTGGCAACACTTAAAATGTTAAATTCTGCTTATCAGATATTTTACCATTTTAAAACTTGTTTATAAGTTTCATTGACTAAATATTACTAATGTCATTTCCTGTTATGCTAAATTTTTATATATTCATTCTAACTACAAGCATGAGTCTACAAGTCTTTTGCACATATGCAAAACAACACAGCAGAAAAATAAAAAAAAAAATAAAAGAAAGAAAGAAAGATCTGTAAGAGTTATTTTAATGTCCCAATTAACTTTTCAAATTAAAAATCTAAAAAAAAAAATAATAATAATAACAAAATCTTTCCTTGGCTACTTTTTTGTGTACAATGCCGATTTCAGTACAAGCAAATTGATGACTACTGACCCATTAGTTCATTGTTAAAAACAACACATTAAGAAAAAATTTATTGTTAAGGGGTTAGACTATTTCGCAACAAGTCACCTCTTAAAAGCTTTTAAGGATGATTTGCAATTGCGAAAATCACCGTACAGACGTTAGTTGACCCAAGACGATTCCAAGCCATTCGAATGCCGAATCGTGGTTTTCTCTGGGATTCGGAGTAGTTCACGAGAATCAGAGGGATTGCGTTTCAATTACTTTAAAATCAGATTATTATTAGAATCTGCTAACTTATTCGACCTACTTTAAGACAAAGTATTGTTCCTTGCTGATAGATTTACATAAAGGAAGATTGAATTAATTTTTTCATCATAAATATCTCAACACTAACATTTGGCAACACTTAAAATTTTAAATTCTCCTTATCAGATGTTTTACCATTTTAAAATTTGTTGTTAAGTTTCTTGCAAAACAACGGAGCGAAAAAAAAAAAAAAAAAAAAAAAAAATATTTGTGAGGGTCATTTTAGTGTCCCAATTAACTTTTCAATTTTAAATGTCTAGTAAAAAAAAATAATAATAAAATCTTTCCTTGGCTACTTTTTTGTGTAGAATGCCGATTTCAATCAGTACAAGCAAATTGATGGCTACTGACCCATTAGTTCATTGTTAAAAAACAACACATTAAGAAAAAATTTATCGTTAAGGGGTTACATTATTTCGCAACAAGTCACCTCTTAAAAGCTTTTAAGGATGATTTGCAATTGCGAAAATCACCCTTAATTGCTGCAGACGTCAGCAGATCACCAAGACGATTCCAAGCCATTCGAATGCCGAATCGTAGTGCTGGGAATCCTCTGGGTTTCGGAGTAGTTCACGAGAATCAGAAGGGGATTGCGTTTTAATTACTTTAAAATCAGATTATTATTAGAATCTGCTAACTTATTCGACCTACTTTAAGACAAAGTATTGTTCCTTGCTGATAGATTTACATAAAGGAAGATTGAATTAATTATTTCATCATAGATATCATAGATATAAGTGTTGGCATTTGGCAACACTTAAAATTTTAAATTCTCCTTATCAGATGTTTTACCATTTTAAAATTTGTTGTTAAGTTTCTTGCAAAACAGCACAGCGAAAAAAAAAAAAAAAAAAAAAAAAAAAACATTTGTAAGGGTCATTTTAGTGTCCCAATTAACTTTTCAATTTTAAATGTCTAGAAAAAAAAATAATAATAAAATCTGTCCGTAGCTACTTTTTTGTGTACAATGCCGATTTCAGTACAAGCAAATTGATGACTACTGACCCATTAGTTCATTGTTAAAAAACAAGACATTAAGAGAAAATTTATCGTTGAGGGGTTAGACTGTTTTGCAACAAGTCAACTCTTAAATGCTTTTAAGGATGATTTGCAATTGCGAAAATCACCCTTAATTGCTGCAGACATCAGCTGATCACCGAGACGATTTCAACCCATTCGAATGCCGAATCGTGGTGCTGAGAATCCTCTGGGATTCGGAGTAGTTCACGAAGAACTGCGTGCGTGGCTTATTGATGTTTTGTTGTGGCACGTGAAAGCCTCGCTACCCGCCGGGAATCTTTCGACCTCCTTTTTGGAACAAAAACACTTCTTCTCCCCCCTCTGAAAAGGTCGAGGCGGAAGTGTTCTCACTTTCGTGACCGACCTCAAAGGGATATCCTCTTCAGATCTGGGCGCTGCTTTTACTTTCCTTGAACCAAGATGATTAGATTCGTGTATTTTTTAACTTGGGTTCCATTATTTGATTTCTAATTAATCATCGATCTATTAATTAACTTTCTTTCTTTCTTTATTATTTTCCGTATGTGATGTATAAATTTATTTACTCACATGATAAAATACATAAAGGTTATTAATACGTATTGAAAATAATAAATATTATAAAGGTTCATTAATACTAATATAATAACGTATAATGAATATTATGAAGGTTAATAAATATTAATATAATAACGTATAATAAATATTATGAAGGTTAATAAATATCGATATAATAACGTATAATAGATTTTATGGAGGTTAATAAATATTGAAATAATAAAGTAGAATAAATATTATAAATGTTAACATATATTAATATAATAACATAATAAATACTAAAAAGGTTAATAAATATTGATATAATAACGTATAATAGATGTTATGAAGGTTAATAAATATTAATATAATAATGTATAATAAATATTATAAAGGTTTATAAATATTATGAAGGTTGATAAATATTGACATAATAACGTATAATAAGTATTATAAAGGTTAATAAATATTAATATAGTAACGTTTATTAAATATTATAAAAGTTAATAAATATTAATATAATAACACATAATAAATAATATAAAGGTTATTAATGCCTATTATAAAGGATAAACATTATAAAAATTAATAAATATT
This sequence comes from Caerostris darwini, assembly GCA_021605075.1. Lineage (NCBI taxonomy): Eukaryota > Metazoa > Arthropoda > Arachnida > Araneae > Araneidae > Caerostris > Caerostris darwini. The sequence goes on from BPLQ01008821.1 coordinate 269,225, forward strand.
AATATAATAACGTATAATAAATATAATAAAGTTTATTAATACGTATCGCTTTATTGAAAAATGATATAGTAGTATTTGATTGTATGTCATATTTATAAAACATACCCACAAAAATTAAAATATTTCATATTTATTTTTTATAGAATTATAAACATGCTAGATATTTTTTTTTCTTTTCTTGTGCGAACCAGTGACCAAGTTACATTGAATACAATCAGCTTGTGACCTTTGTTAAGTCAATGCATCCTTGCCTTAAGGCATTTTAATGATGAAATTGACTGGTTTGAGTTGCTTTCTTTAACCCTATTCGTAAGAAAAAAAAAAAAATGACACTGAAGAACATCTAGAGAAAACAACTTATTTTAATTGTTAATCATATTTTTTTTTTTTTTAAAAAACCAACAAAAGTAATTGCTACACTAACGTGTGTCAAGTAAACATTGCAAATAAAGTGCTGTCGACAGTTTAAGCTATTAAATTTATTGATGATTTGCAAAAATTACTGTTTACATCTATATTGACATACTTTTTGACATCAAATGCTTAATGCTCAAATTTCCCGTTCCACTGTATAGAGAACAACAGGTATACGAAATAGTGATTTCTGCTATTTGATCCAATTTTTGTGTTATTATTGCATAACATTTGATATGAATCGGAACACTTTTTAAAATCTTTTCAATTGATGCTGTTTATTGTGTATGACTCAGTGATTTATTGCCTTTTTCAGTCCTACTTTTTATGATCCAGTGAACTAATTGTGAATATACTTTTAAGTTTAAAGAAATTATAGGAATTGGTCTAATAATGACACCCTATTTCCCATATAGCTCATTTTTGTCTTTACAGATTATAACCTACCCAAGTCATAATAAAATGAAAACCGTACGGTTATTAATATTTGAGAAAATTATCTATTCATATTTAAATATGAAAAAAAAATTAAATTTTTATTTGATATAAAAGTATGGACCAAATCATTCAGAAGTTTTTCTTTGTATTTATGAGAAACTTAAAACTTTAAAAAAAATTTCTAATGCAGTGAGGCCTATTCACGACAATAACCGAAACGTACTATAACTATTAATGAAAGTAACTAATAGAGATACATAGGGCCTGATGGCCGAGTGACTAGCGCTCGCTGCCACAGGTTTCTGGCTCGAGTTTCGGCAGTGCCATAGGTGCTTGTAGGGTTTAGAATCCACTTTAAACCGTAGTTCCCGGTCTAATATGATAATAGAGCGTTAGGCGTAGGGCTGACAATCTTACCCTCTTAAAAAGAAAACATCTCCTATCTCGAAATCTGTCAGTAGGCAGATGGCCTTGGCCCGCCCAAATAGAAAAAATAGAAACTCATAAAAATAATTTTTTTAAATGTAAAAATCAATTAGACGGAATAGAATATCTATAAAATGCAAAATTCTAATTATTTTAGTATCTATGATATTTATGCAAAGCATTCAAAAATAAACATTTACTTAATATTTATGAAAAAATCGTAAAAAAAGCAAAATTTATAGGCGTAAAATTTTAATAATGATAGTAATGTAGAAATTATACCCGGAAACTTTGAATAAGTTTGCAATTAATTGTAATATATCAAACCCCAGTGAAACTATTTTAAAAAAACAGTTTCTATTTTATTTAATTTTGCAAAGTAGACGATAAATTTACAAAATAAACATTGAAAGATAAAATATATATATTTGGTTCGATATTTTTTATTAAATATAATTAAAAAACGATTAGCCAATTTGCATCATAAATAATCAAATATAAATAATAAAATAAAATACATAAAATGAATAATTAATATCTTGACCTCAACATTTAATTTAAATATAATTTTCAAAAAAAAAAAAAAAAAAACCATCTTTTACTTTAATTAATGATCCAAAGAAATCCCCATCAAATAACAAACTTATTAAAAAGCTAACAAAACCTTTTTATGTTCTTATATAAAAAGGTTAAAAGATTTTGTTAGATTTTTTTATGTTCTTATATAAGAACCTTACTAAGATAAAAATAACTAAGAATAGCAATAAGAACTTTACTTATATAAGAATCTTATATAAGAAGTTCTTACACAAACAATTCATAGCTTTTTTTTTATCTTCATAATGTTGTTTGTGCTTCATGTAGTAATTGCCGTATAAACACATCTGGTTTAATTTAGATAATTACTGTAATTATATATATTGACTTCATATCTGAAATCTCGATTTTACATGAGATATATGCTACATCTCATTAAATAAACATTTGAAGTATCATTAGTGCTTTTTATAAAATGCAATAATTTTACAGATTTGGACTGCTTGGAAAAAATCATCATATGCCCAAGCGTAGAGGAAACATTGTCCATGGACATAAAACAGGTGGATCCTAGATGGTAAGACAGACAATCTTGATTATCATTTATGTAAGACATAAATGAAATCCTGTTAAGTATCTGAGGAACTTAAATTAGATCTATTTATAGGGAAATTTGAACATTGTGCAATGTTTTGGAATAATATATTTCTTTTTTATTTTTGTAACATACGTGTTATCATAATGATAGATATATTTCTTATTTATGAGTTATATTGTTATTATTATGATGTCAAATTTTATTTAAGTACTTAAATTTTTTAATAAATTTATCTATACATAGTAACTGACTTAATTTAAATCTTTAATTTGAAATGTGTAATATGTGAAAGGTTTAAAATTTGTACAATGGTATCATCCCATGATATTAAAATAAAATTATAAAAATCTTTGCCATTTTTTACACATTTTTTAATTATTATTATGATTAATTAAAAAATATGTGTTTTAAAAAAAGGTAAGATGTTAACGTCAGCTTAGTATATGACAAAGACCATCAATTAATTTTAAATAACATTTAATATTAAAATTTTAAAAAATTTTTAATATACCGTAATATTTTTTAAGTACATTTATTTATGCATATTAAATGATTTAATTTAAATCTCTACTTTTGAAATGTGTAATATACAGTGAAAAGTTTAAAACGTGTACAATAGCATCCTCCAGTGATATTAAATTTAAACAAAATTTTAAAAATCTTTTTCATTTTTTAACATTTTTTGATTATAATTATGATTAATTAAAAATATGTTTTTTTAAAAAAGTAAGCTGTTAACATGAGTTGAGTATTTGATAAATGAAGTCTATATATTTTAACTAAATGTGCAGATGTTTATTCTGTTAATATCTTTTAGAAAATGTTATTTATTCAAATGACTTTTTTATTTCATTTAAATTATTAATAAGTTTTATTTTTGTGACAAATTTTTGTTATTACTTAATATTATTTAAAAGACAAATTCAGAAATAAAATTTTATTCTTGAATAAAATTATTGGAAAACCTGTTCAGAATTTCAAAAATTAATGTGGAAACTTATGTAATTCTCATGAACTGAAAATTTAATATGCAAAATCAGTAACCTTTTTTTATAATACAGAATATTTTTGTTTATTTGCGTTTGTTTAATTTATCTTTGCGATTTTCAGCTGCTTTTTGGATGATTTCTTGAAGTCAGGTCGAAATGCAGATGGCAGCGTGCCTCTTTTAACTTTTGAGCAATTGCCTGCCAACTATCCTGTATGCATTAACTTCACGTCTGGTACCACAGGCCAACCTAAAGGTCTGATTCACTCAACTGCTGTAAGTGTACTTTATAAATAATTCAATACAGAGAGTGTTATACATTATGGGATGTTAATATATTCTAATTACACTAACTGCAAATTATTCATTTTTCTAAATGTGATGAAAGGAATTAAGACATGTGAATGACGAAGGAAATTAACTATTTGTAATACCCACATCAAAATTTTACAAAAGCAACAAAAAATAAGAATATTATATATTATAAAACGAATCAGACACTTTAGTGAATTTTAATATTATTCATACATTTTTATAATTTAAATCTTGTAAACCTATTAAATAATGATAACTTTATATTAAAAATAATTTATTTAGTAATCGATAGGCAGTTTTAAATCGAAGCTTTTAGATTTTATGTCTTTTCAAGTATCCGTAGCAAAAAAAGAAAAAAAAAAAAAAAGTAGTGATTATACAAAGACTCTCGGATGTGCTGCCATCTGTTGTGCTCAATTAATACTTAACAAGCTTCAGACAGCTCAATATTCATTCCCCCTTTTTTTACTTATTATCTACAAAAATAAAATAACTAAAAAATAGTTAAAAGTTAATATCTAACTTTAAATCACTTAATGACATTTTATTTTATTTTTTAATTTAGTAATCACGCGTAGCATAACATAAAATACAAATCAAAGTTAGAAAAATTAAAATAATTATAAAATATGAAAATTGTTAAAATAATAACAGTATATATATATATATATTGCAATTGAAATTTTTTTAGATAAAACTTTATTTATTTAATTACTGAATAGATATATAGTAAAAATTAATTATTTAAGATAATTGTTAACGTTAACAACATTGTACGATAGATGGCATCACCAGTGTCATGAAAATATTACTTGTCGCCGAAAATTGATTGTGCGAACTGACTTGATTAATTTTTTTAAACAGTTAATTTAAAACAATTAATACTAAATTTTAATTTTTAAAAAATATATTTGTGAAATTTAATATAATATTCTTCATTCATAATATTAACTGCGATTAATTTTTTTAAAATTATACAAGAAAAAAAAGTGTTATTCATTTTGCAATAAATGAAAACTTGTCTGAAATTAATTTTTTCTACAAATTTTAACACTAATATTTATTTTATGGCAAAATTATTTATTAATAATGTGAATTAGAATTTATTAATAATATTATGGCACATTTTCTTTAAATTTAATTACGAGGATTTGATTATTTTTGATTTTTCATGAGATAAGATTGATTTCTTACTTTACTGAAACTTTTGGCGTCAAGAACTTGAACTTGATCGAATAGAATAAAATTGGTGTCAGACTTAACAATATTTGCAGATAAGTTCAATTATAAAAGAGGAAGTTCACTGTCATGTTATTTTTATACTAATATAAATTAATTATAATTATTAAATTATTAATTAATTAATAATATGAATTTATGTATGAAATATTTGCATGTTTTTTTTTTAAATTAATACAATTTTAACAAGAAAATAAATATGTAATTCTACTCATAATACAAAACAGTTGTTTTGAAATAAATATTTAGTTTTACCTCGCTTATTTCATAAAATATATTTGCTATAATTTATTCCTGTATTTTTAATGACCAACACATTAATTGATGATTTTTTTTAATTTAATTTTTTTTTTTTTTTAGTCACTACTACCACTTTTCAGAGATTTTAATCTGCACTGTAACTTGGTGAGAGGAGATGTTGTTCTTACTCCATACCCGGTAAAGCTCTATTTTTGTTTATATTATAATTTTTCTTAAGGTATTTAAATACAAAATTTATATTTTTATTTCATATTTTTTATAAATTTTTGTTAAGTTTTTATAATTAAATACAAACTGTCCTAACAACTGTCCAAATAATTAAATACAAATTGTCCTACTAACTAAAAGTCCTTCTGTCAACAAATTATTAAGTGGAAATTAAACAATTTACAAAAGTAATTTGTTTAACAAAAATTTTCTTAACTGAAATATTTTAATTTCACTACACGCTCAACTTTGTTTAACGTAAATAATTGGGTTTGTAATTTGTTTAGCTTCTATATCATATTTACTTGCAACATATTTGTAAAACAAATATTAATTTTTAATTCATTAGTTACATTTAGTTTTTGAATTAATTTCAACAGTTTAAATTCAAAACCTATGGCTAAAATGACACTAAAAATTTTCATTCATTTGAATCTGTAAAAATTATTTCGATCATTTTGAAAAAAAAGAAAATCTATTATTATTATGACATTTTATAATTTAGGAACTACGACGATTTGAAAATTTCCTAAATGATTTTAAATATAAAATTTTAATTCTATAATTGTTTTCATTCAAACATTTAATAATATCTTGTTCATGAAAACAATGAAACAATTCAAGACAATAGAAATTTCAATATCGTCATCAACAACAAAAAAATAACTATATGATTGTTTAATAAAAATGCTTAATTGTTGCATAAAAATAATTAATTGCTTGATAAAAACAATTAATTGTTTGATAAAAATAATTAGTTGCTTAATAAAAATAATTAATAATTAATTGTTTAATAAAAATTCATTCTTGTACTTGTTGACTTCAGGTTGGTTGGAATTTATGGAATCTCTTCATCTCGAATTTCGCTCTCGGTTTGACAGTGGTGCTGTACAATGGGTGCCCCTTCTCTCCCGAAGTTGGCTTCTGGGAAGTCATGGACAAGTACAAGGTGGCCTACACCTTCTTGGCCACCAGTGTCGTGGACAAGATGGAGAAGAATGATGTTGTTCCAGGTAATTTATTTCGCAAAGGAAAAACAAAGCAAAACAGAAAAATAGAATACTTGCTTTAGATTTACTTTCCTGTAATTTTCTATTTCGAAAATTTTTAATTTAGTTTTTAAAAAATTGGTAGAATTTGTAAATTGCAAATTGAATTCAGATTCAATGATATCTCCAAAAACAATATATTCAAGGTGATTTGCACTTTGATAGAATACATCTTAAAGTAGTTGCATAATCTATACAGTTACAGTTAATATACCTTACACAGTTAATATCCATCCAGTTACATATTTAAGAGAAGATATATATTAAAAATATATTAAATAGAATAAACACTTTCTATAAATGAAAACAAATTTTAGTGGAAAGATAATTATCGTGTAACACATGTTTTTCTGCCTAGTTCTTATAAAGCTTTTTAGGCAATCCGTCATTATTCTAAAAGTTAGAGTTGTTTCAGATACAATAATACTATACATATTATTATTTAATGGTATAAATTAAAACTTTTGATACATAACTATCCTAACTAAGGCCGTCTGCCTACTGGCAAATTTCGAGACAGGAGATGTTTTTTTTTTACGGGGTAGGTTGTCAGCCCAACCCTCAATGCTCTATAATCATATTAGACCAGGACCTACGGTTTAAAATGGATTCCATGGTCCCCACCGGAACTCGAACCAAAAACCTGTGCACCGAGCGCCAATCACTCGCCTCTGTCAGGCTCCATACAAAACTAAAAACAACTTTCTTGCGAGTTATTAAAAAAAAGGTGCTCCTATAGTTTAATAAAAATGAATAATACAAAGGGATGAAATATTACCTGTAATGAAATATTTTTACTAAAAACAAGTTATATAAAAACAAATTTTTTAAAGTCAATTCCTTCTTTTTTTTCACTATATTGCAGAAAGTCCTTTATAAATAATTTTCATTCATTTTTTAAAGTTTATCTGGCGCCATCTATTGGTAGATATATGCAACTTAAATCTAAAAAAAACTAAAATTATGTAATTAAATTTAATTACTGAATTAATATTTGAAAAAACTGTATTGACATCCAGTGTCATCCACTACAAGTTAAAAAAAATGTATTTGAACTCGAGTGGAGGAATAAAAAGTATTTTATTTACGATTGAAAATTTGAACACGATATATATAGGGAGAGTGAGAGCTAATAGGAAGAATTGATTGTAAAGGAAAAAAAAAAACAGCAATCTCGAATTACAGCAAAATAATAAAAGCAAATATATACGATAAAAATAATAAAAACAAATACATAAGATAAAAATAATAAAAGCAAATATATTAGGCTATATTTCAAATTTAATTAAAAACTTTTTGATCCTTTAAAATTAAAAAATATAGAATACATTAACAAGAATACTCAAACACGATCGTTTCAAATTTCAAACGTAAAAAAATTAAGAATAATAATATCCAGAAAAATAAGCTAAATCAAAATCAGACGATTTTTTATATTATTGCCAATTTGTAGTTACATTATTTTAAAAATTGAACAATATATATTAAATGAATAATAAAAATATTTGATAATAAAATAAAAATAGTTAACAATTAAATAAATAAATTAAAATCAGACGATTTTTTATATTATTTCCAATTTGTAGTTACATTATTTTAAAAATTGAATAATATATATTAAATGAATAATAAAAATACTTGATAATATAATAATAATAATTAATAACTAAATGAATAAAAATAATTCATAATTAAATGAATAAAAATAATTAATAATTGAATGAATAAAATAATTAATAATCATTAATTAATTAATAATTAGTTATGAGAAAAAAGAGATTATTAACCAATGCATGATGAGCAAATCAGAAGAAAGAGCAGCGTGAATATATGAATATTTCTGCTATATAAAACTAAAATTAATTAAATTTAATTAATGAATTAGTATTTGAAAAATACTAATTCATTAAAAAACTGTATTAACATCCAGTTTCATCCACTTCAAGTTAAAAAAAAAATGTATTTGAACTTGAATGGATGAATAAAAACTATTTTATGAACGATTTAAAATTTGAACAAGATATGTATAGGGAGAGTGTGAGCTAATAAAAGGAATTTAATAAAAAGGACGTATACATAGGAAAAACAGACTAACATAGAATTAACTTAACATAGACTATGTAGAGTAGCCTTTTCAGTTTTGATATATATCTAGTTAGTCTAGTATATCTAGTAATATAATTAATGAATATTGTAAGAAATATATATAATGCATATTGTTATTTATTACATAAATGTTATTTTTTAGGACCTAACTGCAAATTAGACCATCTGAAAATGCTAACTGTTGGAGCGAGTCCAGTGAAATTGCAAAATTTCGATTTCTTACTCAGCCGAGTTAAGCAAGATATGTTTTTGAATTGTCTCTACGGTAAGTCTAGAATACTTTTCGTAAGGCTGTTTATTCTTCTTGCTTGTGTTTGCTCATTCTAATGTATTTATTATAATTTCACAATTTGAATAAGTTATTCGAAATATGTAGTTTTTTTTTCCTGAGTTAAGTAACATATTATTTATAAAATACTGCGTGACATGAAAGAGAATTTAGTATGTTTAGTAAAAAAATTTTTTTCTTTTGTAAAAATATTTACTCTAAAAGTGTTAGGGCTTTATTTTGAAACATTTCTTTAACTTTCAAATGATAGTTTTAAACAAAATATTTTACATCATATCTGATATACTATTTCTGATTTCCTCATTTCGTGTTGATAATTATTTGATATTGGAGATAGATTTATCAAATTGTCAAATAATAGACTTGTCAAGTTGTCAAATAATAGACTTGTCGAGTTGTCCGATAACTGGCAAGTTAGTTTAAATATTTAAAAGATCCCGCCTAAAATAAGGTATTGGATATTACCTTTCGTGAAAGAAATCATGGAATTCACTTAATATTTTGCTTATAGGGAAGAAAAGATAATTATTACTACAATATCATTTACAAAATATAATCTTGAACTTCATCCTATTTAAACACATTTAACTAAATTGCCGCTTAAGACATTTGCAATGGACGTTTGAAATTTGTTTCTTGTTTAAAATTGCAATTCTGTTCATTTGTAAATTTACAGCAATGATATGTAAAAGAAACTTGAATTGTTGAAAAAACTTTATTAGAAATTTAGCTCTAAACTTTAAATCAAACATTATATTAATGTCCAACTATGATTTCCAAACATGTACCCTTTATCCATTTATCAAAACAGATGTTTATAATAGTTTATTCAAATTACTTTATTAATCTTATTTTACTTATTGATCATATATATTTATTTGATCTTGTAACCGAGCTTCCTCCTACACATTGGCGAGTGCGCCCCCTCCCCCCGCCCGCCCTTCGGCGTTTAGGAGAAATAGTCAGTAGGCCTCATCAGAGAGTAAGTATAGCGCAACTTACTCTTCAGATGAGAAAGATTTAGTTTATTGTCTCTCATTCCGAGAGAAAGTATATTTTAGCGCATCCCGGCTCATTAGTTGGCCTATAGACTCTCACCCGGAGAGGAAGTATATTTCGCGTATCCCACACGTTGCTGTGCACCGGAATTTCGGTTTCGGAATCCTTCCATAATATATGTCATAAAGACATATATTATATATTGTACTAAAGATTTTATGTCTCTAATGGTTTGTGTAAATAAAGCTGTGAGTTCTTCAACCTGTGCTTTTAATATCTCAACCCAACCCCACCCAACTACAATCTGGTTGCCCAACCTGCATACTACAATCTTTATATATATATAGAGAGAGATATACAGAGATAGATAAATAGATGTTCCAGCATAATTTAGTAATTTTAGAACTATCAGACCGTAAGATCTAGCCAATAAATTAAAATTATTGCAAATAAAGAATAAATTATAAACTTATAGTATTAGTTTTTAATTTATTTTAAAACTAACTCTACTACATTCTTAAAAATAAATGCTGAAATGTAAAATTTGGGACGCACATCTTTATCTGATTTAAAAATAAATGTTCATACAAATTATTAAAAATAGATGCTTCTATAGTTAAATGAAAATAAAAATTATTAAGTATTCCTGAATAAGAATGATTGCTTTATTTAATCAGTTTGTAATATTTAAAGCAAGCAAGTTGTTTAAAATCTCTTAATTCTGAACATACTTTTTTTCCCTAATAAAATTTAGCAAAGTTAAAAATGTTTCCTTTTTTTAATTGGGCAACGCCGGGTCATATCTTCTAATAAAATAATATCAATAAACATTTTAAGAATTTTAGGTCTACCAAAAAACTGTTGCATTATTGAATTGAAGCTTTACACAACAATTATCACTGATAATGAATTTCCGATAAACGATATCACAATGCTAACATGTGTTATCTTCGAATCTTGTTGAGAAATTTCGGTATTTGTTCAGTAATCAAATAGATAAAAATCAAATAAGAAACAAACAAAAGAAAGATTATTTTGTCTTTAGAAGCATGTAATCTTTTCTTGTTTGTCTTATCATTTTTCTTACAGTCATACTCTAAATCTTTGTAAACAAACCGCACTTGTGAAGATTTATTATTATTATTATTTTTATTATTTAGTTGTTCTGGTTCAAAAAGGGATTTAATTTAACCTTCGTGCGGTTTTATTTAGTTTTCACAGATTAGAATAAACCATTTGCAACCGAATTAGAGATTCATTGGTTCACTGACTCCCGTAATGAGTCTGGTGGTTTTCTTTGTCACGATCTTAGAGAAAGGATTTTTGTAAACAAAGCTTCCGTTGGCGCAAGACGAAATCCCGATCACTTCCGTTCCACTAGCCTTGAAGGCATTGACACCATTTCCTATTTTGGGGCACCATTTTGACACCATACTGCTTTAACAATTGTTACATTTTCACTTTGGCGACGCAATGCCTGGATGACCTTGGAGATGCATCAATTTTTGAACTACTCTCCCGTGACCATGGAAATTTGGGGTAAAGTTACTTTTTTTTTTTTTTTTTTCCCAAAAAGAAAAAGAAAGTAATCTTTGATACCAGCCATCCGAGGAAAAGATATTGTTTGCAACTTTTGTAAAATTTGTTGTTAAGTCCTTAACTATGTGTTAGCTATAAGTGGTATCACGATAAGAATGTAGTTAACAAACACAGCTGACAATGTAATTCATGATTTTCAATTGTTTTTTAAAAGAATTTTGAAACTATTCTCTTGCTCGCTTGGTCTAGAATTTGCTATCTTTTAATCTGCAATTTAACTGTTGCATCAAGCAAAGTTATCAGAGATTCACACGCTTTCTCATCAATATGCATATTACACTAAGAGGATTATCACAAAAAAAATAAGTTTCTTCCTTGAATTTTTTTTCTTGTTTATTCAATAAATATATCTTCTATTCACATTAAAACAGTCAGCAATTGTAATTTTTATGACTGATGTCAATTTTTACTCAGAAACTGTAATTTTACTTTTTATCCAGAAAAGGATAAAAAGATAAAATTAAATTAAAAAGATTATGTATTGATTCATGAAAAAATAATGATTAGAGACTTAATTTGGTTTACATGGGATAATTACGTATACATGATTCTGTGTGCTGTTTAAGAGACTTCCTTTTCTCTATTCAATTTTATGCTTTTTTAAACATCTGTTGATTATGTGTGAAATAACTGGATAATTCTAGAATGACTGATTCTTAAATTGAATTCAGAAAGGAATTTTTTAAAATTGTTTCTGTCGAGTTTTGCATGATAATAATTTGTGCAGTAGTAAGAAATGTCTTAGATCTGTTGATAATTTTTTCAACTTTCTAGAGAAATTATTGTAGTTAAAAATGGGTTGAAATATTTTTTCAAATGCAGGAAAATAATTATTGCTGTCGTTATTGTTTTTGATATTGTTATATTTTTGTTATAAATATTTAATGTCATATTTATTCATTAAGGCAAAAATTCAGTTATAATATTTTTTTGTAGCTCGTAGAAAAAAAATCCCAATTAATCCACATAAAATTTTTGGAGTGAATAAATAAAGTTTATTTGTCTGATTGGAGGAAATAAATTTTATATTTATTTTCTGATAACGAAAAAAAATAATAATTAGATAATTATCATATAGCCATCCAAATCGGTATTGGATTTCCTGATTCTAAATACATATTTTAGAAGTATTGTAACATAGACGAATGTTTACAATGTAAAATTGCATGGTAGGAATACTTGTTTTGTATTGTAGGACATTGTTTCGTAAAGTTATAAACAATAAATATTCGTATTGTAGGAATACTTAATTTGTATTGTAGGACATTGTTTCGTAAAGTTATAAACAATAAAAAATTGTATTGTAGGAATACTTGATTTGTATTGTATAGCATTGTTTCGTAAAGTTATAAACAATAAACAATTGTATTGTAGGACATTGTTTCATAAAGCCTGCCAGACTATAACAATTGTAATATTCCAGTAAAAATATACAAAAAAGAAAAAAAAATTTAAGGTTTTTATTTTTGAATTATGTTGCAAACAACTTTAGTTTTGTTACTTAATTTTGTTTAACAACAGGACAAATTTACCATTCCAAGTGCAAAGGTTGGAAAAATACTTGTTTGGCTTTTTTTTTAAGTGTCGACATGAGAAGAATGAAGCTTTCTCTAACCTATTTAAAAATAGCTCCTTGACACAGAGCAGTATTAAGGTGTGTGCGTGATACTGTGACCCACTTTTTGCAAGGTGATGGACAGTAAATATGACTGATATCAAAATTTGAATGGAATTTGTTCAGCATTCATGCGTCGCATGTTGTACTCATGATTATGGAAACATCATGAGAATTGCTAAAAATAATTGTGCATTTAAAAAAAACTTTGATAACGTAATATTTTTTTTAAGATTTACTTTTTAATAAAGAGATTTATTTATTTTAAATAATTTTATATTATTGCATTCAAGCATATTTTACATCACAAGTAAAAAAAAAAATGTTGGATTCTTCAGAGAGGAGCAGAGGAAATTTGAAAAAAAAAATTAACTTTTCATAAACAAAAATATTTTAAATTACTAAAACATTAAAAATATAAATTAATGTGTTATTTAATATATAAATAATTCATACAGAATCTGTATGCTTAAAATTTACAAAAACTGACTAAAGTAAACTAAAAAACTGACTAAAGTAAAGTAAAAAAGTAAAAAACTGACTAAAGTAAAGTAAATTCGAATGGATTCAGTTTTCCTTCAGCGGAAAATAAATTTTCACCGCAAGTTTTTTTTTAACGAACATTTTTTTATTAGTAGAAGTGTGTCAAGAAAACTCATTATTAAATCATTACATTACTTTTAAAATTATCTTTAATAAATTAAAATCAAAATTAAACTTTACAATTAAACTTTAACTTAATTTTTAAAAATAACATTGAAAAACTTATTTAATAACTTGAAGTATGTGCAACCTATATAACACATATTTAAAATAAAAATAATTTGCTCCAATCATTTTTATAGAATCTAAATCTTATATAAATTTGTCATATTTAAAATTATTCAATTTCACTTTTGCTTATTTAATTAATAAGTTCAAATATGGATAAAATATATTAAATTTCATTGTTGAATTTCCAGGTGCTACTGAAGTAATTGGAGTGTTTTCTGGTTTTGACATGAACATTCCAGTTTACAGTGCAGAAATCCAGGCTCCAGCATTGGGCGTGGATTGGAAATGTTACGATGGCGAAGGTATAAAACCATTCCTACTTTCTTGAAAATATTCCTACGTTCCTAAAAATATTGCTACGGATTACTTATATAACATAATTTTTGCATACTAATTGTTTTATACATTGTATTTATTTCATGAAATACTAGACAGATATAATATAAAATATAAAAATTTCGCTGTGAAATAATCTGAAAAATCAAACTTCTACATCAGCTGAAATAATTGATTTTCTAAAAAGAATATTAATGCGAAATACAGTATTATGTTATCAAATAATGGGTGTTTTGTCATTAATCCTTAAAAACTTCGTAAATCTTAAACAAAGTAAAAAAGCCTATAAAGCTTATAAAGTTTGAATCTAATATATATGTCTATAATAAGTACTGCATAAGAATTTGTATCTAAAAGATTTGAATCTAAAAATATCTATAATTCACTACTAAGAGGAGTTTTTAATAGAAATATTTACACTGCAAAATGCATGCTATAATAAAGTGATTAAAGTATTGCTAAATTTTAGTGTATGTACATTATTTAAAAAAAAATCACGTTGAGCAAAATCATCATCTTTAAGAAATACCCTGAGTAATGTTCATAGGCGATATATACATTACAGTACTTACAATTTTTTAAATTAATTTTTCCTAAATTTGTTTGTCTCAAACTATTATATGAATTATTAGAATCAAAAAATTTTTTTTTGTTCTAATGCAGCTGGCAAACACTTAGACAGGTTGGTCTTGGATGCCTTAAGTAAAGCGCTGCGCAGACGTACCCACTTTGCATTACCCAGGGGGCGCGTGTAACTTGAAGATAAACCACGGACGCGAAGTAACAATGCCCCCGCAACGCTCTACGATCCTATTTGACCGGGACCTACTTTTTTTAAAGTGGATTCCGAACCACTACAAATATCCATGGTACCGCCGGGACTCGAACCCGAAATCTGTGGTACCGAGCGCCAGAGCGCTAGCCACTCGGCCATTCAGGCCCTAGAATCAAATATTAAATTATAAAATATTACATTGAAATAATATTTTTAAATACCCTTTTGATTTGTAACTGAACATTAATAAATTGTCGTTTTAGGAAATTCTGTGATTGGTCAGAAAGGAGAACTGGTCATTTGTACTCCAAATCCAGCTTTCCCTGTAGCCGTATGGAATGATGCTAAAGGAAGGAAATTAGAGGAACTCTATCTCACTAAATATCCAGGTATGAAATTGATTCAATGTCTCTATAAATGTAATTTGATGCGTATTGCTGTAAAACAGTGCTTTTTAATTCTGGAATTAATTCACATATAATCATAAATTTCAATTTATTAAAAACATTATCTTTATTATTTTTAAAAATAAAAATAGGCCAATATTTTTTAAATAAAAATAATTATTTATTATTTTTCAAATAAAAATATGCCAACGTTTTTTTAAATAAAAATATGATAATGTTTTTTAAATAAAAATATTTGTTATTTTTCAATTGCTTTTCAAATAAAAATATTTATTTAAATAAAAATATTTATTATTTTTTAAATAAATATTTTTATTTAAATAAATATTATTATTTTTTTTAACTACAAATTTTAAAAAAATTATTAAAAAATTATAAATTAAAATTAAAAAAAAATTAAATTAAAAAAATTAAAAAATTAAATTAATTAAATTAAAAAAAAATTATAAATTTTTATTTTTTGTATTATATATAAAATAAATTTATTATTTTTTAAATAAAAATATGATAATGTTTTTTAAATAAAAATATTTATTGTTTTTCAAATACAAATAGGCTAATGTTTTTTTTAAACAAAAATATTTTTTTATTACTTTTCAAATAAAAATATTTATTTAATTAAAAATATTCATTTATTATTTTATAAATAAAAATATTTATTTTCAGTTTTTAAATATGACATTCATTTAAAAAATCAATTGTTATTAATTTCCCTCCAAAATCATAACAGTTATGGACAGACGTATTGGTTGATTACATGTTGCATACATAAAAAGAAATGAATTAGATTTTGCATCATTTTAAAGTATTTCTGTTTTCATAAAATAATGTTGTTATCAATTTTTGCTTTGGAATATTAAATAATTTGTTTTTTCAGGTGTCTGGTGTCAGAATGATGAATGCTGGATTGATCCAAACACCAAGGGAATGGTCATCATAGGAAGAAGGTTAGACTTATTATTAATAAAATTAAATTCATGACTTGATGCAAGTTACAAGTTGATGTATTTTATTTTCAACTTACAACTTGTAATTTATACATACAACGTGATGTAATTTGAAATTTTTTCATTCAGTTTATTTTTACTTTATTATTGATATATCAAGCGATATATCACTATTACGATATATCACTATTATATATCACTATAGCGATATATCACTTTTATTAATGATATAGCCAACGGCCATACCATGCTGAATATACCGCTTCTCGTTAGATCACCGAAGTCAAGCATCATGGCCGCGGTCAGTACTTGGGTGGGTGACCACCTGGGAACACCGCGTGCCGTTGGCATTCACAACTTTGGGACCTGGTGTCTAGCGCTATGGCGCTCGGTGCCACAGGCTTCGGGTTCGAATTCCGGCGGTGCCATGGATGTTTGTAGTGGTTCGGAATCCACTTTAAGCCGTAGGTCCCGGTCTCCTATGACTGTAAGAGCGTCACGGAGCCAAGAGTCAGACTTCTACCTACGGGTGCTCCATCACAACAGAAGCTGCTTCCTTCCCCTTCAATCATGAGTACGTATGGGCTCATGGGCTTGGCCAGCCAAGTGGGATAAGAAACAACAACAACATTAGTGATATATCAAAGGATATATCACTAATAAAATTGGTATTACCAGTTATATTATGAACTAACAGCCTAATAATTAAAAGTTTGATATTTGTGTGCAATGTCCTGATTTTAAAATAGAGATTAACAAAATTCAATATTAATCTCAAAGGACTTTCATTAAATACTTTAAGCTCAATTGAATTTGATCGTAAAATGAAAACATTTGTATTAATAAATTAATTTGTTTGTCACAATTAGTGACAATTGTTAATAACATAATTGTAATATATTAAATCTATATTTATTTAATTGAATAAGATTAATTTCCTTCCCTCTTTTAAATAAGACCAATGTGATGCCCTCAGGACAATTTTAAAAGATTCATCATTAACCAATCAGTCCTAATTTATCAAATATCTTGAATTAAAAATAATTCTATGTTATAAATCGTTATATAGATAAATAAAAGCAATAATTAAGAACTT
Organism: Caerostris darwini; assembly: GCA_021605075.1. Taxonomy (NCBI): domain Eukaryota; kingdom Metazoa; phylum Arthropoda; class Arachnida; order Araneae; family Araneidae; genus Caerostris; species Caerostris darwini. The sequence goes on from BPLQ01008821.1 coordinate 286,640, forward strand.
TTAAAACGTATTTTATATTTATGAAAAAAAAAATTATGTAATTTTTCAGCTTTATTTTGTAATAAAACTTCGTCAAACATGAAAAATTGAATGCTATAACAGTACTTAAATGACATTCGATTTAGTTAAAATGTCATAAAGATTTATGAAATGAATCACAAAATAATTTAAATTAACAAGTCCAAGATTCATGTGGATATTTGAGACATTTATCAAATGTTTTGTGTTAAAACACAGAAAAATATAAAACTTACAAACAAAGTGAATGGAACATAAATAAGATTTTTAATTGCAGCAAAATTTCAGTTTTAAACTAATTTCAATTTTTTTTCCATTAGTGATGATGTTTTGAACCCAAATGGAGAAAGATTTGGTTGTGCTGATATTTACTATGCCAGTAAGTAGAGATTTCAAAATATTATTAAATGAAAATTTTTCTATGAATATCGAAATTAATTTTCAATTAAGAATATATCATTTCTCATTTATCACTTTTAAGGAACTAAAATGCTTCGAAAAAAATACATAGTTTTTGCAAAATTAATTAAAAATTTATACATTTTGATAAACAAGGATATAACCTTTAATAACATAAATGGTTTTGAAAGAACATTTAATGGAATGGAATTAAATACCTTAATTAATAATTAATTAAATCAATTAATTAATTAATTAAATTCTTTAATCTTTAGCAATATAAATTATTTTGAAGGAACCTTTTTAATCAGTATGGAAAGTAATTAAATTCTTTAATTGTAAATTCTAAAGTTTTTAATAGTAATACGTGGGTAAGCTTAATTTACTCGTATACTATGTTCCAAAGTAAATATATTTGTTAAATAAAAAAAACTTTTAATTAAAAATTACATTACAATATTTAAAGCCATATTGATTTCCTTATATAAAGGTATTAGTATATGTTTTTTTCATTTCTATAGTTTTTTTTTCTTTTTCTGTATAAAATGTTTCGAATTTGGGAGTAATATTATTAAGTAACTATCAACTAGTAATTGTTTATTTAGCCATTTTTCACTTAAAAACGCACTGAAAAAAGGTAAAAAGTAAATCTAGTGCCTTAAAATTATGTTATTGTTGCTACCTATGGCTTTAATGGAACTCAATCCATATAAATTTGACCACTTACCGTAAAACAAAAAGAACATATAAACAAATAAAAATTACAATGGGAAAATAAAAGATATTCTTAACAAAAATGGCCAAAAGGTCTTAAAAATAGTTAAAAGCAAGTTAAGTGTTCTAAGGATAAAAATTTCAAAAGCTAGAAGCCCTATAGTAAAACTTCGTGTGATTTGGGCATGTTTCCGCTGGCTCTCCAATAAAGAATACGCAAATGACCATTCTGTTGTAAGTTAGAGTACAGTTCTTATAGTTATTTGTGAAGAGAAATTTCCAATTTGAATTTATATAATTTAACGAAGAAAGAAATATAATTAAGCGATATTTGTGAAAAAAGTATTCACAGTAATTATGTTGTATGATCGTCTCATAATTTACATATGTATATAATAAAATCTTAATTATTAACATTATTTATTGCTTCTGTAGTTCACACAATGGAGGAACTGCAGGATTACATATGCATCGGACAGGACAACAGTGACGGAGACCAACGAGTTGTCCTTTTCGTGAAGATGAAAAAAGGATACAAATATGACGAAGAATTCGCGAAGAAAGTGCAAAAGCAGGTTGAAACCCAGCTCACAGAGGAGCATGTTCCTGCACTGGTGCTCGAAATCCAAGATATACCAGTAAGTAGGATATCAGCAAATGGACTCGAAAATAATTCCTTGATTTCTATTTTTCAATGGCAATTTGAGGCCTAGATTAAATGCTTTGTATTAGATATAAAGTATTTTTAATTCGTGCAAAATTAGAGAGAATAAAATAATTAATATTTCTAAGAGAATAAAATAAAGAGTTAGTTAAATTCTAAAGAGAATAAAATAAAGAGTTTAATCAGAATATTATTTTTTTATTATTTTAACTTAGAATAAGAGAAAACATAACGTAATAAGTTCTAAACATTGAAATCTTTCATAAATCATACATTATATCCACGTCTTTTTTACATTTCATCATTTTGTTCCTACTGGCGGAGCGTGTATTGCGTTTTATCCATACATTCGCATTTACAGCTCTTTGCTTACTTAATACATGGATTTACATAAGCGGTTTTACAACGCAGTTTAAAATTTATTAAATATCGTCATTTCAATGCTTGTTTCCATTTATACAAATTACTGGTTTATTTTTTAGTAAAATGATTATGGAAAGTTAAATTAGATAAAAATGTTAAATAGTTAAAAACATTTGATAAAATACTGTGGCGAATTGTGTAGGACATGGAATATATTTTTTTTTATTAGAATTAAGACTTCTGTAAATTACAAATACAAATGTATCTGTTATACATTTTCCACCTCAAGAAACAGAATTCCAAATTGCAATCTTATTTAACAGTGATGCCTTTCGGTAACAATAATTGAAAATTTACTATGCAACTGACTGTGATAAATTAATTAATTACTGTCGTTGACGACTTTTTATTAAAGATAAGATTATGGTAATTTTAAAAAATTCTTTAGATATCTTGCCAACTACAAGAAATATGTAGCCGCATGTTTCTCTAAATGTGCGATTTAGTTGCATTTCTTTATGATACAATTATAAATGTGATATCTTTATGGAATAAAAGTATTCTTCAATCAAATTATATCTATTGAGCAATATAAGTTGTAGTGAAGCAATAATTCAAACATACGTACATCAAATTATTAGGAAAAGAGTTGATAATATTTATCAAATATTGTATAAAATCTCGAATTAATTAGTCGCTGTCAAACATTTAATAATAATAAATATTTCTCCATTGGCGCATCAGCCCGCAAGGCTGTCTCTTTTTGGCAGATTCCAAAACATGACAAGTTGATGAAACAATAATCCAAACATACTTAGAATTATTTATTTAGGAAAGAGTTGCTAATATTTATCAAATATATCGCTTTACATAAAGGCACGGATTAATTAGTATTACAGAAATTTATACTGATAAATACTTCTTATATAAGATTCAAATTCTCCTAAAAGATTAAAATGTGTTAAATATTAGAGAGTTTTTGCATACCGTATTTTGACGTCCGTTAGCTTTTTCTTCCTAGCGCGCATGCTCATAGAAAATTGCGCATGCGTATCTGTAATAATGTTTCCTATGAGCATGCGCGCTAGGAAGAAAAACTAACGGACGTCCAAAATACGGTATGCAAAAACTCTCTATTAGTAAAACAGAAAATTCGTTACTTTTAACTATTAATTAATTAGTATTACATAATTATAAAACAATTTCGCTTCAATGTACTATTTTAACAACAATTACATTCTGATCTTTATTGTTATTCAGACGATGAAATTATTTTTTGTTTTCATCTTCATTATGTTTATGAGTAAGTAATTTTTGAATATCTTGCAGTATAACTTGAATGGGAAGAAAATGGAACGACTACTGAAAGCGATAGTACAAACGAATGAAGTACCGGAGACAAACAACATCAAAAATCCCGAGTGTTTGAAGTTGTACTGCAACATTCCAGAACTTCAAGGCTACTAAAATAACCATGGGAATGATCTTCGTCTTTTATGACTACAAATAACAGATAAAAATTCAAAGGATGTTAATCATATATAACTGGAAGTACAACTGTATTATTAACACTCATGTTGTTATTTGCAGTGAAAGAGTGCCGTATGAACTATATTAAGATTTGCAAATGTCATGGCCAAAATAATTATATGGAATCTAGATAGCGTTTGTCCATAGCATTTGCATTGCCTTCGGTTATATATGAGTGTTATTATTAAGTTCGGTCTATAATTTTTGAATGATGTTGCATGTTAAATGTTTAAGACGTTAGCCTTGTTTTAAACTTTTACTATACGTTTTAGTATTACCTTAATTATGTGTTCAATGCATATAAATCAGTAACTTATTTTTAATTGTTTTTTAGATTTTTGTATTATATGTATATAAATAATTATTTGGTTTTTTTATATATAATGTTGCATTAGAATGAAAATTTCTTATCGCACATTTATATAATTAACAGAAAAAAAAAATATATTTAAGCAACTGTTTATAATTTAATTTAATTAATCCTCTGAAATAATTCATCAATGAAATTTACTAAAAAAAAAAAAAAAAAAAAAATGTTGCTGAAATTTGTCTCTTGTATTTAATTTTTTTTAGTTTTTCGAGAAAAAATTTTTTAGACTAGTATTTTTTTAACAAAATTAAGCAAAAATTGCTGTAAAAAATTACGTGCTTAGATTTTAAAAGGGTTTTTCAACTAACTTAAACTTTAGTTTAAAAATTTTTTAAATTGTACACGAAATTTTGGTTATTGTTTGATATTGAATTTAATTTACTATTATTCAGCATGTTATATTAAATAAAGATTGAAAATAAATAATGATAATGCCAAATTGCATATTATTCATTTTTGAAAAAAAAAATAGTAAAATGGAAAATGAAAAGTCAACTTGAAATTGTTTATAAAAACTGAACTTTTAGAATTATAATAGTCTTTGTAATCTCGATAAAAATTGTGTTTGTTTTAAGTTGTAAATAAACTTATCCTTTTTTTTCTAGTTTGTTTGATGCGTTTGAATTAGTGTACTTATTTCTTTTTGTATCCAAATAAACACAATTATATAATAACTGCATTTAAACTGCTTTTACGGTGATATATTTAACAACAGTTTACAAATAAACAAGAATTTAACAAATGTTAATCGTTCTAATAACATTTTATGCTGCTAAACCTATTTTTTCCTTCTGCATTTGTTGCCATTTTTCTATCAAAAACTAGGAAATCGTGTAAGTACGTAATTGGGCTGATTTATTTTTACTTAAAGAACCTCACGTTGAAGCAAATTTTAAAGTTAATTTTGTTGGCGGTTTTAATTAGAACTGCCTTTTTCAACAGTACTGTACTGAAGTTTTTCAGAAAGCTATTTACAAGCATTTAAATCATAAAAACAAATACTATTATGAACACAGTAAATCAATTAATTACGTATTGATAAAATAAAGTGAACATTAAAATAAAGTTTTGTAAAGAGTTTTCTGAAATAAAAACATCAATCACAGAACATATCCCTAGGAACTGAAAGAGAAATAAAATTAAAAATTAATTTGTTACTATCATTAAAAAAAGTCCAAATCAACCAAATTATTATGCACAATTATTCTTATGGAAAAATTCACAATTTAACTCTAATATCGTAACAATCTATTATGTAAAAAATTACAGCATACTTGTAAAGATAAATTTTTAACCTTTCATAAAATATTCATCCTTTAATAATATTTCTTCTTGATAAATAATAATAAGGGTTTATTTAGATCTTTGGTGCTTTTTTGAGAACTTTAAAAATATACTTGTATTTTTTAAAATTTAATCTAATATTATAATTATTTTTTAAACGTAAAATAATAAATAATAAAATAAATAATTTTTTCTACGAGATTTCATTAATTATACACCAGTTTTAACTGGTAAATAGTTTTGTTCAGTATGATGCATTTTATCAGGCCAAATATTTTGACGGACAAAAGAAGCTAGTTTCAAATTTAAGAGATAATTATTTTATTACCCATTATTTTATATACCCAAGGCCATTTGAAGGAAGGAAAATTCTAATGTCATCCATAAAAATAACATGCAAATGTGACTAATAATTTAGACATTTAGCTGTAGAAAAGTTGAATGTGTATTAATTTCATATTTGAGATTATCTTAATTACATAAAGTTAAGAAATTTATAGTTTCTTCTTTACTGTAGATATATAAAAAGTTCTTTAAGTGTTGACACTTAAAGAATCTAATTCAAAAAATTCTTTATAATTAAAAAAATATAAGTTATAGATTGTTATAGCTTCAAAAATTCCTGTGAATTGTAAAAATATTGCAAAGAAATTTCCGATATGGATATTTATCATAGAAAATGAGTAACAGATAATTTTTGTGTTAAATAAAGAATGCACGGGGATTTTTTCTGCTTTTTTGATGAACTTTAAAATAAAAATAATAATGTTTTTCAAGATTACATTGTAAATTTGACAGTATATAAATTTTCGCATCGGTCAAACCATATTTCTACCAATTTTATTAATTAGTAAATTTATTAAAACCATTTCATTAAATTCCACTATATTATTTTGTTTTGTTTTTATTAATGTTGTTTCATTATACTTAAGAAGACATCATTGTGAAATTATTTTTAATTTGTTTTTGATAAATTTATAAAAATTTCATCTACAAAAAACATTAAAAAGTTAAAAATTCTATTTAGTATGTAAATTATACGATTTAAGTTAGCATAAAAACTTTAATCGGTGTTAAATTTATGAGTCACACCAAAATAAGAATTAAAATTAAAAAAAAAAAAGATAAAATAAGCCTATATTTGTTAATACACAAAGAATCCAAGAATTATTAGGCATATTATAAAATTACGTAAAAAATTGCAGTGTTAGTAGCAAAATATTTACGTTAACTTAAATACCTTAGTGTACACAATCCCAACACACAAGGACAAAACATAAATAGTTTAGTTAAAGGAATGAAATTTAAGCAAATCATTTGTCGTAACATATTTATTTGATTAAAGTTTGAAGGTCACAGGCTAAAGTAAGGGATGAGAAGAATGATTTCAAATGTGAAATTGTGATAGATTAACAACTGCTGTAGTCTCCACGATTTTAAATGCAAGCATGCAAACGCTCTTATGTCATTTTGGAATGAGTTTCATAGTTCTTGTACCTGGTCAGTTAAATAAGTAACGGTCTGTGCTGATACAATAAGGTAATGAGAAGGTGGATTTTCTTTTCGAGATATTATAGGGATATCAAGGAAGTATCCACTATGCATGAGTGTTGGCAGCCGTGGTTATGGGAAAGTATTGTTACAATAGACAGGGATCCGGTCATATACGGGTCACTACTGGGAGAGACAACCACCGTATTAGCCACGACTGTAGCGTATCGTACTCTATCTTTAGCAGAAATTCGAGCTTCTTCTGGTACCATGCAGAAATATGACAAATCGATTACTTGAAGTACAGCTACAAACCACATACCCTATAGTGAAATTATCTCCAAACAATTAGATTCTCCAATTGCCATCCTCAACTTCAATTTTTATCGATCTAGAATTCATTGGAGGGTAGAGAGTAGATGTGTTGTGACCTCAGATAAGAGACGATTGTGACTTGCTGCCAGTGATGGCCATATGTTGGTTAGAAAGAAGCAGGCGAGCGCTTGGAGTTAATCTGCTTGATGCAAACAGATTAAGATTAAGATTAGATTGTATGTCATACTTCATAGATACACTGGTTTTTGCACTAGGAGTTATGATTTGGGAGCAATGTCTTATTACAGCAGGAGAACTTTCCCCGTTATCCCATGCACTGTGACACCAAAGTTATACATCATATTGGTAATTGAATAGATTGTATTGCCTTATTTGATTACTAATGGAAGGGCGTTTTCCAACAGGTTAAAGCTCTTCCCCATACCACTGATGTCACCCAACCTGCTCCAACATGTCACTTGACATGTTGTCTTGACCATATTGAGTACGTATGAGATATTACCGGACGTCAAATACGGCATTATATACAGCGAGCACTGACCGCTGCTGATTTGACTAATCAAGTGCAACAGGAACAGAACTCTACGGAATTACAGTTGTTATTACGTTGTTTCACATTTGAAATGGCTTTTCTTGTATATTATTTAAGCGGTGACATTGAAACTTTAATCAAATAAATATATTATATTCAGAACTAATTTCTTTTTGATGGTGGAATTTCATTTTCCACTAATGTATCTTTACAAAACTTAATAAATTTCGGGGATATATCACATTGTTCATAGTATGTTAAAATGGTTCTTGATTTACCTTGGCATGAAGAATTGTGAAATTAGTAGCACTTATTTCAAGCTGTTTCAGTTCCTGAGAATTAGAATACAAAAGTCTGATAGATACAGTTTCTTATATATGACTTCCGATGGAAAAATTCATTGGTATTAATTCTAGAAAATATTCGCTTAGAATTTCATATTTTTTCAGAAATTTGCCAATACATAAAATTGGGCGTACTACGCACAACCTCACATCTAAATTTATTAGCTAATAAAATTAATAGAAATATTTCATTTAGATCAATTAAATTTTTTTACATAATTTTTTAATGTGTCCAGTAATTCTAGAACACTGAATTACTCTCAATTTTTTTCCTTTTTTCCTGTTCCCGAGATCCTCCAGCATATCATGACTGTCACAACGGGTTCATAGTTTAGGTGCACATTAAAAATTATTATTAAATATTTTATGTCGTTCGGTTGAAAATCTGGAAAACTACCATCAAGCAAACCAAATGTTACGATGCAAGAGATATTCACACATACTATTAAAATCAACATTGAATTTCATCATTTCTGAATGTGACAAATTTAGAATTCAGAAAGAAGTTACATCTTGCCTGTTTAAAAACTAGTTTACTTGGATTCATAATTCAGTCACGAATAAGGATATTTTGAAAGCTTGAAGCAATTACCTTTAATTTGCGATTAGATATTATAATTTAAAAAATTTCTCCCAATATTCTTTCCTTAATTATATGTTACAATTAACTACGTTTTTTATACACTAAATAAATATTTTAAAATTGCATTCTTAAATTTTGCACAATAACTTTTTTGAATCGATATGAAATTACTTGCATCAAAAAATACTTTCTTTCTTATTATGGGGATTTCCATTTCTGACAAAGTAATCAGTATTTAAATTTTGTGAGCAGACTTATTAATTTCATATAGTGAAATTTATTGAAATATACAGATCACCAATTTCTTAATCAAACTAAAAGGCTTATTTGAATATCAGATTATTAAAGAATGATTATTTTAATTATATTAGCTAATTAAATTTCGTTTACATTAATTATATTAAAGAAAACTATTTTTCCAGTTTATTATAAAGTTCAAAACTTTATAGAAATAATATAATAATTAAGTAATTATTATATATAAATTATATAATAATATAGCATTTGTATATGAATTTGTTTATTGCGATTATTTTTTGTGACCTATGAATTCGCTTTGAATAATTTGAATTTCCTTTCAGGCAAAAGAGTTTATTCAAATTTAATCAAATAAAAATTTATTCATTCAGATGAATATAAAATTTGGGAAAATTTTATTCTCAAATGTTTGCAAAACATAGCGGAAGACTTATTCTAAAACATGAATTCATTGGGATAGAATTTTGAAAAACGTGTTTGAAGGTTTTGAAATTATCTTCAAAAATCAACGTACAAACATAGATATACAACCAACCAACCCCTCCCCCATATATATATATAAATTATCTTACATTTCAAATAGAAAATGCTTAATGCATAAGAAAAGTTAAAATTTAATGTATAATATTATAACAGCAATAATTATTGAATTTTATTTAACACACAATAGTTTCTGGTGGGCAAAGAGCCGTAGAAATCGTAGTGCTGAAGAATTTTATCTTGCTGTTTAAAAAAATGTCACTGAAGACACTGCCCTTATGTCTTGTCACTGTCACTGCCCCCTGAATGTCACTACCCTTATAAAGTATTCTGAAAGTCAATTAAAGAGCTCTACACTTCAAGATGCAAAATATCAGCAGCAAAAAGGAACAAAAGTATCTCCAAATTATCAAAAACTTTGCAGAGAGCAAAATACAAACTTGAACAAATAAATAAATAAGGAATTTTATCATAAAATTCAACTTAATTCTGCAAAACATATGGAATTTTTTAAACAGCAAAATTATAGTTATGTTTAGCGTTGAATTATTTAAATCTACGGACATTTCAATCAGTTATACAATTTAAGAAAATTATGTTATACATTGGCATAATTCAAAGTCAGAGATATTACTTGAGATTGTTAAATCTTCAGGGAAAAAAACTGATATTAGTAGCAAGGGAATAACATTTAATCGCTAACAACAGAAATGCCAAAAGTACATCCCCAAAACACTTACAAGTGTGGCATGATCTCATTTAGGCACATTTGAATATTTATAAACAGTTATAATTTTAATTAATAATATACGAGAATACATATACACTGAAGTGACAAAAGTCATAGGATAGCAATATGCAAATTTTCAGATGGCAGTAGCATCGCGTAGAACAGGTATAAATGCGCAGTGCTTTCGCGGAGCTTTCATTTCTGTTCAAGTTATTCATGTGAAGAGGTTTTGACGTGATGATGACCGCACGACGGGAATTAACAGACTTTGAACGCGGAATGTTAGTTGGAGCTAGACGCATGGGTCATGCCATTTCGGAAATCGTTAGGGAATTCAACATTCCCAGATTCACTGTGTCAAGAGTGTGCCGAGAGTATGAAATTTCAGGCATAACATCCCACCATGGACAGCGCAGTGGTCAACCACCTGCACTTAACGACCGAGACCGGCCACGTCTGCAAAGAATCGTAAATTCTAACAGACAAGCAACACTGCGTCAAATAACCGCAGAAATCAATGTGGGACGTACAAGGGACTTGTCTGTTAGAACTGTGCGGAGAAATTTGGCTTTCTTGGGCTATTCCAGCAGAAGACCGACTCGAGTGCATTTACTGACAGAACGACATCGCTTGCAGCGACTCTCGCGGGCACGTGAGCATATCGGTTGGTCCCTAGATGAATGGAAAACCGTGACCTGGTCCGATGAGTCACGATTTCAGTTGGTAAGAGCTGATGGTAGGGTTCGAGTGTGGCGCAGACCCAACGAAGCCATGGACCCAAACTGTCAGCAAGGTACTGTTCAAGCTGGTGGTGGCTCCGTAATGGTGTGGGCTGTTTTTTCATGGCATGGACTTGGTCCTCTGGTGCGACTGGACCGAACATTGACTGGGAATGCTTATGTTCAGCTACTTGGAGATCACTTGCAGCCATTCATGGACTTCATGTACCCAAACAACGATGGGATTTTTATGGATGACAATGCGCCATGTCACCGGGCCACAACTGTTCGCGATTGGTTTGAAGAACATTCTGGACAATTCCAACGAATGATCTGGCCACCTAGATCGCCCGACATGAATCCCATCGAGCATTTATGGGACATCATCGAGAGGTCTGTTCGTGCCCAAAATCCTGCACCATCAACGCTTTCACAATTATGGACGTCTATCGAGACAGCATGGCTCAATATTCCTGCAGAAGACTTCCAACGACTTGCTGAGTCCATGCCACGTCGAGTTGCTGCACTTCGCCGGGCGAAATTAGGGCCGACACGATATTAAGAGGTATCCCATGACTTTTGTCACTTCAGTGTATGCATAAACCAAGCAATTACCATTACAAATATTGAGGAACTACGTAAAATTGCTTTGCTGAAAATTACACAGCCATAGAAATAGATGTAGAGAGAGGCAATGGAAGATATATGAATTCTCCAATAAATGAATCAAATTCCATAAACAAGAGTTGCTTAAGATATATTTGATAATTAAAGGAATAACGTTTGATGAAAAAATCGCCTTGTCAGTTACTGAAGATAATGTAGTCAGTTCCCTAAATTATTACTTTTTATTGCAAATAATAAAAGTAGAATGTTTCTAAGACATCATTTGAAGTGTAAAACGGTTGTTAACTAATCAGACGTCAAAGTGTGGCAAAGTGACACAATAGTAATGGTGTTAAGGAATATTATCTCGTGGCATAATAAATGACAGGTCCATCTTCAATTACACTGAAGATGAAACTGTTCTAATATTTATGCTGGATAAATAATAAAATGGGCTGTAGACAAAGTAAGAAGCGTTACATTTCTTCCGAATTGATGTATAATAATGAAAACGAGTAGAAATTTTCTCCATTATGCAAAACACAGTAAAAGTTACCTTTACTCGCAATTTTGCAATTAAATAATGTTGGCCTCTATTCATGGAAGTCTGTAACATATATTTAGCTACGAGAACGCTATCGTCAAAATTATAAAGTAAAAGAAACCAACGTATTCATTGGAAACTGCTATAGTGGTCTAAAGTGATATATTTTAATGTCCCAATGCAGAATAAAGATGGATTCTGATAATCAGGTAGGAGAAAATGTGAAATCTCTAAAAAAAAGAAAACAGAGAAAAAAAAAATAAATAGAAAAATTCGCATTTAATTTGAGAGATGCTCAATAAAATAAATCTTTCAAACTCTTCTCGACGTTTAGTGGAGATAAAAGCAGATGCTAAATGGGCATCATTGTTTGAGCAGTCATACTCCTCTTTAATATCAACAAAAGGCATTCTTTGTGACTATTTATGATAATTTTAAAAATATTTTTATATTGTTTTTTTATGCGATTTTTCCATTTGTATCATTTTTCATAATAAAACCATCACACTGCTTCTGCTAAATATGCACTAAGACACATTTCTACAATCGTTCCCTTGAAAATTATTATTTAAAAAATGTCTCTGTTCCTTAGCATTAATTCAGAAAAGTGAATCTTTGGTCAATATGATTGAGCATTTCTACATTCATTTGCAGAAATATTCTACATTCATTTGCAGAAATATTCTACACTCATTTAATTGAATTTAAATGTTTATAAATATCATATTCGATATAGAAAAGATAAACAAAACAGAGACCGTAGGATACATCAATTGCACATTGAGTGCTCAAATCAGTACTGGATGAAACTTTCCATGACATTGATGCATGACTGTATACATCTACGTAAGGAGTGATAAATAATCTTAAATTCATTATGTTATACATTCTGTTAGACAGTTCTTAACTATTAATCTACAACATTGTAGATGATGAAATTCGACCAATTAACATGTATCAACATGGAGAAAGGTTAATAAATTAGGAAGAGTATCGACAGCCTGCAGTCTAGAAATATGCGAGCTGTATGTGGGCTTTCATTATTTTATTGAAAAATGGCTTCATCACGAAATTTCAATAAGGATAACTTAAGCTGTCCTCAACATTGAATTCAGCAATTCATTGCAATTGAATTCAGGACGGTCAGAGGCCATGAGAAATAGCGCTCCATACCATCACACCTAGAGTAACATCTGTACAAAACAAATCTGCTTGAGAATACAGTCTCGATCTCCTTCAAACATGAATGGTATGGCTATCTGCTTTAATACTAAAGTAGGATTAGACGTATAACATAAGAAGATAACTTATTTATTACATATAACGTATAACGTAAGAAGACGTAATTATAACATATAAAGTAAGATGAAGTAAAACGTAAATAGATTAGAAGTATAACCTAGGACTTATAACTGACTACTATGTGATATCAATCTGTTGTAAACCATCACCAATTCAGACCGCTTTTTTTTTTTCAGGCGTTAAAGCATCAAGTAGAATTCAGGAGTTGAAGCCCTAAAAAGCGATGAAAGCCTGATACTGCCTCAATAAAATGATGTTAAACAGAAATAAATACCACAGTAAACAATATGGATACAACTGTAGCATGTCGGATGGTGGACAATGGGAAGTTCAGGATTTCGGACCTGTAGAATCATCATCTAATCTTTTTTAGCGTTTGGGTTTCTTGGCTTTTCACAGCCTTCATTCAGCCGATGAGTTCTTTGCAACAATCATTAATGCTAGAACCTATGCACAATTGTGTCCATATGTCCCGTTTAGTATGTTCAGACTGCTTCAAGCACCTCACCCATACGACCAAGTTGCCCGATCAGCTATAAGTTATACGACAATGTCGTAAAAGCATTATAAGTTGGGTCTCCAGGGCACTGCAAGACATGCATGACAAAAGATAAACCATCCATAAACGTTTCAGGCGGTTTAAATGTTTATGCGATGATTTGTATGATGCTATTGTCGCGGAAGAAACATGTACTGTGATTGAAATTAACCCTCATTGGTTATGAAAATTTAATCATTTGCATATTTGATTTAATGGAATCTGCATTCAAAATTTAAAGATAATTCAATAATTTTCGAGGATTAATTTCCTATTTTTTGCTAAAAAGTGTATTTCACAGTGTATCTTTGCATACTGAAAGTGTATCCTGAATATATATTAACAAAGTACATCCACACTTTCAGAATGAAATTAATATTGTGTTCGTTTGCAAAGTCTCAGCTAGGAAAGCAAAAATTTCTCTACTTTTTAAACTTATATCCATAAGGCATGTGTATTATAAACATTAGTATTGATTTTACGAGGCAATCATATCAAATTAGATAAATATTCATGAATGAACATTTAAAAAAAGAATTTTTTTGATAATTTTATTAAACATCAACATTTAAATGCATTTTTTAAGGTAAATAGATTTAACTGCAAAGATTTTGAAGTGTCTTAAAATTAGAATTCTAAATACAGAATTCATAATTCTTATAGGAAATATTTTGTACAAAAGTAAGGCCAGACTTTTAAAAAAAATTATTCAGAATTCAATAAAATTTGTTATTAGAAAGGTGTATTAAAAAAATTTATTATTAAAAATTATTTAGATTAATTTCAAGAAATCGAAGAAGAAAAGCATCACATTTAAAATCAAGATTTTTTTAGCCACATTTAAAGAAGGAAAACAAATCGTCGCACAAACTGCATTTGAAGGAAACAAAAAATCTCGAGATACATGAAATAATATTAATTTAACGCGGAATAAATAAAAAAAAAAAAAAAAAAATTAAACACTTATCAAAAATATACAATCAGAGCATTTTATTTCAATTTTTTTAAAACCATTAAACAGGGGAAAAAGTTTTAATCAGTGAAATAAAAATATCATATATATAAAAAAAAGAAAAGACATTTGATAATTAAACATTATTTAATTAATCTCATTGTTTTCCATAAATTTTATACAATTATTTAAAAAAAATATAATGAGTACATAAATATCTGATTATACTAGGACGCATTCATATCAACTTAATGGTAATGCTGTAATGGTTTAAATAACACAAAGTGTTATTTAAACCATTACAGCAAAATCGCAGCTCAAAACTAACTAACTGTTTCTATAGAATGATGATGGCGATTATTAGATGAGAATCGTAAAATTTTATTAACTGAGATATACTCAATATTATAATTTTCATTTTCATTATAACATTATAATTAAAATACAGCATTATGCATAATTAGACATACAAGATTTGTTTTTTTAGTAGCTAAAATTTTCCTAGTTGTAATAAAGTAGCATTGTGAAATTTGGTATTCCAAAATAATAGTTACATCATTAAAACAACCTATGATAATAATTATGCCATTTTCTTTGATAATTTTTTAATTGAACCGTGGATTTTTGGCGAATGATCTTCTGCATTCAAATAAATTTTGATGGAAATTTAATCTATTTTTAATTGATGGTTAATATAGTAGTGATGATGCAACATTTTCTGGTTTATAATGTTCTAAATCAGGTCCAACTGAATCTAACAAAAGAAGGATGCTGCTGCTTAAATTGGATTGGAGAACATGAATACAATTATTGAGAGATTGATGTGGTAACAGATCCCACTTCGGTACATGGATTTATGTAAATAAAACAATTTCAGATAATAATTATTTAAATTTATTAGAAACTAGGAACTTGTTTTCTATATATCTGGCCCATGGAACCTGCTAACATGTTGACAATTTTATTGAAGGAAAACTGCTGCTAAATGTTCCTAAACTGTCCAGGAAGGACAGTCAGGACTTTCAGGAGAAAATGCCGGACATTTTCGAATTGTATTAGAGAAAGATAAGAAAAAACCAATAAGTTTATTTTTCAATGAAGAAGCGGAAACGCATATCAAAAGCAGTAAACCAATTTGGTTGACTTGTATAAATGATCCAGCCACGCATGACTCACCTTAACGACTTACTCTATCATTGATGATAAAACAAGAAAACAAATTTCCAATTGAGTAAAATTGAAATTTTTACAATTGAAATATGTACAACAATACTAGTTTTCTTTAACGTCATGAATAGAATATAATTTACATAGCTATTCTATTAATGGTTATGTAAAATGTAAAAAATATATATAAATATGCAATATATTATCCGACGTCATATTTAAGAACTTACTATAGGAAGAATAACGTAACATCTAACATTATGTAACCTCTTTTACCAATCTTCTATTTGTGTGTATCACTATTTTATGTAAGTTTTAATATATTCATAAATAAGTATTTGTTTAATGTAATGAAGGAATAAATTTCATTGAATATTCAGTTATTCAATAAATTTTCCTACTTCATTACACGTATGTTGAAAGCAAAATTACTTATTATTGACGAAATTCTTTCCTAGCAAGTCATGCTAAAAAATGCTGTAAATAGATAAACAGTCCATCAGATGAAAGATTAAGGTTTTTATTTCATGATTTTCGTCTCTATTGCATTGGTCTTGCTTTTTCATGGAATTACCTGAAACCACAGGAAAGAAGGACGATCCACTTCAAGGTCATCTTTTGGGAATAATGAGGAAAAAACAATTGAGGTGTTGCAGAAGTTCAACACGGAGTTCGAGGTCCTCAAATGTAAACAAACACAAATGTATCATAAACGAAAACACTATTGTTTACATTTCGCAATATGATAAATGGATTGTAGAGTTTTCGATGGCTGAAATGGATCTCAAAGATTAAGGCATTATTTTTTCCATCACTCATTGCATCATGTTACCATTTCATCAAAATAAATAAAAACAAAGCTAAGTTCTATTGTTCTTAGAATAACAATGTTACTTTTTATAAAATCTTTTGTTTCTTTTATTTTAATTTTATGTGTTACTTATTTAAACTGTTATAAATAACTTTAAAAACATATAACTGATATATTTGCATTTCCTTTTCTCTTCGTAAATTGATTGTTTGTTCATATAAATACTTAACTCACAGAGCTATAAAAATGATTGCTATTTTGGATAAAAGGTTGAATACCTTTCTTTTAGAATTTTATGAATTCGTTTTCATTAACATAGAATGTTTATCATCAAAACGTGTCAAAATATATTATACCAGGATATTTATTGGAGAAAAAAATAATCTTGCAGATTTTCTAAATATGAGACAAGGGTTTATCTATTTGTAAGCATTTCTTTCATTACTTTTAAAATTATAATCATTTAAATGTTTATAATTTTAAAATTTAAATGATTATAATGATATTTTGTTATTAATTTGTTTTCACCGAATCCTTATAAATCTAGTGTAAAACTAAAAATTATGTACGGTTGACACTACAAATTTGTTAAACATTTCACTCTCAAAGTTCCTGAAATTCTCAAACAAAATTTTCACTTTAGCAACAAACAAGGGTTCGAAGCAGTGATCAAAATTCTACAAAGGGAAATATTTAATTCTTACTGATGTTCTTATTGCACTAAAAAATGAATCTGACACCTTTAAAATTAATTAATCGAATAATGAACTAGCAGTAAAGAAAAAGAATTAAAAGTTCTCATAAGACGATTACAAACAAGTAGTATATAAAAAAATTTTTATTAAGTCAATTCCTACTTTTTTTTCACTCTAATGCAAAAAGTCCTTTATAAATAATTTTCATTCATTTTTTTAAGTTTATCCGGCGCCATCTATTGGTAGATATATGCAACTTAAATCTGAAAAAAACCTCAAATTAATTAATTAAATTTAATTGCTGAATTAATATTTGAAAAAAGTTGTATTAACATCAAGTGTCATCCACTACAAGTTCAAAAAAATATATTTCAACTTGAGTGGATGAATAAAAAGTATTTTATTAATGATTGAAAATTTGAACAAGATATATATGTAGGGAGAGTGTGGCTAATAGAAGGAATTGAAAAAAGTAAAGGCGAAGACGGAGCCAAGAACCATATTATTTATTTTGAAAAAAGAGCTCTTTACGAGCAATTCTTAAATTCAAGAGAACCACGTGGAAAAAATTCTGCATACAAAATTTTCTTTTCCTGGAACTCCCTCCAATAGCACTTGCACATACAAAATTCCACCAGAACTGTTGTTTAAAGAAGCTGAAGGAAAAAAATTTAAGTATTTAAGTATTTGAACGTCTTAAAAAGATTTGAAAACCCCTTTCCACAAACAATTTACTTAAGAAAACCCCTTTCCACAAACACAAATAATATATAATAACGAAATATTTCAAGAAAAACAATTTACTTACTCTGAACTAATACGATTAATGGAAACATTGCCCAAAGGAAAAGCTTCTGGTTACGATATACGATTTCACAAATGTCTGCAAATATTTTCCATTACTACTAATAAATCTCTTCAATAAATGTAGAATAAAATAGAATTCCTTGTATAGTTTTACAAGTATGTTAAAGATTCTTCGAGTATTAATTCCTCTCGACTAATTTTTTTAATTCCTACATTAGGAAAAATTTAGTATAAACTATTATTACTAAGACTAAACTACAGATTTTTTTAACTAACTCCATCTATCATAATATTTAGAGAAGGAAATTTGTTGATCGTGTTCTAATCAAATAAATGGATTTTATAAGTAATTCTCAGTCAGAAACCAAATAATATATTATATTCCGTTCTTATCTCAATAGACATTAGTGGAGCCTACAACAACGTTAAATATCCATGAATGAAAAATATATTGCCTTTTATAGCTGAAAAAAAAATAATATTACAGAAACTCAGCTTGAGGTTCTTATCAATAGAAAAATACAAATTTAGACTAGAGAAGGACCAGTTTTCCACGAATAGTCTCAGGGGTGTCCACAATTATTTTGCAGTGGCCCAGCTTTATAGGTAATGAAATATTAAAATTTCCATGCCCAGTTGATATTCATTTGTAGATGACTTCACATTCATCATTTTAAGCAAGATGACTCTAAGAACTCGCGGTTACAATTCTGAATGAATTCAAAATGTGTTCAATTAAACATCATGTTACTGTTTCATTTGAAAAGACCAACTGCAGTTATTCGGTAAAATAAAAAACTGTTCTAAAGATTCACTGTAATGATAAAACAATACGAAAAAAAGAATATACTGAAATGTATAGGTTTCATTTTAGATAGAATAATATTACAAACAAAAAACTTAATTGGATTGCTCACTTTAAAGAACAATCAACCAAAGCAATGGCAAAAAGATCAATCGTGTGTATAGAATCGCGAGTAACAAGTGAAGAATTAATAAAGAACACAGAAAGATACTCTATAAAATAGTTATTGAGTGCATGCTTTCACATGGTGCAGCAATATGAGCCACCAATATTACAGTTCGGCAAACAAGAATAATTACTTTAATTCAAAGTTATCCCAAAACTTCAACGCTGCAAAGGGTTACCTGGAATACTACTTTTATATTTGACAATTAAATATGAAGTGATTTTCATACAAATCACTAAAGGTCGAAAAATGTTTACAACACACGACACTAATTTTTACCCAAATCACTACGGGAAAGAAGATTTCAAAATACATCCAGCAAATTTTGACATAGATCTAAAATCCGCATTCATAATAACCTCAACTATTATTCCGCTATTAATGTTTTCATAGATGGTTCTGAATCTGAAGCATTTGCTGAGTTCTATTTTGCTGTTTCAAACATGACAAATTAATTCACGAATGGAAGGGGGAAAACAACAAAAGGCTTTCAAAAAACAACTCTCATCTTCCAAGCTGAATTTCTTGGATATCAAAAAAACTTTAGAATAATTGGAAACTTTAAATACTCCAGTATCAATTTGGACAGACAGCAAATCATCCTTAATTCTAAAACCCCTCATGTAATGACCAGAAAAATACAGTAAAAACTCTTAACCAATGACTCCATTCTCATGTGTTTTGGACGAATCAATTTGTCTGTCGTATCCATTTTCACTTCTCAAAACTAACTAAAATAATAACAAATAATTATTTTTTAGAGGATAGGCAACTAGATGGGAATCAAAAACACAAGACGAAATTTTTTCCAAATGATTTCCAAAGCCTCTTTCATTGCTCACTGTTACACAGTCTTCTGAAAACCTCCAAATAGAATGCCAAATTAATTGCCTGTCCTGGTGGCAGAAATTCAGAAGGCGTTATCCCTCTCACATTAATAAAATAAGCATGGTCTTGATGTTGGACTTCACTTCCCGAGACTTTTTGGGAAGTGAGAATGATTTCTCCCGCTGACTTTATTGTTGTTTCATTTCAAGATCTTAACCGTAGCATGGAGACTCGCCACCAGTAATGACTTGGATAAAAATTCTGGATCCATTGGGAGATGTTCTGTCAAAACAAGGCATGTTTCTCCTCGACTCTCTTTTTTATTCCTCAGTCAAAATGCAGGGCATAAACTTCTTGGCGACAATTGTCAATTCTAAATCTCAAGACAAAATTCGCTGCACTGACCATCCAAGATATTCCAAATAACTCCGCAATTCCTCCATTGGTTCTTCGGCGGTCTTCAAGCACAATTGCATGAACTTTCTTGACATTTTCATTCGTTTTGGAAGTTGAAGGATCGATCGACATTTCACATTTTTTGAAACTAGAAAACCATTCATACACTTGGGGTTTTTCCTATCACCCTTATAAGCTGTTTGCAACACTGAAATAGTTTTTGCAGCATTTTTTCTGAGCAGTAAGTTAAATTTCATAGCCGCACTCTGTTCATTAAGTCCGACATTACAAAAAAAGACGTGCAAACAAAAATATTTTTGCAAAAAAGCGCTCTGTAACAAGACACAACCTTATTCTCGGATAGCACCTAGTGCACTGAACACAGGACGAGTTGCGCCACTTGCAC
This sequence comes from Caerostris darwini, assembly GCA_021605075.1. Classification (NCBI taxonomy): domain Eukaryota; kingdom Metazoa; phylum Arthropoda; class Arachnida; order Araneae; family Araneidae; genus Caerostris; species Caerostris darwini. The sequence continues at coordinate 307,478 of BPLQ01008821.1, forward strand.
CTAGTGGCAGGCATACTTACTAAGCAAGTTACGCCCACAGAGCTGCCTTTCCGGTTACTTTTGAGTACCTTTTCCTATATTTACGAGTGGCTACTGTCCATTGCCAACACGCCTCAAAAGATTAAACCTCTCAGATAATTATTTCTGTTCCTGTTGGAGAAACTGGAGAACCATTTCACTATGCATCTACTTTTCTTCTTACAAAATCATAACATCTTAAAATCCCTTCTAAGGCTTATTACATTCAGGGGCACAGAAATATCCTTTACGATCCATGAACCAGATGGAAAATGATCGAATTACTGTACTTTTTAGAAGAAAACGAACATTTAATAATCCAGGAAACCATTATCCCTGAATACAAATAGAACTGTCAGTGCTCATTTTATCATTCTTGATATAATATTTCATTCTTTCATTCTTCAGAGAATGAAAGCCGTCATAATGTCTTGTATCGTATATCCTACTTTTTATTTTCCCACCCGCACATTTTTAACTCGTAAAAGACTGCATAGATCTGTATAAATGAGTGAGGAATGAGATAAAGTAAAGTAAAGCTAAAAATTACGAAAAGATTCTTATTAGATCTATTTTAATTAAACAGAAACGATAACTTTTCATACAAGTTTCTCTTTTCAAATTTTAGATTATCAAGAATATGCAGGTGCATACTTTCACCAGCATATTTTTAATAATCCTAAAAAATAATTAGATTTGAATTGAATTAATAAATAAGGCATTATTAAATTAATAATAAAGGTCTCTCTGATTCTGAGAGACCTTCGCTCCGAATTTATTATGTTTTAATGCGGAATATATTACATAAAAAATACCGAATAATTGTGGTTATACTTTTAGTTTAACTAAAACTATGATTCTTTTTATTTAGCAATAAAATAAGATTAAAGATTTCAAAAAGCCGCTTACTTTTATTTACGTTCATTGTCTAATAATTTGTAAGCATTTAAGTGACTGAGTTTAAAAATTGTTTCCCAAATTGTTGTTATTAAAATAGAAAATAAAAAATGGATTATAAAAATAATTGGGTTTTTTTAAATACTTTATGTTCATTGCAAACATTCCGCTTTGATACAAGTTTAAAATTTATTATTTATATTTGAAATTAAATTTATTTGTAGACTCATAATTTTCATTGTGTCATAACAAAATAAATTTGTAATCATTTAAAATATTTTGGAATAAATTTGTGTAGATTGAAATATTTGTGGGCTTTTCTCATTGTCTATCTTTTGATAAGATTGGTCAGATAAAATAATCTTCTTTTTTTGCAACTGATAAAAAATGACTAAATTTCATGATAAAAAACGAGATAGGAAAATATTTTTTAATATATAACATTTTACAGTTTTAATTACTTTCTAACTAATTTTGAAACCAAAATATTAGCTCTAATTCTTCTAATTTTCTTGTTCACTTCAATAGTAAAATATTTAAGGAATCCGTTTTTTTATAAATTTTTTTCAAAGGATGACTTACTGTTTCTTAAAAAAATAAATTAAAACTATCTGAAGAATTTTTTTAAATTTTTTATTGGACTACTAAATGTTTAACCGAATGTCATGCCGTCAGCCACGAAAAAAATGTTTTTTTTTATTTTAAATAAAATTAAGTTGCAAGAAATGTTACATAAAACATATTACAAAAACAACGTATGATAAAAAATGAAAAAATAAAATGAAAATTTAATTAAAATACAATCGTTTAAAATTTGTCATGTTTGTCCCAATCTTTTCTTTAAAGATTTAAAATTTTTCGAATTTGCAATTAGTGTAATAGTTTTTTAATATAAATAGTATGAATATTTTCAGCAATTTTAACACCCCCTTCAATTTAATAATAATGATTTGCTTTAATATTTTTATGTTCGACTGCAAATAGATATGGGAAGGCAGAATGGATATTTGAAAAAAAAAATTGCGGGTATTTCAAGAGATGATAGAGTTAAGTGAAAATTTCAAATTCGATCAGGAATGAAAACATGACATTTTTAACCGAAATACACCAAATAGGAGAACATATGTTATTCGAAATAAAAATCACGATTTATTGAAAATGTGTCAGCATTATTAGAGAATCAGTGTTCAGCAATTTGGTACAGGAATGTTTAAAAAAAAAACAACTCTGATTATTTATTTTAATTCACTCATATTTCATACCTCAGGTTTACATAGCCTCCTACAATATAAAAAAGTAAGAGAGGTAAAAATATAAAAAATTCTAAAATTATCTTTGGGTTGGTCACATAAAAGTGAATAAAAATCACGTAAAAGCTATTTTTGTTATAATTTTGAATAACTCTGAAATCACTTGAAATTATTCACAAAAAGAAATTTAGATGTACTGCTTTGTCAATTTATGAAATAAATATCTGTTGGTATTTAAACATAAAATACGAGAAATAAAGACACAGTTGTAGATTACTAAGGGTTGAGAAATAAAAAGAATATATGAAAAGAATATTATTTTTATTATACTTCCCTGGTATTGTATTTAAATCCAAATAGGAAATGGTTTTTGTTCTTTCTAATGCAGCTGGAAAACACTTAGACAGCTTGGTCTTGGATGCCTTAAGGCAAGCGCTGCACAGACGTTACTCACTTTGCATAACCCAGGGGGAGCGTGTAACTTGAAGATAAGCCACTGACGCAGAGTTAAAATGCCCCCGCAATGCTCTACGATCCTATTAGGACCGGGACCTACGGTTTAAAGTGGATTCCGAACCACTACAAACACCCATGGCACCGCCGGGATTCGAACTCGATACCTGTGGTACCGAGTGCCAGAGCGCTAGCCACTCGGCCATCAGGCCCTTAAATAGTAAATGGTAACTGTTCAATTTTGGATCTGAGAAATCTTCAGTAATGCAAAGCGTTCATCAGAAACTGATTTGCGACTAATGAGAAGTCGTAAATGGAATTTAAGGAACCTTTTAAAAAAAGTTTAACAGTATTACAGCGTTTATTGCCAGTTACAAATGAGTGAAAGTTTAAAGTTGTAGTTTATTTGAGCCGGTTACCATACTATTTAGAATAAGAGAGAAAGAATAATATCTACTATTGCAGCGCCAACATGGATGTGGGAGGTGGGAAGAGGCTATAAACTCAAATTTTTTTAATATTTATCTTAAGAACTTAAGAATTTATGTGATAATATATTAAATTGTAAACGTAACAGCAAAAACAACATTAAACAGTAAAAAAACAAACAAAAAAAACATGTAAACAGTAAAGAAAACATTTTTTTTCAATAGGAATATACTGAATTAAATTCAAAATTCATCTCTGTAATGCTATGGAATAATAATTTTTTTAAATATTCTTCCTTTTTTCTCATAACAAGCTAGATTTTTAAAATTAGAAAAAAATTTTCTGAACATGAAATCTATACCATTTCAGAGTTTTAGTGATTAACATTTTAAATTTATTGTTTTTCTCATGTCCGACACAGCTTATTTTACTTAATTATTTAAATATGTTTGTATTGTTTGTAAATTGGGTGTATATATATATACCACAGACACACACCACACACACACACACACACACACACACACACACATATATATATATATATATATATATATATATATATGTCGCCTATCAAAATGTATTCAAATAAATAAACATTTAGTACTTTAAACTCGAGCAAAAGTGTTATTTGATGTCATGTCTGTCATAAATGGAATTTAACCGGTTTGATGAATGAGAAATAAATACAGAAAATTTTATTTTTGTAACTAAAAATTTCTACTTTCATTTGTAGTGAAATTTTACATGGATATTTTATTTCAGATAAAAAAATTATTTAATGTTGTTATTATGAAGTAACTGCAAATATATTTTGTAAATTACATGGAAAATAAAATGACTCGATTACTGATTTCATACAATTTAATTGATGTACTTTTAGGATGGTCTTAATTAAAGTATAGGCATTAATTATAAAGAGTATACTAGAGCTATTTCTCGTATACATACCGTGGGGATTAGATTTATAAAGAAAATATAAATAAAACATTCTTTCTTATGCCCCTTTTATTGTCTAAAATTGACCAGTAGAGCCAATTTTACTCCTGGTGTCAAAAATGTAAACTTTTCTATAGGGTTCAGATAGTATACATATGAAATAATGTTGAATTTGCAAAAATTTGTTCTTTATATCTTTATCAATGAACTTTAAACAACTTATACTTGCATCTTTACAAATATATACACCTTTTTATTTATAGCATATTTATTTTCTTTTAATTCCATAATTTTTGAGATGTTTTATATTACATTTTTTGTTCTTACATTTTTAATGTTACATTCTTTTTAATATTAACTTATGTCACCTAGCCAAAGTGTCATTTAATAAGGATTTACTTTACGTTTTCTGTCATGTCGAAGTTTTGAGTTTAACGTTTTAATTAAAGTATATTCATCTGAAATTTTTTCCGAAATTTCTTTGAATCCTTCGTTGAAATCTTTCTTATTTAAATTCTCCAAAGCTAAAAATATTTAATTCAATTAAAATTGGTGTAACGTCAGATCATATTTGCTATAAAGGAAATACTTGTATACATTAATATTTACTTACAGTAAGTTGCTTAATCAATTTTAGTCGTTGTAATTAGCGTTTATTTATAGATATGTTTTAAATTCTAAACTTAAATTTGACGATTATTTATATAAATAGAAATTTTTAATTAATAATATAAATTGTTTCTAAAATTATAGTAGAAGTTATTGATGATATTTTATTCTTTAATACGAGTACATAAAAATTATCATTTTTAGAAATTGTTTTTAAGGAATAATATTTAATATGTATAAATATCTGTCTGTCTATTTATCTATGTATATATACATAAATATATATAATAAAATTATACATCCAGGAAATCAATTCTCAGTAAGTGACACAAAATAAATGTTAGCAGTTTCAATTTTATTAAATCGTAAAAAATCAATGATACTTAGTAAATTAATTAATTATAACTATAGGTGTTTTCGTATTATTTCAAAATTCAACAATGAAACATGGCAAATGTTTTTATTTGCCTTAAACCTATAATGTGCCTTAAGAATGTTAATTTAAAAACTTAATTATTTTATTATATTTAATTATTATATTTTAATTTTTTTCTTTACAAAAAGCGCATTCAACTTAACTTTTCGCTTGCTTAAAATTTAATTTTCTCTTTATAAAACAAAAATTTTATGTTTTTTAAAATTTAAAATTTATAAATCATTGAAGTCTTAATTTTTTTCTTTGAATTTATTATTTTTTTAAGTGGTGCGCAGCAAAAATTTAAGAAAAAAATTTTCAATAAATAAAATCTTTTTTTTTTGTTGTTATCTTTAGGTGCAATCTAACGGCATTTATTAATTTATTAATTATTTTATGAATTTACGATTATTTTCTTTGGTTTATTTAAAATGCTCTATTTAAACCCTTAACATTTATTTATTATAGTCTAAATTCTTTTTACTAATTACTAGTATTCAAAAAATATTTTCCTTTACAATTTTCGAAATTACGATTTTCAGTCTTTATCAAATGTCTAGTAATTACGATTGAAATATTCGCTTGATTCCTTCACACTTTCTATAAAAACATTAGCATAATAAACTAATGTCCTACTGATAGCATAATTCCAAAGACAAACATATGGAACAGTATCTAAACACAGATACACATACGATAAAAACAGATATACAGTATCTGAAGACTAATCATCCATAGTCCTTCATAGTAAGAGTTCTTAGTACTTCTTTAGTACATTGACAGAATCAACAACCTTATTATAGATTAAAATCAGCCATTCATCTTAGTCAAGGTGAGGTGTTGAACTGGATTAGAATAGGGAAAATTACCAGTCCTCATGCATTATTCAAAACGAAATAACAAAACAGTTTTCCTACCAAATGAACTGGATAAAAAAAATCCAGAAAGATTTCTTGCCAATTTAGTTTTTACCATAGAAAAAATCAATTTTAGAATATACGTAAGTATATTTAATAATACAAAAATGTGATGCTATATGGTAAACAATCCTATAACGAAATAACATATTGAAAAACCAAAATATGTCGCGCATACACTTACTATAATGCATCTTTTAGAGCAGAATGTGATTCCACAATTGTAATCAGTGATAACATTGCAGAAGGACATTAAAGTGCAAAATTCATATTTTTTTGCTATATCTTTTGCCATTTTTAACGTATTTTTTACCAAGCTATTCAATAAAAATTGTTCAACATAATGTTTACAAAACTATTCACTAAAAATTTTCAATGTAATTTTTACTAAGCTATTCATTAAAACATTTTCAACTTAATACAAAAATGTGCGGTTATATATGGTAAACAATCCTATAACATAAATTAAAAAATTTAAAAAAATGTCGTGTTGAACAGAATGTGACTATTATAAGTTTTAAGGCAGTTGTAAACAAGGATAACAGTGTAGAATCATGTTAAAATGCAAAAATTCACATTTTTTTTTTTTTTGCCTTATCTCCAAATTTTTAACATAATTTTTACTAAGCTATTCACTAAATAGTTTTCAACATAATTTTTACTAAGCTATTCACTAAACAGTTTTCAACATAATTTTTACTAAGCTATTCACTAAACAGTTTTCAACATAATTTTTACTAAGCTATTCACTAAACAGTTTTCAACATCATTTTTACTAAGCTATTTACTAAACAGTTTTCAACACCATTTTTACTAAGCTATTCACTAAACAGTTTTCAACATAATTTTTACTAAGCTATTCACTAAACAGTTTTCAACATAATTTCTACTAAGTTATTCACTAAACAATTTTCAACATAATTTTTACTAAGCTATTCACTAAACAGTTTTCAACATAATTTTTACTAAACTATTCACTAAACAGTTTTCAACATAATTTTTTACTAAGCTAGCCAATAAAAATTCATTTTAGCGATGATTACATTACACTAATTATTATTAACAAAGATTAAACTAATAATTATTTATTGGCAAGAAAAATCATTTCTTTTTTCTTACATATATTTATTTTTTATAATATTTGAGCTCTGTTCGAATTGCATAACGCCTTGAAAGTAGTTTAATACTTTCAATAGGAAATATTTCATTTTGTGGAATTGCTATCTTAACCTCACTATTTCATTTTAATACGCGAGTATAATTAGGCAAGTCAACACTCCAAAACACTTTAATTCTGGTGGATGGAGGTTTGTATGCTTAAGGAGGCCTCTGCTTAGACAAGCCTCCTTAACAAGTAAGGAGGCCTATTCTGAAACATATGAAAACTTTTATGTTGAAAAAGGCCACTATATCTTTTTAGATCATTGGACTAAGGTGTGATGCCAAACTCTTTGTGGTGATACTGCTCAATGTAGCAGAACAAAATAATTGGGTACTCTGACTAAAATAAAATGTACCATTCAAGTTGCAAATGACTTCAGATATTCGACAGCAACAATTTTCCACAAAGACATGCTCTTATTTCAGTCTTCCCCTCCGACCCCTTAACATGGCTAATTCAAAAATTTCCTCATTTATTCGACTTATTTAATAAGACGTGTAGTGGAGAAAACAGTTATCGTATTTTTGAAATATATTTTTAAATACATAGCAATTGCACTAAATTACAATCGTTAAAAATCACTCAATTCATAAAATCGATATATTTCTTACAATGAACTTTAATAAACAACTTTATTAGGACTTTATTTTTAACAACTGCCAATAAAATATTTGATACTGAAAAATCTTTATAACTGTTACTGCAATACATAAATAATTTAATTCCTCAGATAATAATAATTTCAGATAATAATAGTTCAGAAAATAATATTTTCTAAATTACATATTAATTATTTTCTTTTTGCAATTTCATTAGACAGTAAAATTTTTATGTGACGTAATATAGCATTGAAAAATATTTAAATCTCTTTATTTATTCAAATAAAGGGGAAAAATATAGACCAAAGAATGCATATGTAGTATCTCTTTATTTACTCAAATTAAGAACAAAATATCGACCAAAGAATGCATATGTAGTATCTCTTTATTTACTCAAATGAAGGAAAAAATATAGACCAAAGAATGCATATGTAGTAACTCTTTATTTACTCAAATGAAGGAAAATATATCGACCAGAGAATGCATTTGCAGTATCTATTTATTTACTCAAATGAAGGAAAAAATATCGACCAAAGAATGCGTATGTAGTATCTCTTTATTTACTCAAATGAAGGAAAAGGTATAGACCAAAGAATGCATATGTAGTATCTCTTTATTTACTCAAATGAAGGAAAAAAATATCGACCAGAGAATGCATTTGCAGTATCTATTTATTTACTCAAATGAAGGAAAAGGTATAGACCAAAGAATGCATATGTAGTAACTCTTTATTTACTCAAATGAAGGAAAAAATATCGACCAGAGAATGCATTTGCAGTATCTATTTATTTACTCAAATGAAGGAAAAAGTATAGACCAAAGAATGCATATGTAGTAACTCTTTATTTACTCAAATGAAGGAAAAAATATCGACCAGAGAATGCATTTGCAGTATCTATTTATTTACTCAAATGAAGGAAAAAGTATAGACCAAAGAATGCATATGTAGTAACTCTTTATTTACTCAAATGAAGGAAAAAATATCGACCAGAGAATGCATTTGCAGTATCTATTTATTTACTCAAATGAAGGAAAAAATATCGACCAAAGAATGCGTATGTAGTATCTCTTTATTTACTCAAATGAAGGAAAAGGTATAGACCAAAGAATGCATATGTAGTAACTCTTTATTTACTCAAATGAAGGAAAAAATATCGACCAGAGAATGCATTTGCAGTATTTATTTATTTACTCAAATGAAGGAAAAATATCGACCAAAGAATGCGTATGTAGTATCTCTTTATTTACTTAAATGAAGGAAAAGGTATAGACCAAAGAATGCATATGTAGTAACTCTTTATTTACTCAAATGAAGGAAAAAATATCGACCAGAGAATGCATTTGCAGTATCTATTTATTTACTCAAATGAAGGAAAAGGTATAGACCAAAGAATGCATATGTAGTAACTCTTTATTTACTCAAATGAAGGAAAAATATCGACCAGAGAATGCATTTGCAGTATCTATTTATTTACTCAAATGAAGGAAAAAGTATAGACCAAAGAATGCATATGTAGTAACTCTTTATTTACTCAAATGAAGGAAAAAATATCGACCAGAGAATGCATTTGCAGTATCTATTTATTTACTCAAATGAAGGAAAAAGTATAGACCAAAGAATGCATATGTAGTAACTCTTTATTTACTCAAATGAAGGAAAAAATATCGACCAGAGAATGCATTTGCAGTATCTATTTATTTACTCAAATGAAGGAAAAAATATCGACCAAAGAATGCGTATGTAGTATCTCTTTATTTACTCAAATGAAGGAAAAGGTATAGACCAAAGAATGCATATGTAGTAACTCTTTATTTACTCAAATGAAGGAAAAAATATCGACCAGAGAATGCATTTGCAGTATCTATTTATTTACTCAAATGAAGGAAAAGGTATAGACCAAAGAATGCGTATGTAGTATCTCTTTATTTACTCAAATGAAGGAAAAGGTATAGACCAAAGAATGCATATGTAGTAACTCTTTATTTACTCAAATGAAGGAAAAAATATCGACCAGAGAATGCATTTGCAGTATCTATTTATTTACTCAAATGAAGGAAAAAGTATAGACCAAAGAATGCATATGTAGTAACTCTTTATTTACTCAAATGAAGGAAAAAATATCGACCAGAGAATGCATTTGCAGTATCTATTTATTTACTCAAATGAAGGAAAAAATATCGACCAAAGAATGCGTATGTAGTATCTCTTTATTTACTCAAATGAAGGAAAAGGTATAGACCAAAGAATGCATATGTAGTAACTCTTTATTTACTCAAATGAAGGAAAAAATATCGACCAGAGAATGCATTTGCAGTATTTATTTATTTACTCAAATAAAGGAAAAAATATCGACCAAAGAATGCGTATGTAGTATCTCTTTATTTACTTAAATGAAGGAAAAGGTATAGACCAAAGAATGCATATGTAGTAACTCTTTATTTACTCAAATGAAGGAAAAATATCGACCATAGAATGCATTTGCAGTATCTATTTATTTACTCAAATGAAGGAAAAGGTATAGACCAAAGAATGCATATGTAGTAACTCTTTATTTACTCAAATGAAGGAAAAAATATCGACCAGAGAATGCATTTGCAGTATCTATTTATTTACTCAAATGAAGGAAAAGTATAGACCAAAGAATGCATATGTAGTAACTCTTTATTTACTCAAATGAAGGAAAAAATATCGACCAGAGAATGCATTTGCAGTATCTATTTATTTACTCAAATGAAGGAAAAAGTATAGACCAAAGAATGCATATGTAGTAACTCTTTATTTACTCAAATGAAGGAAAAAATATCGACCAGAGAATGCATTTGCAGTATCTATTTATTTACTCAAATGAAGGAAAAAATATCGACCAAAGAATGCGTATGTAGTATCTCTTTATTTACTCAAATGAAGGAAAAGGTATAGACCAAAGAATGCATATGTAGTAACTCTTTATTTACTCAAATGAAGGAAAAAATATCGACCAGAGAATGCATTTGCAGTATCTATTTATTTACTCAAATGAAGGAAAAGGTATAGTCCAAAGAATGCGTATGTAGTATCTCTTTATTTACTCAAATGAAGGAAAAGGTATAGACCAAAGAATGCATATGTAGTAACTCTTTATTTACTCAAATGAAGGAAAAAATATCGACCAGAGAATGCATTTGCAGTATCTATTTATTTACTCAAATGAAGGAAAAGTATAGACCAAAGAATGCATATGTAGTAACTCTTTATTTACTCAAATGAAGGAAAAAATAACCAAAATATTTGCAGTATCTATTTATTTACTCAAATGAAGGAAGAAATATGCATATGTAGTATCTCTTTATTTACTCAAATGAAGGAAAAGGTATAGACCAAAGAATGCATATGTAGTAACTCTTTATTTACTCAAATGAAGGAAAAAATATCGACCAGAGAATGCATTTGCAGTATCTATTTATTTACTCAAATGAAGGAAAAGGTATAGACCAAAGAATGCATATGTAGTAACTCTTTATTTACTCAAATGAAGGAAAAATATCGACCAGAGAATGCATTTGCAGTATCTCTTTATTTACTCAAATGAAGGAAAAGGTATAGACCAAAGAATGCATATGTAGTAACTCTTTATTTACTCAAATGAAGGAAAAAATATCGACCAGAGAATGCATTTGCAGTATCTATTTATTTACTCAAATGAAGGAAAAGGTATAGACCAAAGAATGCATATGTAGTAACTCTTTATTTACTCAAATGAAGGAAAAAATATCGACCAGAGAATGCATTTGCAGTATCTATTTATTTACTCAAATGAAGGAAAAAGTATAGACCAAAGAATGCATATGTAGTAACTCTTTATTTACTCAAATGAAGGAAAAAATATCGACCAGAGAATGCATTTGCAGTATCTATTTATTTACTCAAATGAAGGAAAAAATATCGACCAAAGAATGCGTATGTAGTATCTCTTTATTTACTCAAATGAAGGAAAAGGTATAGACCAAAGAATGCATATGTAGTAACTCTTTATTTACTCAAATGAAGGAAAAAATATCGACCAGAGAATGCATTTGCAGTATCTATTTATTTACTCAAATGAAGGAAAAGGTATAGACCAAAGAATGCATATGTAGTATCTCTTTATTTACTCAAATTAAGAAAAAATATAGACCAAAGAATGCATATGTAGTATGTCTTTATTTACTCAAATGAAGGAAAAAATATGGACCAGAGAATGCATTTGCAGTATCTTTTTACTCAAAGGAAGGAAAAATATAGACTAAAGAATGTAGTATAATAACTAATCCAACATAGTGGCTACCAAAATGAAAAAAAATACATATTTTATATATATTTCAAACATAGATTGAGTTTCAATAGGATATTTAAAGACAGTTCTGATTGGAAATAAGACGCCTACAGGGACAACGTAATAAAAAAATGATTTGTATTCTTTGCGCAGAGGTTTTTTTAAAAAATACATCAACAGGATTACCAGATCTGTATTCCCAATTTAAATACTTTTGACCGAGAAATGCATTCTTCCGTCTATTGGGTTTTAAATCCTTATTAAAATTTTCATTGATTTCTTAATAAAGAATATCCTCATCAATGATATTTAGTAAAACATTTCAAATGTTTTGCTCATTGAATATCAATTAAATCGAATGTTATTATTTCGAAATATTTACAAACATGTCTTAAAATATTAGTTTAATTTTAATTAGTTGTGGAATTTAAGTATTTTTTATAGTTTAAATTATTAATTTGATTTGATTTGCTGTGAAAAGGGCTTTTGCTTTGTAATAAGGCACCAATTATGTATTGCAGTAGGCAAAAGACTTCATGAAAACATGGAAATATGATTGACTATATTATAGAAGGATTTAATGAAATCATTTGGAAAATTCTTATTATTGGGAATTGTTGGATATTTTGTTGTCTTTTGGTTTGATTTGATTTGGTTTGTCGTTCTACGGTTATCTTGTGCACACTTTAGGCTAAACAGACCGGGACCTACAGTTTAAAGTGGATTTTGAACAGGTACAAACATCCATTGCACCGTCCGGACTCCAATCCGAAACCTGTGGTACCGAGCGCTAGAGCGCTAGCCACTTGGCCATCAGGCCCCTTTGTCTTTTGGAAAAATTATTGATCCAAATAAAAGGTTTCTCCCGTAATGATTGTAAAAATTATATTTGTGCATTATTATAAGCAACGGAGCTTTTCTTTCTTTGCTAACTAGCCCTTGTGGATTAAAAATTATGAAATAAATAAATAACAGATGCCTTTAGTTACTAATAAGTAAAAAATATAACCTATTTCAGAATAACATTATACTTAAATCATTATTTTTAACTCTCCCGTTTTCATTAAAATTAGGTCTGGAGTTGCTTTATGGTTAAAACTGAAGATTCCCATTGGGCTTCCGAATTCTAGAAATTAACTCTACAATTTCAGTGCTTACGCTGCGGATGAACACGGTAAATCAACATGCTGGAAAATATTTTAATCGGACTGGAGGAGACAGAGAGTGCAGTTCCTATGATGTATCTCTTAGGAGTGTTTGTTCCCGAGTGTTCAACCCAGAATTTCATCTAAATCGGGACGACTTTTTATCTTTTCACAAATTCCTTTTTTACAATTTAAGCACTTTCTTTCCTCTGTTCATGGTAAAATTATAATATCCTACAATAAAGCATTTGGAATCACTGCCGCTAAAATTAAAAGTTAAGATTAATGTTTTAAATTTATTCTATTAACGATATCTAATGTTTTAACTTAATGTAATCTCATTAAAGAGCCTGGAGTGGTAAGTAGTTGGTGCCACAGATTTCTGGTTCGAGTTCCGGCGGTACCATGGGCGACTGTAGTGGTTCGGAGTCCACTTTAAAACCATAGGTCCCGATATAATATGGCTGTAGATCTGACAACCCTACCCCATCAAAAAAAAATATAAAAATCTCTTGCTTGGGAATTTGCCAATAGGCCATGGATTTGTAGTGCCAAGGAGTTAGTTAATAATCTCATTAAATAATTTATTTTCCTTTTTACTGTCTTATTTAATAAAGGATTAAATATTATATTTATTTATATAGTACAATTTAGCTATATTAGATTTCTAAGGAATATACTTGGAATTTTAACGTTATGTTGTTGTTGTTGTTTCTTATCCCACTTGGCTGGCCAAGCCAAGCCCACGAGCCCATATGGACTCATGATTGAAGGGGAAGGAAGCAGCTTCTGTTGTGATGGAGCACCCGTAGGTAGAAGCCTGACTTTTGCTCCGTGACGCTCTTACAGTCATAGAAGACCGGGACCTACGGCTTAAAGTGGATTCGGAACCACTACAAACATCCATGGCACCGCCGGGATTCGAACCCGAAACCTGTGGCACCGAGCGCCAGAGCGCTAGACACTCGGCCATTCAGGTCCCAAATTCGCCAACGGCACGCAGTGTTCCCAGGTGGTCACCCACCCAAGTACTGACCGCGCCCAATGATGCTTCACTTCGGTGATCTAACGAGAACCGGTATATTCAGCATGGTACGGCCGTTGGCTATTTTAACGTTATTAATCATGATAAGAAAAGTGGAAAATAAAGGGTAATAAAAATATATTGCAACCTCTAAATCACAAAAGAAACAAATCATTGTCTGGATTTGTAAATCCGTGTTGCAAAAGGAAAAAAACAGATCACTGAAATGTGAAAAAAGTTGGTTGCAATTACAGAAATAATTAGCGCAAACCGCAAAGTGGTTTGATAGTAGATTATAGTAATTTGTTGCTTATTTTTTTGTAATTTTCATGTGAGTAATTTCAGATCATTATTAATTGAAATGTTGAACATGTTATTAAAGAGATGCAATCCATCGTCTTATAAGAAATGTTGTTGTTGTTGTTGTTGTTTCTTATCCCACTTGGCTGGCCAAGCCCACGAGCCCATATGGACTCATGATTGAAGGGGAAGGAAGCAGCTTCTGTTGTGATGGAGCACCCGTAGGTAGAAGCCTGACTTTTGCTCCGTGACGCTCTTACAGTCATAGAAGACCGGGACCTACGGCTTAAAGTGGATTCCGAACCACTACAAACATCCATGGCACCGCCGGGATTCGAACCCGAAACCTGTGGCACCGAGCGCCAGAGCGCTAGACACTCGGCCATTCAGGTCCCAAATTTGCCAACGGCACGCGGTGTTCCCAGGTGGTCACCCACCCAAGTACTGACCGCGCCCAATGATGCTTAACTTCGGTGATCTAACGAGAACTGGTATACTCAGCATGGTACGGCCGTTGGCATAAGAAATGTAGAGTTCAAAAATAAAATTGAAAAATTTCGAATTTAAGCTCGTAGAATTATTTTTTATAAATTTATTTATTTATTATATTATGAATGAAAGTTATTAGAACGACGATTTTAAATCGATAAAGTATAACATTACTACTTTGCTAGGTTTTAAATTCATTCATTTTAAAAATGAAAAAAAAAATGGTACTCATTCTGTTAGATATGCCTGCTTCGTAGTAAATTCTTACATTTGTTACCTATTAATTATTTATTATAAATTGATAATTTTGAGGATAATATTCAATATTCAATAACTTAAGGATAATATTCAACGGATATGGATGCTTAAAGAATAACTTAGAAAGATGATGAGAAAAGTTGTTTCATCAAAATGAAAGTTTTTGAAAAATGCATCGAAATTAAATCTTCTTCTCAATTTCTCTTCCTTTTGATTCAAAATGCTTTGAAATATTCAATTAATTATTTGAACTTTCAAACAATTTCAGTAAATAAAAAGCATTAAATTTTTAAAACTAGAATTATAGATTATTATAATATTATCATTGCTTTAACATTGTAATCGATTGTTATCGATTATCATTAAAAACATTGCTTTTCTCTAAATTTAAGTGCTTTTTAATTATTATTTTTCTTTTAGACATATTGTAATTATTATTTAAAATAAGTGAATTAATTTTTTACTGCAATTTTAGATAAATCGTTTCTGAGAAAAAGAAAAATAACAGTTGAAGAACACAAGTTACAAAACAAGGTCCACAAAAGTCGAACAAAACACATTCTTCTTCTTATCGTAAATACAATATACTATATCTTGATTAAACAAAACGAATTGATTCTTTAAAATCATATAAGATTACTGCGAAAATGGATTTCACTGATTTTTTTTCCGAAATTTCCACAAAGTGAAGAATTAGAAGTGTCAATTTTAGAAGAATCAGAATCAATTTATTTCAATCTTATTATAAATCTGTTTCAAATCAATTTTTCAAAAGAAATTTTTCAAATCAAATTTTTCAATCTATTTCAGTCAATTATTTTTCAATCAGTCAATCAATTTTGCAACAATTAGAAGTATCAATTTTAAACAACCAAAAAAAGGCAATTTTTCACAACTTGTAGGTAGGTCATGGTATTTATTGGATATCATGATAATATTAGGTCGTTAGCAAATACATATGCCACTACTATATATCACTACATATGTCCTTAGTATATATTACTACATATGACACAGCTATATATCACGACATATGTTATTCCCCTTCAATCATGAGCACGCATGGGCTCGTGGGCTTGGCCAGCCAAGTGGGATAAGAAACAACAACAAACAACATATGTTATTACTATATATCACTACATATGCCATTACTATATATTACTACATATGTCACTACTATATATCATGACATATGCCACTACTACATATGTCCATACTTAATTAATCAATTTTTCAGTCTCTAGACAACTAGAATTCTTACTATTTGAAGGTCATGATAAGATTAAAAGTTAAGTTTACAATCTGAAAATTCTTAAAAATATTTTACTGAATAATTGTCTAAAATTCTACAAACCAAAACAAATGATCAATCTTATCTCTTGTTATGTGAGCCATATTATCGATAAGGTATCAACAGGAATTACTCAAGACAATTTCATCTATAAATCGAACCATTAACAAGCATGTATGTCACTGAGTGATTACAGAAATACTTCCCAAAAATGTTATCAAATTTTTGTCTCAAGACAATCACTACCAGTTACAAAATTGTGTCAAGATGATACACTAATGTTATTTTTCTTTGCATATTGTCAATCAATATGTCACTAAATTGCCTAAATATACAACACAAAAAAAATTATCTGTTTATATTTCCAGATAGATCGAAAAATCACTATTTGTAGGTCATGGACAGGCGTCATTATAGTTTATATCATTTTGTATATCGAGTCACATAGATAAGTACATAGATCAGTGAATGATTGCAAAAATATTCACCAATCAAAGAAATTTTTATCTCCTGACAGCTCGAATGTTCATGTGCTATGTAGTCACGATAGTAGATTGGGGTATCAAGATGACTCCTTGACAACATTTTCATTTACATGTTGTGAAACAAACAGAATAAGTAATTGACTTTCTCACCATGAACTCTCTGAGTTGAAAGCGAAATCGTTTTATTAGCTTGCTTAAGGAAGCGGAACTAAATACAGAATTTCGTTAACTGTGAAACAGGCAAGTTGTTCGGGGTGTTTAGAGGGAGGAGGGAGAGAGGATAGATAATTTAGAAAAAAAAAAACGCATTTCAAAAGGTGTTTAAAGATCTGATCCGGGGGAAGAAATTATCAGTCGCCGGAATAATCTGGAATAAGACGGACAGTACGCTCTCCTCCTTTTAAGAGCCAACTCGAAGAGATTTTGATCTTTAACTTATTTGTATATTCTGGTTGGATTACTGAGATAGAATCATGCCTGGATCTGTTGTGAGTGTCAATACTTATACGAATGGAAGCAGCAACGATACTTTAAAAGGTATTGTTATTTTATTTTTTAAATTATTGTTATTTTTTAATACAATTTTTCATATTTATTTTTTTAGCATGAACTATTTATATAAGCAAATAAAAGATTTCGTATGAAGTTTAATGTTGTTTATAAAATAATTCATTAAGCAATAAAATATCATTAAATAATTACGAATAAAGTATAAATAAAATAATTTATATATAATAAATTAAACTATATAGAATAAAATAAATTACAAATTACAACTTTTTTTTTTTTTAAATATTTTATTCAAAATATTTCAATACCTTTTATTACATTTATTATATTTCTTATAGTTCAATGAAGCATTATTGAAAAAAATTTAAAAAAAGAATTATAGAGTAATGTTTATTGCTATCGAAATTAACCTCTATTTATTAAATGCATTCATTAAATTTAAAGCTACAGAATATTTGTTTAATAAATATACTTCATCAACAAAAATAAATGCAGAATTTTAAATTTAGTGTTGTTTAATTCTAAAATAATACATTAAGCAATAAAATATCTCAAGAAATTATTAATATTTTACGAATTTCAAAATTTTAGCTCGTTTTTTTATATTTTATTCGAAATACTTCAATACCTTTTATCATATTTTAAGGATATTTGTTTAATACAAACACTTCCTCAATAAAAATAAATACAGCATTTTAAATTTAACAATTAATTATTATACTTTCTGTACTTGATGTTACAGATTTTCATTAAAGTTAACTGAATGTTATAATCGTGAGGAACATTATAGAAGAGAATTTAAAGAACTTGAAATTCATACAATACATGATTTTACAAAATAAATCATTTCGAAATGTTCACTCATATTCCCTTCTAAAAGTAACTAAATTAAATATTTTGTATCTTAATAATTTATATTTAATAATTTTTTATTTATATTTTTAGGTATCGGAATTATAAATTAAAATTAAAATTTTTCTTTCTATTTAACATACAATATAATTTCAATTATTTTGTGACAAATTTTTGGACTTGACATGAATCGATTTTTAATTATTGGTACATAGTACCTCACTGGAAGAAAACTTTTACTTAGAAAATTTTACACCACGAATTTCATTGTTCTTGTTTAAATATTATTATCGGTTTTAGTAAATAATGTTTTTGTTATTAGTTTAAAATATTCCATTCTTTACAGCATATTCTTTAATGTAACTTTAATGTCAAAAATTAAATAAATTTGTTCATAATTTCTAAAAAAATTAATAATAAATCTCTCTTCAGTATGAAAAATAAATACTTTACATTCAATCTGATCGTCTTCATTAATCTTACGATATGATTTAAAATAAAATACAACTCCATCACATTAACAATGTTAATTTGTAAGAATTAATTTGCAAACTTCATATCTTTTAAAAATGAAGAAAACGTTTTAAAATATTTACAATGATTATGTTAAATAATGCAAAAAAATGTTTTTCAGTAGTTTTTGAATTGAATTACAAGAATATATCGATCTAAATATGTTTAACTTACAGTATCATTAACAGTCACTTAAATATTATATTTTTTTATTTTTAAAATTTCTTGCTTGTCTAAATAAAATAATAGATTCCAATTTATGCATATTTTTGTTTCAAAATTAATTAAAACTAAATATTATTGTAGTAGGTAAATGTTATCAGCATAAACATATAATATAATTGCATTTGATAAATTTTCTTTCTTCAAATTGTTAATATATATATATATATAAATCAAGAAGTATTTTATAACGAATAAATAAAACAAAAGAGAGAAAAATCGGTGGAGAAGAAAAAAAATAGCTCTTATACAAGACATTTTTATTTGTAATATATATATATATATATATATATATATATATAAAGATTTACATATATGTATATATATATCTTTTTCAAAAATAAACAATGGTAGTTACAAAAAATATATTAATTTCGGCTAACATCTTCTTTAAATAAATAATAATAACACTAATGAAAATAATAATATTAAATGAGCAATAAACAATTTATAATTATCAATCAATTACACGAGAAAAGATTCTGGGGAAGATTAAAAAACTTTCATTTTCAAGTAGATTGTTTATATTTTTGAAAAAAAAAAAAAAAAAAAAAAAAAAAAAAAAAAATAGAGCAACTAATCAATTTACTTAACAAATAATAATTTTTCTATATGATGAATTTTAAGATATAATACATAACTTAGAAAAATAGAAAGATAAAAGATTATACTTGAGATATATTTCTTGTTAAGAAACGGTAATAGAGGATTAGTGTTTTCCTACATAATTAAAAGAATTCTACTTAAAGTTAATCAAAAACATATTTAATAAAATATAAAAAAATTACTGAGCAGTTTTAAATTAATTGTACAGACTTTAGAATAATTATTTGAGAAATATTATTTGGCTGCATCTTTTAGTATATGGATACAGAACTTGTTGAAAGTTGTTAGAAGTAAAAAACTGGTAATATGTTAAAACTTATAATGTCCACAAAAAACTTACCCACTTTTACTATTTTTTGTAGAAATAATAATATTAATATTGTTAATAAATTATTTGAAATAATTACATTTATTCGTTAAATAAAAAATGATATTTGTAATTTCACCTGAAAATTATATACAAAATTCATCTACGTAAGATGTTTCTTGTGATTATAGGAAATGTACAAACGCAATAAATTGTCTTAACTTCATTAGAAACATAATATTTAAAAATAAATAGGAAAATGTTTCCTCTTTACATTCACTCGACCAATAGTTGGCGCCTAAAAATCTTTCAAAATTGTCCAGATGTTTTAATTCTTTTTCTTTCAGTGAATTTGGGGAAGAATGGCTTTGTCGATGCGATGGGCAAACAGACGTGCCTCGTTTGGAACAAGAAGGTACCAAACACCGAAATCGACAAATTCAGAAAAATAATTGAAGAAAAGTACAACAGACATTTTGGTAAGTTATACGAAACATTGTTTAAATATAATAAAATTCATGAAAGCTGAAAGTTTCTCATAGTACAAAGCAATAATATGGTGAGAATATGAAAAACAGCCAATGTGTGTTGTTTTCAGGAAGCAAATACTAATATATAATAACAATGACGACGTATCTAAATGTTTTGCTCTATACAATTTATTAATGTGTATTATTAGGATGAAAACTATTAGCAATGTGTAATAATTTCTCTTTTTGTTTGCAGTTATAAATCAGAATTTAGTCAAATGGTTTAATTTTAACAATGAATTTGCTGTCACGAAAATGATATGGGAAATCATAAAAACTCTCTGAATTTTATAGTTATTCTCCATGAATTTACAAAGCATAAAAATTAGTGTCATATGTATGTTATCAACGAGATTTAAATATTCAGTTATTTTAATTCAAAATGAATTTTAAGAATGAATTTGTTTTCACAAAAATGTTATATGAAATCATAAAAAAAAATCTCTAAATTTTATTAAAATATTTATTCTAAATAAATTTAAAAAGCATCAAAGTTAATCTCATAGATGTTGATATCAAACAGATTTAAATGTTCAATTCATTTTACTTCAAACGCAGAATATCAGCATATCCAAAACGTCGACAGAGGCAAAATTACAAAATTGTATGAAAGAAAATGTGATTGCTTCTGAAAAACCAACACAATTTTCGGCAGGTAAAAAAAGTGTTTTATCAATAATTTCGTAAGTCAAAGTTGTCCAAGTTTTGGTTCACCAAGAAAAAGAAGCTATTGCACATTTTTTAACCTTTTTATTTTCTAATTAGTTCTGTATATTTTGATTTTGTACATAGTTTTGAAATTCAATATGTCCCATTTCAGCATTCAAAATACACCTTCAATTTTCAAGATCATTTAAAAAATAAGAAAAATGTTCCATTTTTTAAATTTCTTGTTTGAAGATGAAACAGAATATTAACTTTGCACATGAAAATTATCCCTTCATTTTCCAAATTTTAATGTTCGTTAACGTATGTTTTTAATCAGTTTAATTTATTTTGTATTGGAACTTAAATTGCTTTATAATTTATAACGAAAATATATATTCAAAGAGCTTGTTCTAATAATCAAAGTGGCCTTAAAAAGATTACTGGTGATTAAAATATCATTGAGAATATTCATTTTAAAATATTAAGCTTATAGTTTTAAATCAAACTAATTTAAAACAAGTAATAATAATAAAGCATTGAACTGAATTTTAAAAGGAAAATTAAAAGTAATTCAATTTTTTAAAGGTACTAATCTTTTAAATTATAACGACGTGCTACTTCTTTAAGGTATACTGAAGTACTAATTTTTTAATATAATGTAAATATTAATTTAGATTTTTACGCATTGAAATAGAGTTAGTCATTGATTTTAAAATTAATGTTTTCGTAAATTTAAATAGCTATTCTTTGCAATAATTTTCTATATGTAATGAATATATAGTGTATATAAATTTTGAATAATAAAAAAAAATTGAATTTTCTTAAAAAATATATAATTTTTTAGTTAAAAAAGTTAAACAGTTTTTCAATTAAATCCTTAATTTTTTTCTCTACTGAAGTTCTTTAAAAAATTTTATTTTTATTTTATTTTCTTATTTTCATTTTATTTATATTTTTTATTTTATTTTCTTATTTTCATTTTATTTATATTTTTTATCTTCATTTTATTTATATTTATATTTTATTTTTTTTATTTTCATTTCATTTATATTTATATTTTATTTTTTTATTTCATTAATTATTTTTATTTTATTTTTTTATTTTACCCTATCCCGTTAAAAAAAAAACCCATCTCCCGTCTCGAAATCTGCCAGTAGATACCTTGGCTTCCATGGCGCTGTTGCACCAATGAAGAATAAAAAGAATTTTCAAAATATTTCTAAAACACGTACCATAGTATATTGGTACAGTTACAATTCAATTTTTCCTACTTTGCTACAAATTTATTACTTAAAAATCAATTTTAAAAAATATCTAAACGTAAAGTAGTTAAAATGATTTGAAGCGATTTTAAATGATTTGAATAATATAAATTATAATACGCTTTACAAATATTATAATGATAATTTATTGTTTTAAATATAGTAAATGAAACAAAAATTGAATTGTTGAAACATTTTAACCTTTCGTAACTTCTTTTAAACTAACCAAATCTCCTAATACCTTTCAACAGTTGCAAAGCTTAAGCAGTGGATGGAAAAGTGTTAATATTCTTTTGTGCATAATTAAGATACTTATTTCAGTTCACTTGGTAACGTGAGTTCACTTAAGTCATTTGAAAATTATATGCATGACCGCATGACTTCAGCCAATACATCTTAATCGCAGAACACAAAAGAAATTTCAAAAGTGAATTTTTCGCCATTTTTGGTCCATTTGAAGCAATAACTCCTTCTCTAAGTTGATTAATGTTTTTGCATCTTGAGAAAGAAATAATTTACAACTTGTTAAGTCGTAATCTTAATTGCTTTATGGTGTCAATAGTCTTTTAATTCTAAAGTCACTTATCTAATAAGCGAGAACTAAGTAATTTAGAGATTATTTTTATTTGCAAACGTGCATTGGCTTTGTTATTGAACTGGAACTTACATAATCAACGGCTGTAAATCCACCAAACTAATTGCCAGGCTATTTTTAACTGTGGTCATTAGTTATTATGTCAAGATAAGTGTGAAAAAAATATTAAACGTCAACACGTGAACAGTCTTAATCACTTTGGGCATGAACTGATACGAAGTTCAATTTTAATTATTTTTTGTAAAGAATATTATTTTTTTATACAATATTTTGGAAAGTTTAAATCAGTAAAGAATTTTTGCGGAATAATTAACCGTTTTATTCTCAAATGTCAGATTAACTAACAGTTAATATAAAACAAAAATCTAAATTTTATTCATCAGCTGCATTTATATTGAAATAACCATACAAAATTACACTATAAATACATTTTATGCTATTTAATTTTTCTGAGTATCATAAATTTCCCATCGGTAGTTTTTTTTTAAAGAACTATTTATTCTGTTTTCTTTAATTTTTTAAAAAAAAATTTTACAGCTTTATGTATGTTACATACGATCAAGGTGATTATGAGCTCAAGATGAGACATTATGTTCATAGATAATAATTTTTTTGGTTCTAAAACTTATTACTATTTCCCAGATTAACATTTTATAAGAATTTCAATTAAAGTTAAAATTTCATTTTTATTTTTATTAATTATTTTACTAAGATTTTAAATATTTCACAGTGATGAAAATAAAAAATTAATTAATAAACCACACTATTTTTACTAAATGGTGCAAGTATTTTATCAATGTTTTAATGTAGATATATGAAAAGAAACATAACATTATTTTCCTAATTAAAAAATGAAATTTTTCTTAAAAAAATTATATTTAATTTTTAAAATATTATTTCTACAGTTTGGTTTTAAAAAGAAAATTTTTAAGTCAACTTTTTAAAAACGAAGAAAGTTTTTTAAAATATTTAGAATTGGACATATTTTATATAGTATTAAGTTAAAATTAATTGAATTGGAATTGAATTTGAAATAAATTGAATTTATCTTATTCCTACAAATAAAAATTAAAACACCTTACGAAAAGGAAAAATTAACAATAATAATGATAATGAAAAATAAGAATTACTGCTATTTACAAAATTAATGTTATTGGTTGGGCCTTTATAAAGTTTACCTATAAAATTTAGAATTTAGTATTAGAATAAAACGCATATCAGCAATCTTAAATAATAATAATAATAATAAAATTATAGAACTCCGATTTTTCTTTTCTTGAAAAATCTCTTTTTCCCTTTAAATTAAAAAAAGAGGCACTAATTGCTGCAAGTGTTTTATCTATGCTTTAATATAAATATATCAAAAGAGACATTATAATATTATTTTGCTATGTAAAAACTAAGAATATCTCTTAAAAAATTTTAATATTATAATAACTATTATTATTAATATTATTATAAGTATTTAATTTTTTAAACATTATTTCTACAGTTTAGTTTATTTTTTTTTAAGTTATCTTATTAAAACCCCAGTGTAACATTTGGTTTATAAATATGCCCAGTTCTATATATTTTAGAAGAATATTAAGTTAAAATAAATTGAATTCGTAATTAAAAATTACTTAAAATAAATTAAATCTTTAATTTAAAACTACTCATTTATAGAATTTGAAAGATATTTTTAAATATAATACTGAAAAATTTTAATAGTTTATTTAAGAAAAGTAGGCATAGCTTTCGTAATTTTCGCAATTCTTAATTGATTAGTAAGATTTACAATATTTATAGATTAGAAAATAATATTCGTAATTACTGGATTATTTTTTAATAAACATTTAAATATTTTTACTAACTAAAATATTTTTCTGGATTATTTTCGCAGATTCTTATTGGGAGTTTCACAAATGGTCTGTAGAAAACTATATAGATTTCTGGGAAGAATTGTGGCATCATTTTGGAATAATAGCTTCTACACCTTATGATAAGGTAAATATTGAAGAAATTTTACTGGAAAAAATTTGAAAAACTAAAATGAAAAATCATAAATCTAAATTACAATACAATTAGATCTTTAAAAATTAAACTGAGTTCTTTTAAAATACTAACTTATGGATTTTTTTGGCAATTTTTAAGCAATAAAGAAAAACTGTATTTAAAAACAGTTTTTGGAAAGGATGCCTATAAAAATAGTCGGTATTATTTCGTCGATTTATTTCCTATTCATAAATAATAAACAACAGTTGTTAATTTCGAAGACAAATCATTTTTTAGATAACAGTCTACTTTACTATAAATTGCGTTTGGTATTTTTCCTCTCAGTACATTGGAAATGAGAGTGTGTAAAGGAAATTGAATGAAGGAATCATAAAAATAATGTTTATAATAATGTTTGAAAAAGAACCAGAAAGCAACAATACTTTGTTTTTGCGAAAAGGATTTTTTATTAACGTTTCGATATTTTTTATTCATTATCACTAAGAAAAATTTTTAAACAAATTAATTTTAAATTTCATGTCGCACATATATTTTACACCCAAAATGTATTAATTGTTTTAGGTACTCTTGAAGACTGGAAATGGATTCCTAGATAATGAATGGTTCAGTGGAGCCAGATTCAACTTTGCTGAAAATATTTTGAGAATCAGGGATAACAGAACTGCTCTCATATATGCCGGTATTTAACCTGAATATTTTATATTAATAAATTTGATAAGCTCAAATTCGATTTGAATTGGAAAAGACTTCTAAATTTATTCGATCTTTACATTTCTAATATCTAACTTAAGTTGCAGTCATCAGCAAATGAAAAAATTTATAACTCTTTTATCATTTAACTTATAGATATTATTTAATATTGTCCTGATTCAGTGAATATCGTGTTGTATTTAAATATTTTACAAAAACAACAACAACAACAACAACGTGCTTTCTGTAGGCGCCAAGGTGGGTAAACATTCTTGATACACGTTTCGATATTCAAAGAAACCGGCATCGCATGTGTTATTGGAGCAAAGCAAAATTAGTCCCACGTTGCCAAAATTGATCTAGTGTAGGAGCGGATGGTGCGATTGTTACCAATCTTCTACCAGACAAGTTCGATGGACGAAAGTTTAGGAGAAAGAACGAGCCAATTCAGCAATTCAAGCTGATGGTGGCAATAGAATTGTTGGACATATAGTGCCACGTATGTCTCGAATTGTCCTGTTTAAATATGGCCGCTAGCAAGCCTTAAAAGTAAAGTAAGACAGAAGGATGCCAAATCAGAAATATAGTTTTGTTAATGAAGCGATACGTCTGAAAAGATGGAGAGAGGAGTTACAGAGGAGAAAAAGTATGAGATGCAGTATTAAAACAGAATATTACTCAAAACTATATTATCAGGTGAAGGACTGGTATGATGATGCGCACTACAAGATTATGCAATCTCTCATCATAGTGTTGTCAGTTTTGGTTACAGCCATCGTCATGATGTAGACAGTAAGACGATTCGTCTTTTAAGATAATGTCATCACCTTTGTTCGCAAACACCTATGGTTTAGAAACAAATGTAATCGCAGCAACGGTTGATTAACTGAAATTTTCCTGTTCTACTATGATGTTAAATGGTATGTGTTGCCACAAATAGTTATGTAACAGACCTTAATTCTTCCGATGCATGATGTCGCAGTGCAATTCATCAATTCCATGAGCATAATATACCTGTCTTCAGTGTACAGTGTACCTCAGCGTACAGTGATGTTACGAGGTTGGTGCAATTGTTCCCATTGATCGTTCAGTATCTCCTGCATCTATCAATTGCATAACCGCATCTCTATGGAATGGTTACGTCTGATACGAGCCCCAATTTCTCAAAAGGGTAATCAGCAAGTCCCAATTCATTTCTCAGTGAAAGTCAAAAAATATGCTTGATTGACATGTTTTTTTTAAATTTTCAATTAAAAAATCCTCCGTGCGGAAAAGAGTTCCAGTGCTTAAATACATCTCTTGTTCTCTTTTTTATATAATTTCATAGGTAGTCTTCAGAGTTTTCCCTGATGGTGTGTCTGCGTTGAAATGCTAATCATTTGCAAGTCCATCTGTCGATTTCATGCTTTTTGAACGTTTCCTTCACGATTTTTAATTTAGAATGTCCAGCTGTATATGTTAAATAAATGTATAATTGAATATCTATTTGATTCAAATGAAATGCTTTCAGATGAGCTGGGAAATGATGAAACTGTGACGTTTGCTGAAATGTTTAATGAAGTGAAACTCTACGTAGCTGCATTTCGGAAGCATGGCTTGAGAGTAGGAGACAGAGTGGCATGTAAGTATTCAGATTGTTTGATAATTTTGTAATTATATGTGTATAGATTTCCAACACATGAAGGTTTTAATAATTTAATCAACGCTTATAAGATATTCAGATTTTTTTTTTTTTATAAATTTCTATCTTGTTGAGTCATAAAATGGAAGTAATTGTAAAATAATTTGTACTTACATATAAAGGCCAATCCATACAAAACATCTTAATGTTACAAATCTAACTGATTACCATTAAATGCTACAAATCTAACTGATTACCATTAAATGCTACAAAGCTAATTGACATTTCACATATGCAAAACGAAATAAATTGGGAGATATAAGCAAATGTTCAGCAATATATAATTATTAGTAGCATATTAAGTAGTATTTATTATAAATTACAAAAGGAAAATAAATCCAAACCAATAACGAAGTTTCTAATGATAGTTCAGAAAAAAGAAAATGTTCATTTAATTTTCAATAACCTATCGAAATATTTCCAATCAGCTATGGCCAATTTGTATCATAGCTGCTTCCCATTTTGGCGTGTTTTCTCAAACAAAATTGAGTATTAATACTTTAGTACCAAATAAATATTAATATTTCTATTTAAAACGGAAAACATAATCAATTTTAAATTATGTTTGAAAGTGTATTTTTTATATTTCGAACAGCATAAGGACTACTTTCTTTTTCAGGTTATATGTCCAATAGGAAAGAAGCTATTTTTGCAATGCTAGCTACAACAAGTATTGGAGCTATTTGGAGTGGTCCTCTTCCTTACTACGGTTCAAGAGTGAGTGTTTTAAAATATAATTATTAATAAAAAACATTAAATGAAATTATAATAAATTGTTTTACTTTTAAATAAAATAGTTTACACAATCTAAGTAGTATTTTATATAAAAAAAGTTTATTCGTTAAGCTAAAATAACTATATTTCACATAAGAAGTTTAATAAAAAGATTTATAAGAATAATTAGAAAAAAATACAGTAATAGTTTTGTAACAATTTTCATTTTTTTCTTAAAATAACTACCTTTATTATATTGCCTTTTAAATTACTTTCCTTTTGATATCCTAAAAATACTATTTTAAGAACAATTTTTATTTGTTTTTAAGAAACAGGTAGTTGCTTTTGAAAAAATGAAATTTTTTCGATTTGCACATTATTAATCTTGCACTTTTTCAACATTATGCAATTATGCAATCCTTACAATTTCTATTATAAAGCACTTCAAAACCCATTATTTAAAAAAAAGGCGTAATTTTTTTTAATGAAATAATTTAATAATTTTCAATTTTCTGCATAAACAATAAATAATGCAAAAGTGATTTCTTGAAAACATATCTATGGAATTTAAACTTTTTTTGAAAAATACTCAGAATTAACTTGATATTTCAGGTTATACTTCACTTTTATTATATTTAAAAGTTTTTAGAATATTTAACGCTATTGAAATTACAGGCAGCTACAAATATCGTGAACACCATGGAACCAAAGTTTCTGATTGCCGTGGACCACTTACAAGACAACGGACATCAATTTTATCCAATTGAAAATCTATCTGCAATTGTTGACAGTAAATATTACTTTACAAATATTAATAAATATTTATTCAAAATTAATATTAAAATTTATTTATAAATATTAATTTACTAAGTATTATTAAAATGAATTATCTTTAAGTAAAAAAGTTAAATTGAAACAATTTGACTTTATACGAATGATTAGTATAAGTAGTCTGGAGAATATAAATTATAAAATAAAATTTAAATTGATATGTCTGAATTTCAAAGATAATTTTATAAAATTGACTATAAAATAAAAGATATCATATAAAGCAATTTATATTATGGTACATATAGGCAGACATACAAATAATTGCATTTCCAAAATTAAGCTCTACTAAAACAATTATACATTAAACAAATCACAAATATGCTAGTATGCATGTAAAAACTGTGTTAAACTAACAAATAATGATTACCTTTAAATTATAAACTTATTTTATAATTCAAAATTAAATAGTTTTTCATAAGAAATGAACTAGTATATGTATATGCATTATTTGTAAAATATATATTTATTTATTATAGCTATTTTACAAATATATAAAAATATATATTTGCAAAATAACTAATTTGTAAAATATATATTAACACAGTTTCATATTTAGGATTAGATGTAGTTTTTACATTCAACCTTTAAACGATGTTTTTCAATAAATTAGTTTTAACATAAAATACATTTTATAATTAATTGAAAAATTTATCTCATATTTTTATAGAATTCAATGTTGACTTCGCGTTTCAGTACAGAAATTATAAAAAAAAATGAAGGAAATGTGCACTATATTAAAAAAATTCTTAAATTTAGAAAATGAATATTAAAACAATTATAAAATTTACCGTTCTTATATTATATTACAATGCCAGTTAAAGGCTAAATAAAATTTAAAGAAAAAATTAAAATATAGCATAAATAACTCTATAAAATGCATATAACTTTCAGGTACTCCTTGCTTGGAAAAAGTGATCATAGTTCCGACCAGAGAAGAAACCATTTCTCGCGACTTGTCCGATATTCGGAACAGGTAATTAAAATTCTTATAGCAATTTTTAAAATAGCTAATTCGTTTCATTTTAAAATGACTAATATTCTTTGGTGTTTATCAAAACCTTTTTCATTGCATTTTTTTAATTTTCTTTTTCGTGTGTATATTCGTTAAAAATTAAGAAATACCGTGAAAAATAACTAGTAATTTAGTTCGTGAAAAATAACTAGTAACCTGTAATTTATGATCATTTTTATCAAAACTACCCGTTAGAATTTATTTAAAAGTAAATCATTGAAAATGGAATTAATAAATCACAAGAAATACCGTGAAAAATAACTACTAACCTGTAATTTATGTTCCTTTTTATAAAAACTACTTGTTAGAATTTATTTAAAAGTAATTCATTGAAAATGGAATTAATAAATGATAAGGAATCAAAATATCTACCTCTAATTTTAAAATTAAGGAGGAATCTAATTTATAATTGAGTTAATTGTAGATAAGTCGTTCTCAAACTGAGGACACGAATAAGGATCCAAGGCATTAAATAGGAGATTCAATTTATTCCTACAAATAGGAATTAAACGATGTTAAAGAAAAGAAATAAAACAAATTTTTAATTATAATTACTCATTATATAACTACTTACTGTTATTTGCAAAGCGTATGAATACAATATAATCGGCTTTGCCGATATACAGCTTAGCGATAAAATTTCGAATTCAATGTAAAAACAAACGCATCACAGCAATCTTAAAAAATAAAAATATATAGATTTTCAAACAATTTTCTTTTCTAGAAAATTTTCATTTTTATTTTAAAATAAAATTTCTTTGCTTTCACAAGATGGTCTTTTAAAAAAATGCTCCTGCAAAAAATTTAGCTGTAACAAAGTTCATGTAATAAATTTAAAGAAATTGAAAGTGGCCAAGGACACGAAAAACCCACTTTCTCAAAATAATATCCTTATATTTTATGGATAATGACAACGGAACCTATTTTACGAGGAAAAGTTTTAATTAATTCCTTGAAAGTTGGGGTAATTAGTCTTACTGGTAAGGAATTATACATTTTATTCATTCTATCTTCACAACATTGCATTTATGAAATCTGGGTCTTCTCATTATCGAGTCAAAATTAATATTTCTTAATAAGCTAGAAGAAACTTTTTTGTTATGCATCAGGGAAAAATTATTTTCCATATAAACTACTCTTTTTGTTAACTATCAGTGACACTTTAAAAAATATTTAGGAAAAAATTAAATATTTGTTCTAGTTATCGTTATATTTCAAAAGAATTGATTTATCGTATAGAATTCTGAAACACACCTATTTATATATTTCAAGTATAAAATAAACTGAAAAAAATCCCACAATGTTAGTACGATATTTGACAGTAAAAAAATAAAATGGATACTAGAGATTTCTCTTACTAAATCTAGATAAATTTTCGAGTAATATAGAATCAGAATAAATACAGAATGATTTTTATAAGAATCATCTAAATAAAGTTTATAAGTTAGTACAATAACGCCATTGTTTATTAATTTCTTTTAAAATAAGTTTAAGTAATAACTTGTTTAGATCAGCATTTTCCAAGGTAGTAGATACCGACCCATAGTGATCAAAGTAAACCGATCCCTAGGAATCAATATAACATTGTTATAAGTCATTTAAATATCAGCTGTTTATTAAAAATGATATATAAAAATACATGCAATCATCTTACGTGTGGTAATTGATTCAGTTAGTGAATTGCATCCGTAATGAAAACGGAAGTAGTAAATGTGATTAATCAAGAAAGTTTTGTATTTACCAATAAACAAGTATATTACACAATGTTAATTAGAATAAACTTTAAATTTATGCATTATTTATTTCTCCTTTCAAATATGTAAAGTTAAAAAAAGAACAACACCAAAAACAAAAATATATCCATTTGATGTTAAGTCAATATATAATATATACTATGTTAAACATACAATTAACTTTGTAATTATAAAAGACACAATTTAGAAACTCACAGTCTTAAACTTTCTTCATTATTCTATTACTTATCACAAGCTTTATTATTCTATTATAATTACATAATAATAAACTAGAGGGGGATGATAAAAATATAGAGAATCTAGAAGAACACCTATTATAGGGACACCTAGTTCGGATTCCCGAATACATGCATAAAGTAAATATGTTTTTATACATGAATATGTATACATGTATGATGTGTTTAGCATTTACCGATCTCTTCGATTTCGACCTCTGGGAGTTAATTATGAATGTATTCAAGAATACATATATGAAGAGGAAACTTTAGGTATGGAGTAAAATTCATAAAATGTATGAATTAAACTTTAATATTTTATGTCAGCATCCTGTTGGAAGATTTTCTTCAAAGTGGCAGAACACCAGACGGTCTAGTGCCAGACATCGAATTCGAACAGCTTCCTTTCAACCACCCCATCTGCATCAACTTCACATCCGGCACGACTGGCCTTCCAAAAGGACCCGTTCACTCAGCTGGGGTTGGTACAATGTTTTGTAAAGTTCAGAAGATTAACTTTATCGAAATGATCACTTATTTTTAACTTTGCCTTTTTTGACTTGTAGTAACTTGTTAGTATTTTTGAAACTTTAAAAATTAAAAAAAGAATAAACAAATAAATGCATCTCAAATTAATATATATATATATACGAGTATATTCATTTCTAAAGCTTTTAAGTACGTCGGTGAAATTTTAATAAATTGTCTATACTAACATGTAGCTTATAAATGTCTGGCTCTTGGTGCTACAGGCTTCGAATCCCGGCGGCGCCATAAATGTTTGTAGAGGTTCGGAATCCACTTTAAACTGTAGGTCCCGGTCTAATATGATTGTATAGCGTGAGGCTGACAACCTTACCCCGTAAAAACATC
The DNA here is from genome assembly GCA_021605075.1 of Caerostris darwini. NCBI lineage: Eukaryota > Metazoa > Arthropoda > Arachnida > Araneae > Araneidae > Caerostris > Caerostris darwini. The sequence continues at coordinate 340,260 of BPLQ01008821.1, forward strand.
TCCTGTCTCGAAATCTGCCAGTAGGCAGACGGCTTTTGCCTACCATGGGGCTATTGCACCAATGAAGAAAGAGCTTATAAATTGTTTTTAAAATTATTTCAAAGATTATTTTTGATATATATTTTTTATATCTTAAGAAAATTAAATATTTTTTATATTATGAGCTCATAAACTTTAACATCCCTAATTTTTAAAATTGTTTATCAAGACTTATTTCAAAATAGCATAGAAATTTGCATTTAAATGCTATTATAGAATATATTGAATATATAGAAATATTGAGTAAGCTTTTCATAAAAAAGATTTTGTTACGAAGCAGTTAAAAATTGAGCAAGTTGTAATGTCTGTTAATAAGTGTCATAAATAATTGGTAAAGATTTTCTGAAAAAAAAATTAGTTTATCAATAATACATTAAAAATTAGATATTTCAAAACGAATTCTTCCTTTAAATATTTTACTATAATATACTTTATGTGTAATATATATTATATGTATTGTAATATATATTGTATGTATTTCTTAGACAATAATACCAGTGATGCGTGATTTTGCATTTCATCTGAATTTGAGAAGTGGAGACATTGTATTTAACTGTTTTCCTGTAAGTAGAAAAATTCGTTTAATACATATATATTTTCTGTATAATCTTGGGCTATAAAGAACAGTGAAAACTAATTTAAAATTATCAGATGAGTTACTTAATGATATACTCAGACAATATGTAATTTGATATCATATTAAGTGAGTACATTTTTTAAATCTGAATTAACTTTTTCATAAATATTTCGTATACATGGGATTTTATTTGATCATGCTTGCTTTAGAAAGTAACAATAATTAAAAATCAAATCTTACAAGTTAATATAAATCACTTAATGGAAATAGTTAATTAACTATTGAAATAATAATTTTTTTCAGTTGTTTTCCTCTAAGTAGAAAATTCGTTTAATACATATATTTTATGTATAATCTTGGGCTATAAAGAGTAGTGAAAACTAATTTAAAATTATCAGATGAGTAATTTAATGATATATTCAGGCAATATGTAATTTGATATCATATCAGGTGAGTAAATTTTTTAAGTATGAATCTACTTTTACATGTGAATTTATTTGATTATGCTTAACTTACGGAGTAACAATAATTGAAAATCAAATCTTACAAGTTAATATAAATCACTTAATGGAAATAGTTAATTAACTATTGAAATAATAATTTTTTCAGTTGTTTTCCTCTAAGTAGAAAATTCGTTTAATACATATATTTTATGTATAATCTTGGGCTATAAAGAGCAGTGAAAACTAATTTAAAATTATCAGATGAGTTACTTAATGATATACTCAGACAATATGTAATTTGATATCATATTAAGTGAGTACATTTTTTAAATCTGAATTAACTTTTTCATAAATATTTCGTATACATGGGATTTTATTTGATCATGCTTGCTTTAGAGAGTAACAATAATTAAAAATCAAATCTTACAAGTTAATATAAATCACTTAATGGAAATAATTAATTAACTATTGAAATAATAATTTTTTTCAGTTGTTTTCCTCTAAGTAGAAAATTCGTTTAATAAATATATTTTATGTATAATCTTGGGCTATAAAGAACAATGAAAACTAATTTAAAAATATCAGATGAGTTATTTAATGATATATTCAGGCAATATGTAATTTGATATCATATCAGGTGAGTAAATTTTTTAAGTACTACTACATGAATCTACTTTTACATGTGAATTTATTTGATTATGCTTAACTTACGGAGTAACAATAATTGAAAATCAAATCTTACAAGTTAATATAAATCACTTAATGGAAATAGTTAATTAACTATTGAAATAATAATTTTTTTCGGTTGTTTTCCTCTAAGTAGAAAATTCGTTTAATGCATATATTTTATGTGTAATCTTGGGCTATAAAGAGTAGTGAAAACTAATTTAAAATTATCAGATGAGTAACTTAATGATATATTCAGGCAATATGTAATTTGATATCATATCAGGTGAGTAAATTTTTTAAGTATGAATCTACTTTTACATGTGAATTTATTTGATTATGCTTAACTTACGGAGTAACAATAATTGAAAATCAAATATTCAATGTAGCTGAAAATAATCACTTAATAGAAGTAATTAATTAATTATTGAAATAATGAATTTTTTTCAGGTTGGATGGAGTTTATGGGATTATCCTCTTTCCAGTCTGGCCTTGGGCGTAAAGATTTTCTTGTATAATGGAAGTCCCTATTTCAACAGGAAGGGATCAAATATCTGGGATATATTTTCTCAATACAAAGTTTCTTTTGCTTTTCTTGCTACATCTATGATAGATAAGTTAGAAAAAGAACAGATAGCACCCAGTGAGTAACTTTATTTTAGTTCAATTTTTTTAAGTCATATCTTCACTGAGCCTTATTTCCTTTTATATTTTAAATAACTGATAAAGGAATACGTACAAACCAATGTTTCATAAAGTTTTAATCTTACCGGTAGTTCTAGTAGCAATTTTTTGTCCATTCTTTTAATTTCAAAATTAAAAAAAAAAAAAAAAAAAAAAAAAAAAAAATATCAAACAGAAATTAAATAGAACATAGTTGAAAATTACTTATTTTTTAAACTTGAATTGATAATTTGATTTTGGTACACATTTGTTTTCAGTAGTGAACTATTTATTGAAAATATTTTATATATATAATTGTAATAAATTATTTATTAAAGACTTAAAAATTTACAGTTTTATGTACGTAAATAAATGTTACATTAAGATAATTTAGAAAAAAAATCTAAATTTTTGAAACGAGAATTGAAAAATAATTGCAACATTGAACTATCATAATAAATGATTTTTAGTAGATCATTAGTGAAAAATGCAATATAAATTAACAAATATAATTTTAAAACATCAATATTCATTATAAATATATACCGCAACATTTTATAGAATGTATAGTTTTGAATATATAAATGAATTATCTTTCATTGACACACGCACGCACAGACAGACACACACACACATCACGCGCACGCACGCACAGACAGACACACACACACACATACATATACATAATTTATGTTTTATATATAATTAAAATTCAAGTTTTCACGAATTTTTTTATAATCAAATATTTAAAGAATGATATGTTTATGGAATTTTTAATTTAATTTGAATTTTTACAGTAATATAATAACTCAAAATCAAGTTTCGAAAACTGGAATTTTTTCCATTGATTTTTAGCATCTTTATGTATTGTATGGGTTTTATATTTCAACAAAACTAGTAAAAAAAAGCTTTTAAATTACAAAGAACAAAATGTTTTTAAGAATTTTTTTATAAATAATTTTCAATGATCTCTGCAGCTCCTGGTTCGAATTTCGATAGTTTGAAAATCATTGGCATCGGAGGCAGCCCAGTGAAGAAACAAAATTTTGAATACCTTCACAGCACAGTAAAAAAAGACTTATTTGTAGGTAGCATGTATGGTGAGTAAATTTTTTTCTTTTCATAATCAAAAGTTATAGCATTTTAAATGCATTTAACATTGATCACAACATGGAAAATATGAAAATTAAGGTAAGAATTTGTTGTATTACATAGAAATAAATTACAAATACATAGAAAAGTAAATGAACTATTATTATAATGCATTCGTAAAAAGAATTTTACTTATTATTGATAATTGCTTTGTTTTTAATAACATAACATCAATATAATCATTTGTAAAAATTATATCGATTAGATCAACTAAATTATATCCATTAATACTTTATTATTAATAGAGATTCATTTGACACCGTGACGCATTAAAAATGCAGAAATGTATGACCTCCTTGCTATTTTTTCAGTTGCCATTTAGCTACATTTCAAAATAAAATGTAAATGCAACTTTAAAAAAATAATATTTTAAATAGTATCAGAATGTTTTTAAAAATGCATTAACACATTCAAAACAGTTATTTTTTCAACAAATTAGCAATAATGTAAGTTTCTAACTTATGAACTTTACATTTAAAAAAATACTTCTAGACTGAAAATTTCTCTATGTAATTACTATTAGACGTTCACAGTACGTATAAATGCTACTAAAATAATCTTTATAAGACTTTAATGTTAACAATATCGATTTCTCTTTTGAAAAAATATTTTGTTTTCAAAATGAAAATATTTATGAAATTTAAAAATTACCAGAATTATTCTTAATTCCTAATATTAAACCAAATTTCAAATATTCGAAGTATTAAACTTATTATGAACGTGAAAAAATTTAATTACATCCCAAGGAATAAGTACACATGATTTCACAAATAAAGCGGGAAAAATTTATTAATACAATTTTAAATTATAAATATTAATAAATAAATATATTTTTGATAATCTATTTGATAAATGATAATTGCTTTTAATTAATTATTATGATTTCAAATTTAATTATAGGAGCCACAGAAGTTTTTGGAGCCTTTTCAGGTTTTGATTTCAATACTCCTTCCTATGGTGGAGAAATACAAGCACCTGCATTGGGAGTTGATATACGTTGCTATGACTACAATGGTATAAATACTAATAGTTGAAAAGATACAGATTTAATTAGTATATTAAAATATATAATTATTTGGTATAACACTAAATAATGTATTAATGGTCAATATAATTTTTATTACATTGTCATATTAGATTTGAGTAAATTAAATTACGTTGGAATATTGCAATATGAAGAGACGAAAATTAAACTGAGAAAAGAAATAAATTAATGTTTGAGTTAAATAAAACCTTCTTTTAGTGGAATCAACTGACAAGGACTATCATAAAGAAATTCAATTTTGATTTTATAAATAAAAATGAATATTAAATACAAATGAGTGCACATGTTCATCATCTCGAAGAAAAAAAAATATGTTAATAAGCTGATGACTTATGATGAACATTTACGTGAACGATTTTTTTTCAAAATTAAATCAAATTTCAAAACCTTGTTATTCAAAAATCCTTTAACAATGCAACATGATTTTCTTGTGTAACTGTAATATGAGAACGGTCGTGGTTCACTAAAAGTAAGTATTTAATGTTAATTTACTATAATATAGATCGTTTTCTTTTTTCATAGAAAAACCAATACTGGTGATATTTATTTAACATTTCAGTTTTATTTGATCTTAACACATTAAAACATTGGCAGAGAGGATTTTGGTCATTATATTTTTAAGCAGAATTTCATTTAACTTTAAGATAACTATAAGCTTGATAATGTGAAATTTCCAATGAAATGGAAAGATAGTGAAATTCCAGGAATATTTGTATTTTAGATTTGTTTTTTCATAGGATTATTTCGAAAACATTTTGAAATGCCTTTATTTCCCATTTAAAAACATTAATTATGTAATACAATCGTTTGTGATACCAGTTCAAAACTAATATATAAAAATTTAGATTATGTTGTGGCAAGGAAAAAACATTAGAAATATTCAAATCGATAATTAACATATAAATAAAAGTAGGATATAGATTAGTTAAGGGTTTTAAAGTGATACAGTAAATGTTTAATAACCTCGTATCATTAATTTAAAGATAATTATGCGCACTTTTATAATTCGTGCATTAGTGTTTTAGATTAAGTGTGTTAAACAATTTTCTAATTGTAAGGCAACTCTGTTGTGGAGCAAAGAGGTGAATTAGTAATTGGGACACCATCTCCATCCTTTCCAATTTATTTGTGGAAAGACAAAGAAAATAAAAGGATGCATGAAACGTACTTCAGCAAATATCAAGGTAAATTGGTTTACTTATATTAATATAAAATCAGTTATTTAATGGTTTGTGCTACTTTTTAATGGATGCCTTTACTTGCATCCTAATTAATGAAGCACCATATTTAAGGTATCTTTATAAATTTACTTACTCACTTGAGCGTAAAAAATATTCTCTTCATTTTTAGTTTGAAAATTAATAAATAATTGTTTAAAAAATAATTTTTATGAAATTTTTATAAAATACAAAATAAAATGATTGTTTTTCAACACCAAGTTCAGTATTGAAGAAAATAAAAAAACCAGAAAAATACAAGTTTCAATTGTTTTCCAAAAATAATATATTATCTATTGTTTCAGTTTTGAAGTTGGTTAGTTATAAATAACAGATTGTTAAAGTTGCATCGTTTCGAAAGAAAAAAATACCCAAATTCGGATCAAACAATCGATTAACGAAGACAATTAAAAAGTGATAGATCGTTAGTGATATATAGTACAAGTGTACAATTTCTTCAAATGGGGATCTACATAATAAAATGATGCTGTCATATTTAATAATGCTGTTAATATTTTTCATATAAAAAAAACAACATTTCACTGAATGATTTTTTTTTTTTTTTTTGGCTGAAGTTTTTAATTTCCTTCTACATAAATATCACATATCATTTAACACAATTATGGGAATCATTTCTTGTAAAATCTTGTAATAAATACGAAATTTGAAGGTAGTTAAAATAATTTGGGAAATATGATGAAATAAAACCTATTTATTTACAATATCTATAAAAATTACGAAATTATTTTTAGGTGTGTGGAGTCAGAATGATGAATGCTGGATTAACCCCAGAACAAACGGAATCATTGTCATTGGCAGAAGGTTTGTAGAATTTCCATAGAAGTTTCCTACAACTTATTAAAAATTTTCATAGTGCTAATGAATATAACTATACGATTTTAAATTGAAGTTCTCTGTATTATGTATTCTATAGTAATTTTTTTACTTCTGTTAAAATAAATAAGTAAAATTTAACCTGTATATGAAATTATAGTTATAGTATGTCTAATGTATACAATATACTAAAATGTCTCATCATTTATTCATAAATAAATATACTCAAGAGCCAAAACATCATGACCATCCCTACATTTTGCAATGAACTCACCTGGATGCCGTAGAAGGCGCGTGATCAGGTAGAAGTGGTATTTAACTGGTATTAATCGACGCCAAGGTGGGTTGAAGCTGCGTTGCGTGCCAAAGGTGGGCCAACTCGTTATTGACAGGTGGTCGAAATGTTTTGGCTCTTGAGAGTATATACGCTATTATACATTACGATGTTATAGATCATATTAATAAATATTTCTAGAATTAACTAATCATTTTATTAAATAATTTATAAAATTTACTTTAGAGGTTTTTTTAATATATGTGGCATCTATTCACAAATATTTTTTTTGAATAAATTAAGATATTTTCCATTTTAAAGTATTAGTATCCTGCAATTATTTTATTGTGTTTCTTAGTCGTTTTCTTCTTTTCTTCTAAATTCATTTGCAACAAAATTAGGATTTTAAAGAAACATTTCTGCTCAGTTAGCCAAGATATTTCATTTAAATATAAATTTGTTCCAATGCAGCTGGCAAACACTTAGACAGCTTTGCCTTGGATGCCTTAAGGCAAGCGCTGCACAGACGTTACTCACTTTGCATTACCCAGGGGGCGCGTGTAACTTGAAGATAAGCCACGGACGCGGAGTAAGAATGCCCCCTTAACGCTCTACGATCCTATTAGGACCGGGACCTACGGTTTAAAGGGGATTCCGAACCACCACAAACATCCATGGCACCGCCGGGACTCGAATCCGAAACCTGTGGTACCGAGCGCCACAGCGCTAGCCACTCGGCCATTCAGGCCCATTTTAAATATAAATAAATATTTTATTTATTCAGAGACATTCCAATTTATCTTTATGATATGAAAGTTCTTTATTAAATAAAATGTTTACCAAATTTGTACATTAATTCCATTAATTTTCAACTATAATCGCTATATTATAATTAATGTTTGTATTACTCATTATGAGTTATAAATATAAACTAATTTTATCAATTACTACTTTTAATTTACTCTTATTAAGTATGCATTTTATTATCATTATTTATTATTTTTTCGCATATAGTGATGATACATTGAAACAAAATGGCGAGAGATTTGGATCTGGGGACATTTACTTTGCAAGTAGGTACATTTTTATATATTATTAGTAACAATTCGAAGAAGTGGATGCAAATTACTCTACATTTATTGTTCACTTCAAAAAGTATTATTATTATACAGAACTGATAATTTTTCATATTATAAATTACTTTTCATTTTCATATTTAGTGTACATATTATAAAATACTTTGAAATAAATCTGAATTGAAATTAAATCACAAATAACTTATTTCAAATATATATATTAGTTAAAAATTGTGAATTTTTAAAATATTTTGCTAATGTTTTAATGTTTATCGTTAAATTTGTACCTTAACGTTAAAAAAGAAATCAATTAAAATTATTACGCAAATTTTTATTACGTAATCTTTATCATTATTGATATCGTAAATTTACCCATTATCTAACCAGAATAGATTTTTCATGTTCACTAATTAAATATTTAAGAAAATAAATTTGCAAAACAATTTACACATAAAATAACATTATTGCAAAGCTAATATTTTATATCATTGAAATAGCCAATATAACAATTACAATAAACGTTATTTAAAAAAAAGTAATAACAAATTTTTAATTTAAAAATAAGTAATAGCAAATTTTTGATTTTAAAAAAAAGTAATAACAAATTTTTAATTTTAAAAAAAGTAATAACAAATTTTTAATTTAAAAATAAGTAATAACAAATTTTTAATTTTAAAAAAAAGTAATAACAAATTTTTAATTTTGAAAAAAGTAATAAGAAATTTTTAATTTAAAAAAAAAAGAAACAATTCAAACGAACACTAAAATAATACATTTAATAATTTAGCCGAAAGTTTGTAAATCACTGAATGCAATATTGCACCTATTTTAAAACTAATTGAAGACGTTTCTTAAACACAAATGATAATCATTTCAGTTCATCAAATGGAAGAGCTTCAAGATTATTTATGCGTTGGACAAGATGGCTGCGATGGTGATACAAGAGCTGTACTTTTCGTAAAACTGAAAAAAGGACACTCTTTCACACCCCAGCTGAGAGAAAAAATCGCCAGCACGATTAACAGAGAACTCTGGGAGGACTATGTACCTCAAGTGATCGTGGAAACTCCTGACATACCGGTAAAAATAAAGTTGATTGAAATATATCACATTATAATTGATTGCATAATTTTTCATTGACATAAGTATTACAATAGTAATATAAATTTGATTATTTTATCAGATAATGTAATCAGAATTTATTATTAAAGCCAATTTATAAAGTATTTCATGTTCAAGTTTACTCTGACATGGATGAATCAGAAGGATCAATCTTCAGTTTTAATTGTTAATATGCGTAATTATAAAATAGAAAAACAGAATGTTGCTAATAACATAACGACATTCTGTTTAGCTATTAACGGCAGATTTCGTTTTAAATTTCAATTTCCTCAATATATACACTGATGTTATAGAGATTAAATATAAAAATCAAAAAATTTAAATAACCATCACATTTTTCATGTAATAATAATAATGTTTTCTTCCCTTGCTGCTCTTTCCTTAGGCAGTTAATTATTATTATTATTTTTTCATCACCAAACTAACTATCCATAACATGGAATTCATTTCTTCATATGTACTGAACTAATAAACCAAAAAATAGGATCGAATCTGCAAAGAAATTTAGCTACATTACTGTTGCAATATTTAGAGCTAGTCTTGAGTTATCATAATTAATATATTTTCTATAGTATAAAATAGTATAGTAATAATCATATATAATGTAGTTATAAATACTTATGATAAATATTTATGATTTACAAAATCTCTCTCTAAATCACTAAATTCCTGCTGTATTATAATATATGGGATTTGATGTGGTCTTTATATTAAAAGTGTTGTTATACCATCATTTTTAACGTGCATTATGAAGGTGAAATGACTGCATTATAACAATTTATCTCTGTTGAATAACATAACAATTATAATAATAAATTATACAACAATATAACAATTATTCCCTGTTGAATAAGTCAACAAGATTTTCCAGTTCCTTGCCTAGACCGGTCGGCGTGACTTGTCACGGGCCATGACTACTTATAGAGTCACACGTATAGAATAGGACTGGCTGATACACATATGACGTGACCATATGCTGCTATGGCTTGCTCATGACTGGAGAACACCTTATCATATGCCCTAATATTCATAACTGTTTCCCTTTTTGTGTTACTGTCAATGCCTTTAGTGATTGTTTTTATCATTCTTTACTGTATTGGGCTGCTCGCTGACTAATGACCGAAAAGTCGGAGACGGGCATGGGATAAAAAAAAAACAATTTATCCGAATATGAATAGTTACATTTTTAATTTTTATACAGATATTTTTGACTTTATTAAGACTCTGTAAGCAAACGCGAGAAAATCAATGTGAAATTTTTTTTTAATAAGAAGTAAAAAGGAATTTTATGCAACATCTTATAATTTCTATGTCATTTCAAAACGTTCATTATAAAAAAATAACAAATACAAAAATATTTCATAAGTTATAACTTGTAATATAATATTTTAATAACATGGTTGTAAATATACTATCGTTAATTATGAATAAAAACCGATAACCTTATTAATTAAAATATAAATTTTGTTTTCTAACAGAATTTTTCTTTAAGACACATATGCCAAAATAATGGTAATATTTGTGCTAAAAATTTATTTTATGACTTAAAAATATAAAAAAAATATTATAACGTATATAAAAATATATTATGACATATGTAATAACGCTATACCTTTTGTTTCAGTATAACTTGAACAACAAGAAAATGGAAAGCCTTGTTCGAAAAATTGTGGCTACAAACAAAATTCCAGACGTCATGAATATCAAGAATCCAGACTGCTTAAAACATTTTTGCAACATTCCAGAACTGATTAATTACAAATAATGACTTGCTTATGACAGTCCTTGGTTTGCTTGCGTTACAATTCAGCTTTCAATTCATGTTATATGTAAATGCATGTGGAGTAAGTCAAGTGTTATAAAATGTCTGTATTCCTTCGCGAATTTGTTCATTTTAAGTATTTTCATAGCTTCTTTGTTATTTATATTGTTAATAATTTATTTGTTCTTTCTCAATATAACATAATAGCATCTTCCGAAAAGCTTTCGGTAATATAAATGTGATTGGGAATTAAAAAGCAGTGAATTATTGAAACTAAAACTATTCGTAACATAGGAAATTAACAAGAAATATTCATAAACATATTTGAATTGAAAAGAAATTTTTGTTTATAAATGAAGAGGAAGAGTTTATTAAGAGGGAATGAATATTTCCGAATAAAAAATAACACTTCACTTCTTAATGTAATGAATGGACTTTAATATTTATGACAGATATAAATAACCTTATAAGAATAAAATAAAAAAAAACCTTATTTTGCATTTAGTTCTGATAATTTTTGATATATTAAAGAGTACAACATACAAAAATAACATCAAGAGTATAACATAAGTATGGCAAAAATTTCTTGATTTTAAAACCTCTTTGGTAGAGGTATTTTGATTGTAAAAATATAGAGGTTACAGAACAAAACACTGTTTACTATTTAAATTTATCTTTGACATTAACATAAGCGATATAATTTCAAATAACCTATACTTAGTTTCACAAACGGTTTACCATTAAAAACTAAATACTCTCTTTTTGAATTCTATTTTTAAATTTTAAACAAATTGATGAATTAAAATAATTAATAATTATTAGAATGAACTATAATTTTTCATATGGTGAAAGCTTTTGTTATAAAAATAATAAAATATAATGTGAACTGTAATGTGATATTTTCTTTTTGTAGGATAAATTGTTGTACAATGTTTGACTTTTTTTTGTTTTCTTTCTGTAAATGGTTAATGTTTGAAGTCGTGAATAAACTTTTAAAAATTTCATTTTAGTGTCTTTGAATTCTTAGCATAATTCTTCATTAACACAGAATGAATTTCTACGAAAGAAAAGAACAATATAAATACGAAGAAGCTACAGAACTTTTGTCTATGTCGTAATTCGTCGTATAATCGTCCAAAAATGATATCATATCAAAATCAAAGTTCAAAGAAAGTTTACACCTGAAGGAAAAAAAAATGCGATATAAAATATTTATTTCTCAAAATATTAATCACTCTAAGTTAAGAAATAGATATCAAATGATAAACCTTTTTTCTGGAAATTTCATAACTGAAATGAGTTTAATGCGACCTGTAATTTTATCATCAAATATTTGTTTTCCAATGAAAGGATATTATGTAATCTTTACACCATAAAACTTCAAAAGTTTGATGACCAATTAATACACCATTTCTTTGTGTAATATTGTTCCCTTGGTTCACTCAATTTAAACTTACACTCCTCATCTGGATATTAGCACTTTAAACACAATGGAAAGATTTACTACCTTAGAGTAGCCGGTACATACAGAAAAATATGGATGATTCTCGACGGTGTTCGTACTGAGATATTCAGGCTTAGAATCCAATCTTCTTGTTCACAAGAACACTATATGAAGTATTTTATTTATAGCAATCTCATTCACAATAATAGGCAAATTTAAAATTTAATTATTAAAATTTTACGTGTATTTATATTTATAATATTTAAAAGTTTAAAGTTGTAAGATGCATTTTTTTCCGTGAATCTATCGCATTTTGTACAATTTGTAATAAAATACATAAGAAAAAATTTTAAATCAACTTTTTTTCTTCAATAAAGCAATAGCTATATTTTTTACTACAGAACAGAATAGAATTAAGTCTGTTTTATCATTTGGGTTTATAATCTTTATTAATGTTTGAATTTATAGTTACTTGATTAGGTTTGAAACTCCTTTTTTCCATGCTTTAATTTATGAATTTTATATAAAATTAATTATTATACACTAATTATATATATATATGTATATATACAATTAAAATTAATGTAAATAATATATTATTGCTTTATTGTATTAAATGTTTATAAATAATATAAATTAAAATTATTATTAAAAAATTAATTACATTATCCCAAAAAATAAATGTTGGGGGTGTGATTACTCCAGTTAAATTAAATGAGGGATTTGCAATGTAGTACACTCATAGCTATAAATAATAGATGTATGAAGGATTTGCCAGACAGTTGTGAAAGTTTGAACGAAGGTTTGTATTAAACACATTTGCAAATGATTAGAATTGCAGCATGCTTCAGTATTATGAAAGGTCAGTAAAGAAAGTTGATTCACCCCCCAACCAGCACACACATAGCAGCATTGAGTTATTCTGTATGCTGTATATTTGCTACAAAGAGATGATTTACCGTCTGACCACATCTTTAAGTTGTCGTCGCGGCAAACATCAATAGAATATTAGAGAAAGAGAGGATCATTGGGATAATAAAGACATGCCAGTTCGGCGAGTTGCCGTTTTGGTAGTTCTGAACAATACAGTAAGGAAGTGTTGGAGGAGGTAGATGGAAATGGCAAAGAAATTTCATAGCAAAATGTTGCAGCGAAACTTATTCTATAGAAAGGACATGTTGTATTGAAAGGGGATAGCTTAGTGGTAAGGTCAGTTGTGTCAATGGCTTAATGATTAAGAATCTGCCCATAGTGCAGAAAATAAATCGAATCTGACTAAGGGTAATGTGCTTAAAATGTTTTTTTTTCTCTTTGCGTTTTTTTCTCGTATCTTTTAGAATACTTTAGATTTGGAAAGTTCTATAAGTTATTGTAATCTCCATTTTTATAGTTAAAATCTCGACTTGAGATAACCACTGTAGTGATCATTTATCTTATACGAGTACTTTGATCAACGCTGTGATAATTCTAATATTCTGAACTATAAATTTCGATTTCTTTTCAAAAAAGATTGTGTTTATTATAAATAATCATATATTAATAATAATAAAAAAAAGATTTTTTTCAGATTTTACCAGTGTTACTCATACGTTTTTGAACTTCAGAAACTATGTAAATTGTAAGTGAAAGTGTGCAGGAAGAGGAAAAGATTATTTCTATAAGTGACTTGAGTGCCCAATTGCTTGAAACTATCTTCCATCTTTAGATAATGAATATGGAAAATAGTCACAGTCAGATTTGAGGAAAAGACTGAAGCAAAACTTAAGGATTGTTGTTACACTAAAAACGAAAAATCACTAAATCTTTTTACTGTATGTGCTATGGTTGTTAGTTGCGGTTCCAACTTTACTACCTTTTAATATTTATGAGATGTACGATTATTTCTTGAAATGAAAATTGTATTTCTTTGGTCAGCTGGGGAATGCGAAACACGACATGGATTGTACTCTAAAAATGGATGATTAGGAAATCAATATGAATTGTCATTTAACTATAACTTTGCTGTCAAGAGTATTTACTAAGTAGTCCATCCTCCTAATTCTCCTATATAAATCAAGTTAACGAAAAAATATATATATTTGCTACATTTTTCCTTGATAGCTAACAAAGAATAATAAGTTAATTTGCTGCTGAATCAATTTGGGGAACCGCGAGTAGGTAATATATCTGCAATTTTTTAATTTTTTACACAATATATATATAATAATTTACAAACAATATTTTAGAAGCATTATCCCTATTTACAAGATGAAACTTTTCTGAAGGAAGTTACTGTACCAAATTATATGGTTTTAGAATCAAATAAAATTAAACAAATTTATATCATTCATGAATGATCCGAACTCTTCAGAATACATCCAAATTAATATCAACCCTTAAACTTTTATCACCTACCGATAGATCCCGCATTAATTTACTCCCCAATTTTTCCACCAAACTATCATCATCAAAACTTAATTAAATTAATACTTGTGCTTTGTTTCTCAATAACCTATAAAATTCCATATCAATGAAACACCCCGATATATTACATATAATCCGACAGATTCTTTCAGATCTCTAATATCACAAGAATCTTGTGATATTAGAGATTAATTCATAATTAATATAATAATATAAGTTTTAATAGAATTATTTAAAATTAATATAAATATGAAAAAATTGTAATCGTCTAATGCCGATGTACAGTTTACCCATGGGTATCTGCATTTTTGGTGTTTGCATTATTGGTACATGCATTTTTTTTTCTGTCTTGTCGTTAGATAGAACTTGTCTTTAGATAGTGGTTGAATCGTTTACATTGCGAGGAAGACAGTCGACCGATTTGTGCAAGTCGTTAGGAACGTTTGTAACGGATCCCTTGATACCATATTGACGATCCCGACCAAGCTTTCGTATTTGCATGAAAGGGATACGAAGAGCAACGAGACGCTCTTCCAAGTCATTCAACTCAGACAAACAGGAGAGTTGCTCAGGATATCGAAAGCCATAATTGGCTGCAAGATTTGGAACGTTGCGTTTACGAATATGATCGCTGCACGTTTTACAAAAGTCAGCTTCATCCAAGTCGACAGAGAAAATTATTGCAATTTGTTCTTCCGTAAAGCCACGAGCACGCAAGTCGGCTTTCGAATAGCTTACTAAATTTTTTTTCATATATAAGCGATCACAACAGTAACAACGATGGGTTGGGCCATCAGCAATTGATTTAAAGAAACGTTCTTCGACTTTGAGCCACTGTTTCTCATGAGAGTAGTCGTTTAAATCGGAATGAGTATTGTTCATGAAGCAATGAGAGCAGGAAGGAGTAATTGAAGAGGACGAATTAAAAGTATCCTTGAGAGGACAAGAACAGGAGGGAGAGTAAAGAGAAGGAGTTTGAACACATTTCGTGTGTTTAATATTGTCATCATGAGGGTTGACAGCCTGTTGACGCTTGAGAGCTCGACGCTCCCGTTGAAGGGCATTTTTGGGGGGCACGAGTTTCAGGCTTCGAACGGGCTATTCTTTTCCTTTCACGATCATGCGCTTTAACATTGTCTGATTTGCGATACAGACAATGTCAAAAAGAGTGTTGGCATACCAAATTATCGGATTTGAGCAAACACGCGATTTTTTTCGTTTTCCCAGTGAGCCGGACTGCATTTGATCGTCTTCATGAACTTGTATGCCTGATTTTTGTAAAAGAGTTGACGTAAACATTTTTGGTCTTGAACTTGTTGCGCCGTCAAAGAGGAATCGGTAGGTACGAATAGTAACAATAGTAGTAAACAATACGAATTACAACAATGCATATACCAATAATGCAAACATAACTTTATTTCGGATCGGACATCATTTCAGGTCGTTACCGAAAACAATATCCATTGGATACCCATGGGTAAAAAATATAAAAAAAATATATACTTATAATAGCTTAGATTACACAAAATTATTAATTACAAAAATATTAAATAATAAAGGAGTTCCTAATATTAAGACAGTTAATGTGGCACCAAGCGTCAGAGTGCTAGTCACTGGGTCATCAGGTACTTAAACATGAGTTTAATAAAGAATATGCTTTGCTACTTTTAATTTAGAAAAACAGAAAATTGCACTAGTTAAATATAATGTAATGTAATTTTTATGAATTACAAAGGTTTAAAAATAGTCCAAATGTTTAATGAAAGTAGCTATTGTCGTAACTATCAATTTACAAATTTGTCTCAGTCTGTCTTTCTATATTTTAAGTTAACTGAAAAATATGTCGAAACAAAGTAAATCATGTATTAAAAACTCATGGTGTTTTTTGTTAGATGAATTTAATACAAAAATTGGCATGAAATCAAATAAAAATAAGTTACTGATAAAAGAAATTCATTGAAGTTTGTAAAATAATTTGGCTTTACGAAGACCAGTATTTATCTGCAGTTCTTCGGATGTTTTCATTTATCGTGTATAATAATTAGCAATATAGTTAATTATTATTTTTATTTGAACGTGAAAATAAACTATTTTTTCTGAATATTTTGCTTTACTAAAAGTACTAAAAGAGTTTCAGGAGAATCTTAAAATATTCTTCATCAGAAATTACTACGCCAACAAAGTTTTGTGTTATCAATTTTATGCAAAAATATCTGCCGATGATGCGTCAGTATTGCGTTACTTGAGTATTATATAAGTTACCATAAAACGTTTAAAAATACATCAAAAGAAATGCAGAATGTCAATCAAAAATCGCTACGATTGTAAAAAAAACAGGTCATTTAAAAAACAATATTTTACTACGTATTTTTTAATTCTGCGTAATCAATTTTTTATTAATGGGTTTCGAAATATAAATACTTCTCAGAAATTCTACTAGTCTAAAGCTGTTTTTCAGGTGCTTTAAAAAAAAAAAAAAAAAAAAAAGGAAACACATGCTTGGAGAAATGTATTTGATTCTTAAGTTTAAGGAAATCGTAAAAGTCAATAGTTATTCATCGATCAAAATGTCAATAGAATCTATATATTTATACTTTATTTAAATATTTTTTCTACTTAAAACAGAACTCTTCATAAATTGAAGTAAAATGCCGATGAATTCTGGTGAGAGTATTAACATTTTTTTCCAAATTCTATTGCAGTTTTTGTATTAAATTGTAATATATTAGTACATGTAATTTTGAATGGTTAAAAATGCGTGCTTCTTTAAATAATTTATAAAAAATATTTATAATCTTCAATTCTAAACATTAAAGTTCAGAGTATAGTATATTTTAATGCAATTTGGTTAGAAGAACAAATTTCACAACATTGATTTCTCAACTAATTGATCTTGTTCCGACCTTTTTCTGCCCATATTGAAGTTGAGATATATTGTAGTCCAGGGGTGGTCAACCCCTGGACTACAGTATATCTCAACATGGAGTATTTTTTCGGCCCGTGAGATTTATCACACTTTTCCAAAATATACTTATTTTATAATGCTCAAAATAGTGAAAATCAATGTTTTAAAAAAATACATTATGTATGCATCCATATATTAAAAAATTTTGAGAAAAAATTAACTTTGATTTTAAAATAATATTCTTGCTAATATATGACAGATATTGCCTGTTTTATTTATGAGTTTACAATTATGAGTTTGCAGAATAATTAAATTATATTTTGCGAACTCCTAATGCGCTTGCATATTGGAACATCTAACATAGCAGGTTCTATATTTCACTTGACCTCAGATGCAATGCCATTCCTAGATATTTGAGAAATCTGACACGAAAAGTTGTTAGCGCCTTTGGTTCAAGTTATACCTGCGAATCGGGTTTTTTTTTCGAAAGTGAAATTGACCAAACTCAAAAAAACATGATCAAACATAACGGCCGCTAAGCTGCAACATCAATTACGACGTGCAAAATACCCAAATTGAGATCGATTTGCAAAAGCTAAGCGAAAGAGTGGACAAACAAATATCGCACAAGTAAAATAAATATTTTTTAATGATTTCATTTTTTTTATTTCATTATGTTTACATATTTTTTATATTTCATTTTTTTTGTTATTTATTTCTTTACAATGTGCAAATAGTATTATATTAGCTATATTTACATGTAAAAATAATAGTAAACGCAATAATAATAACTCATTACGTTACAATTTTTCACAGCAAAAAAATGTCTATAGTGGGTCAAAATCAAATATGAGGATATATAATTTTATATGGAACCCGTGGAGTTATAATGCATTTCCAATGTGGCCCGCAAGATCATTTGGGTTGGCCACTACTGTTACATTCATTTAAAGATAATTTGTAAAATTATGTTGAATTCCTACCTACATTTTAATAAAGTTTGATTGAAATTATTTACAGTTTTATTTAATGATATAATTTTTTACAAGAAATATCTTTCATCAATTAATGTAATTAAGAAGCTGAATTAACCAATCAGTTCAAAAAATGTTTCTTTTTTTTTTCAGAAAAATTTACACGTAACGGATTTGCAGATGTACTTGAAAGCAATTCTAATGTTGCTTATGACAAAAGAACTTCTAACACAAATTTAGAAAAATTCAAAAAAGTAATCGAAAAGAAATATGGTCAACATTTCAGTAAGTTCAATCAATTTGTTTTTTTTTCAAATTAATTAAAAATTATACTATTTGAAAACTTTATAAGAAATGGATGTTTTGAAAAAGACATCAAATTCCTTTTTTGTCACATAAAAGAGTAATGCATTCTTTATTAATCTTCTGAAACTTTAAAAAAAGTATTTTATATAAACTAGTATTGCAGGATACTGGTAAAATAGTTTATGTATACTGGTATATAGGAAGTGTTTCATAAGTTCAATAAGAAATATAAATAAATAATGCAAAATAAAAAATTTGCATAATATCTTCTCATGAAATTCGTAATTTTAACTAATAACTAATAAGTCATCTGTGTGATAAACATATATTCCTTTTTTTACTTTTAAGAAGAAACCATAACTGAAAAGATGTGGTCTCAGAACCCATTTAAATTTTCCTATGGCGATCAATGTATATTCAACGCAATTAAAAGAATATGTCAGATAGCTTTTGGGATCATGGAAATTTTTTGTTTTAATTGTTGGTGTTGTACATCGATGCGTTTCGTATCTCATTTATGTAATACCATGAACAGCTCAGAGATGGGTTGTATTGCATTACGGGAAAATAATTTTAGAAGTTGATTTCGTATGTAATTAAATACGGGAACCCTTCCTGACAATTTGAATACAGATATGGGATACTTACATTATCAAGTCTCCCTGCTTCTGAAACTAGCAACAGCATCCGCCTCTAGGGGATTCGAAACTGAATCGTTTCTGCCCTTGTTGCCATAGAAACGAATTCGGGCAATTCTAATTAACTCGAAGTTTTTTTTTTTTTTTTTTTTTTTTTGTCGTTATTCATTCTAAAATGTTAATGTTTTTATAAGAGAAGTAAGTATATCGAACTTTGTCTTTCAGTACTTTAATTTAACAACGAATTAATTGATTAAAATGGAATGAATTTAGGGATCAAGAGCACATGAAAGGTTTCTGGAAGAAATTTCACATTTTACGAGTTTTCTAAATTATTACGTTATTGTAATAGAAAAATATTAAATAATAAATTTCAAGTTGTTGAGTTTTAACAAGTGTTAGATCTTTTGGGCATAATATTATTCTTTTTCCAGGATTACGATCTTAGGAAAAAATTGAATGAAAAAGTCGAACTTAAAAAAATTGTGTATCTTCTTACAAATAAAATCATAGGGTTATAAAATGGAATACGTAGGAAAATGTAATTAAACAGACGTACAAAATAATATAAAAATGAATCGCAAACTGTACATGATGAAACAGATTTCAGATAACGAAGCTTGGATGTTCGGTTTGTCATTCTACGGTCATCTTGTGCACACTTTAGATTAATTAGATCGGGATTTACAGTTAGGTAACGAAGCGGAGTAAAAAATATACTATGTTAAGCAACAAATAAAAATTAAATGCAATAAAAATGTATCGCCTGCATAACCCAAAAAATAAAGAAAACTGCATATCTTACAAGGATTTTCTTAATCTTAGTGGAACCGTTCTGTACAATAACGGTAATTCAGTTAAAGGAGTTCCAAGGCCATTTAGAATAAATAGTTGTTAGCAAAACTAAAACTCACAAAAGCTTACTATTTCAATAGGGTATGATGATAAGGATATTATTGAGGTTAATAGCATGTGGTTTATTTGATATTTCCACGATTCAGTGATATAAACCATTAGAAGAGGTTGGACTAATGTTAACCATGAAGTTAAATAACTCGTGCTCTTCTTTTTGGACCATAACTTTTATTACCACTGAATAAGCATTTTCTTAATCTTCCAAATGTGATTTTTAATTTTTTCTATTTCACAATCTATTTTTTCTTATTTTTTAATCTTATTAAGAATCTTATATATGCCTTTAATTATTCATTGAGTAGATAAATACTTACGAAGCATTTTGAAATTCTCCATAAGTCTTCACTACACTTCTTGCACGAAATCGTCATTTAGACAAAAGTTTCAATAGATATATATATATATATATATATATAATTCGTGCAAAAAATATAAATGATTTTAATCATTTAGTAAATATTTAAATATATATTATAAATCATAGTTAAAAAATTATCATGTGTGCTCTAGTTTGCGTTTATATGGTCTTCTAGTGACTATGTTCTTCTTATTAAAATGCATTCAAAGTTTTATATTTTTCTGAAGAATAATTACGATTAACATATACTTTAAATTCATAAAATAATTTTAAACTAAATTTAAACAAAATTTAAACAAAATGATATATACTATAGATGTATATCTCCTTTATTTAATTATTTAGCATTATCTTCATGAAAAAAAACAACATAAATGTATGAAATAAAAACAGACCCTTGAAAGCGTCTGCTTTTTATGTTATTTGTTTTATTCTGGTATTTTGAATAATAAAAAAGAAATTTGTAATATTTTTCATAATTTTTAGATATGCAGTTGATAAATATACAAAAGATTCGCATACAAATATTTGAATTTAATTTGTAAGAAACCATTGAACACACTCATAATGACGGACAAAAAAAAATTGCATCACCTTGAGAATATGGAAAAATTTTGTGTTTCATGCAAGAAGACAATTTTTTGAATAAAACTAATAATAAATTCTGTTAAAATAGATGCATTTAATTATGAATGTGTTCTGAAAGGAAACAATGCAATATTTATTCAAAGCGAAGCACATAGTAATTGAAATATATATACAGGTTTCTTTTCCTTTGCTGATGCAGTTTTTTTCTATAAATTTGTTTCTACATATAAAATAAATTTATGTATAGAAAAAAAGAAATTTATCTAAATTTAACTTTTAATACATTTTTGCTTTTGTAATTTTAGTATTTTTTTTTTTATTCCTTAAGCACATTTCTAATTTTAATTCAAATCTTCTTTTTAAAAATATCAAAATTAAAAAAGCTAAGAAAAAAAAATTATTTAAAATAAATATATATTAAATTAAAATTAATATTTATTTTAATTAATTAAATATATTTAAATTATTAAAAATAAATATATTTAAATATATTAAAATTTATTTAAAATAAATATATTTTTATAATTTACATTTAAATTTTTTTATAATTTTTCATTTTATTTTTAATGTAATTGTAAATTATAAAAATATGTTTATTTTAAGTAAATTATCTGCAAATATATTTTTCCCTATTTATTAATTCCTTTTTTTACTCAAAGTATTTCCTTTTTTTTTTTTTTTTTTTTTTTTTTTTTTTTTTTTTTAATTCAATCTAGATTCTTATTGGGATTTGCATAAATGGTCTATTGAAAACTTTGAATACTTTTGGAAAGAAATATGGCACTTTTTCAATGTTATAGCATCGAAACCATATCACAAGGTAAATATTTACAATACATACGCAATAAAAAATCATTGCAATTATAAACAAAAAATAATTAAATGAAAATATGTTTCACATTTTACAGTTCAAATGCAAATTTAAACTCGAAAAATTTATCATTTATTAAACTTTTGTATTACAAACTTATTAATAATTTTCTTTAAATAACAGAAAAGTTCTTTTAAAATATGTAATTTAGGTAATAACTGTGCTTTTTTAATCATCATTGAAAGAATTAATTAAAAATAATAAAAAAATAAATAATTAATAAAATTAATAAAAAAATTAAAAAGCTGGTAAATCCTTTAATGCTATTATGTAAATTAAGTAGAACTTTTAATATTAATTTCAATGTAGTTTTTGATTACTGATTGCGATACAACTGTTCTGCTGTGTTAGTAAAGTGTTCGCAACTTACTTTCGTAAGAAAAAAATTTAAAAATTCAACATGATAATTTTTCAATGGTTTCGTTTACAGGTGTTTCTAAAAACAGGACCTGGATTTTTGGATAATGAATGGTTCAGTGGAGCGAGATTAAATTTTGCTGAAAATCTTTTAAAAATCAGAGATAACAGAATTGCTTTAATTTGTGCAGGTAATTTCATAGTTATTTATTTCTTACCGATCATTAATACAAGTTTTACATAAAAATGATTATCATGTGTGAACATGATATTGTCCTTGTCTGGTGGCGTTTCCGAAATAGTGTATCTATAAAACAGATTAATAGATTAATAAATTTAATTATTAGAGAAGCTATTAAATAGATTAAAATAGATTAATCACCTCGCCAAATGCGAGAAACTTCCATTTCAAAAACTTTTATTTAAAATAAATGCTAATTTTCAAGTAATTTTATTTATTCGTGTTTTAAAACTGGCGTGAAATACGTGTTGCGAAATATAAAGATTGACCATTATCAAGTCACGTGCTCTGTAGTTACTTTTGAATTGTCTGGCTTTTAAACTATAAACAGATTATTGTTTCAATATCCTCAAAATAGTGTCAAAGGAATAGTTTATGTTTATAAAAGTTAATTTAACAATCACTTAATAGACTTCTCTGTCTGAGTTTGGTTGTGCTCCTTGTAGTATTTGAGCATTGCTCCTACATAAAGTTCTTAAATTTTGTTATATTCCTGTCGCTATTGAATTTGTTAGTTCTTGAGGGGATTCTGCACTTTAGGGCTCCGATTTCGCCAAGTCTCTTTTCCGCGCCAAATGGTATCGCCAAAACCGTAGTATTTTGTAACCACAGCGCTCATTTGTCGGCGAAAACCGCAAGAGAAAAATGGAGAAATAAACAAGCGGAATCCTAACTTCCGTTCTTGAAGTATTCTAATCAATTGCTTTGTAAATTTGAGAATACTTCCGTTGGAGGAATGGACGGTTTCTTCCAACAGCTTCCAATGGACGGCCGCTAATAAAGTCGATGGGTCATTTGCACAATTGTTACTAGAACGTACTAATATCATAATGTACATAACAAGTAATATAAAAAAAAAATTTTTTTAAGTCAATTCCTACTTTTTTTTCGCTATATTGCAGAAAGTCCTTTATAACTAATTCTCATTCATTTTTTTAAGTTTATCTGGCGCCATCTATTGGTATATACATGCAACTTAAATCTAAAAAAAACTAAGATTAATTAATTAAATTTAATGAATGAATTAATATTTGAAAAAACTGCATTAACATCAAGTGTCATCTACTACAAGTTGAGAAAAAATGTATTTGAGCTTGAGTGGATGAATAAGAAGTATTTTATGAACGATTGAAAATTTGAGCAAGATATATATAGGGAGAGTGTGAGCTAATAGAAGGAATTGAAAAAAGGAAGTAAAATAAAGAATGAATATACGCTAAGAAATAAACAATATGGATGCTAGAATATTTAATTAATTATTATTAAATAATATTAAATTCATTAGTCAATTAATATTAATTAAATGACATATTAAAACTTACTTGAACTAAATGAATAAAAAAAATAAAAAAAAAAAAATTAGAACTAACGAAGCACCAGAATGATCTTACAAGTCTGCGAAAGACCCATCTTCTTTCTTGGCTGTCGCCAATTAGTTGACATCTACAATGGAAGAATCCCCATGAATTTCTTGGGTTATTGAATATTGGTATACTCCATGACCAGCAAAATATGTTCATACATGAGAAATGGAAATTCGTGAAATGATTTCAGTTTTTTTTTAATTATCTTTATTTTATACAATAACTGTTAGCTATCTACCATTTATATAACAAATATAATTTTTTTGCAGTTTATAAAATAACTATTATTTATCTATATTTTGTGTAGCTACTAATTATCTACATTTTTTAGAATAAATACTATTTATCTTCTTTTTTAGAATAATTATTATTTATTTACCTTTTCTATAATAACTACAATTTATCATGAAACTTAAAAAAAAAAACAACAACTTGCATTAATCTTCCTTTGTGCATGATTGCATTAGTCTTGCAATTAATATTGCATTTTTTTCACTAACTATTATATACCTTGCCTTTTTTTCGATAATAACAGCTTATTTTGTATTTTTTACAAAAACTACAATTTATCTTGTTTTTAGAATTTTTTTTAAAGTAAATTTACATTAAATAATCTGGCAGTATTCTATTATTTGCTCTAAAAATTATATTATGCAAAAATATGCAGTTCTGACTTTTATTTATATTTTTTGTATTTATTTACATTTTTTTTTATCTTACAGATGAACATGGAAATGAAGAAACAGTGACTTATGCCGAAATGTTCGAAGAAGTTCAAGAGTATGCTGCAGCATTCCGGAAGCAAGGCGTAACTGTAGGAGATCGAGTAACGTGTGAGTGCATCCTTTGCATTTTTTAAAATTATTTAACAGCATTTAGAAGACTCAAGAACACGAATTCCTGAGTTTTTGATAAAAATTTACCTTAGTAGCTTTACGAATTGTATTCAGAAACCCATTTCCTTTTCGCTTGCAAATTGGTTATATTCAGCCAAGAACAGTAGAGTAATTAACTGTACTACTTTCTTTATACTAGAAGTACAGTAATACAATATTGTTCTAGTTATAAATTTTATCTTGTCACACAGGTATGTCGACAAATCGAAAAGAAGCTCTTTATGCTATGTTGGCTACAACAAGTATTGGCGCAATATGGGTGGCCTTCTTCCTTGTCTTGGAGTAAGAGTAGGTATTCAAATTACACTCATGTCCATAAATTAAGGATAATGAAGTTCAGGCAAAGAAAGAGACAGAAGCAAATCAAATTTGACTTATTTGTAAAGTCTATTTATTAAACAAAAGGTAAAGAGCAAAAAAGATGCTATATGTTTGACATAATTAATAAAAATTGCGATTTTTACTCCCTGGAGCAAATTTCAAAAAAGAACCTATTTACAAAAAAACAGTGTAACATGGTTAGTATGATGGTTAATATGGAGTATGTCTCCCGGACGATGCAATACAGGCCTTACAACGCCTAGGCATGCTGAGTATCAAATTATCAATCTGATCTTGGGGAATATTACACCACTCATCAAGCAATGCCTTCCGAAGTTGCGGTTGACAGGTGGGAGGGGGTTGACGGGCTACAATTCGTCGGCCAAGCATATCCCGCACATGCTCTATTGGATTCAAGTCCGGTGAGTATGCTGGCCAATCCATACGGGTGATATCCTCCAATTAAAGGTATGCGTCTACAATGTTTGCACGGTGAGGACGGGCATTGTCATCCATAAAAAGAAATTCAGCACTCATGGCGCCCCGAAACAAACGTACATTTTGTTCCAGAATGACATCCCGATAGATGTGGCCTGTCATCGTTACACTCTGAACATGCAGGTCATTTCTGGAACCAAGAATAATTCCTCCCCAAACGAGCCATCCTGTACCACCGTAACGGTGTCGTTCAATGGTGTTCTCTTGGTGGTAACGGGTACCTGGCGCTCTCCATATGAAAGTCCGGCGAGAATCAGACTGCAAACTAAACCTGGACTCGTCAGAAAACATCACACAAGACCACTCTTGCGGTTGTCCACAATTAATGCTCTCTACTCCAGGTTAATCGCAGGCGACAGTGAGTTGCGGTAAGTGGAACACATCTGACAGGCCTACGAGCATATAGACCAATGTGCCCTAAGCGTCTGTACACGGTCTGCCTTGAAACTGTCGTACCGGTAGCTGAAGAGAGCTGACGAGACAGGTCTGATGCTGTGCTCCGTCTGTTTCTTTCGACAGTAACTGCTAAATACCGGTCCTCATTCGGCGTTGTAACTCGGGGGCGACCTGTACTGTAACATCTACTCACATTACCATCATCTTGGAATCGTTGCCAAAGCCTGGAGATGACACTCTGGGCGATTCCAAGTTCCTCGGATACTTCCAACTAGGTACGCCCGCATTCCAGTCGTCCTATAATTCTACCACGTAAAAAATCATCCAAATGCCTCCTTTGTGCCATAACTATGCGGTTATTGCACTGAAAGGCTTTTAAAGCGCTTGTGAACAATTTTACTTCTTTGCCACCATTCCTTATATACCGCTCTCTTACACTCTCGTCATTGTGACGTACTATCCGCGCCATCTGGTGGTTTCCTGTAATTTGCATATTCTTCTTCAAGATGTGTGTGATAATTCTACAGGTGAAATTTTTATTTTAGAGGTCAATTTCGGTGGGATTCTGAATTATCCTTAATTTATGGACATGAGTGTACTTTATTTCCTATTAGAAGGATTAGATTTTAATGACCTACAAGTCTTCACTAGTTCACTGACATCTTTATAAAAGCAGTACTTATTCGATGTATTGTAAGATATAAGAGGAAGATAAGGGGGACTTTTAATTAATTCAGCAATCTAATCGAGACGTAGGCACTGCCCTTCTAAAGTGTTCGCTTTGATCTATTAACCTCTAGAGGAAATTACGTACTCGTGAGAATTCTCGCACTTTCAATTATTATTCGAAACAGCTGTATGCTTCAATGCTTTTTAGTTGCTCTGGTAGAGGAGCGAACTATAAAACTAAGAGTTTGTTTCTGCATTCATTTCTTTACTAGTTCTTTTCTGCATATTTTTAATAGTTATAATTTTTAGACATTCTTTCGTAATTTATGGCTTTAATTATTAATTTTTGTGCCTTAGATTTTTTTAACATTATAGAGTCCAACGAAATAAACAATTCCCAGCTAAGGCAAAGAAAGGAGTACGTTCCTGATATTTTAGAGACATACAGTATAAGCGAAAGAAGAATTTAGAATACCCTCTGCTTTCTACAGGAGGATGTGAGCATTTCAGATTATTTGAAAACATTGTGACTACATAATAATATAAACGTCACATCTCTGACGCACTCCGTCATAATCGTAACCGAATCAACTCGATTTTGAAAGCAACAGGAACTTTGGAACATTCTGCATACTAACTTCTCAAACTACCAATATGCCATTAATAGAGCGGCTCTCAAAATAAAAATATATATTCTCATAAAAAAAGAAATACACATAAAATTAATGCCCTTTTTTTTGTAACTCATTTAGTTGTTTTTTTTGTTAACTTATGTTTGAAAATTAAAATTTAATAAGAATAATTTTATATAGATCATTTTTAACTACAAGTATAAATTCAAGTCCTTATTTATTTCTAGATGTAAATTATGTGTCTTATTGCGCATTTAACATCTTTTAAAGTAAACACTATATTTTTATAGAATAAACATTATAATTTTAAAACATTTATGTTTTTTAACATCTTTAAGCAATAATTTATTTAGAATTCAATTACAATTGTTCAGCAATTGTCATCAAAACTTTTTTAAGAGTTTGTTTTTTTATAAGTTATATGATATAACTAAAAACATATACATTATTTTTACTAAATTTATCTTCTTGAATAAAAATTCTTTTGTGAAAAGTCTTATTAGAAACAATAAATGTTTGTAAATATTTACAATTATTATCTAAACCAAAGAATATCTTAAGTACGAAATTGATAAAGAATTGGAGAGAAATTTGTATTAACAAAAATGATTATTTTCATTCCTTATTTTTATTTCTAATTGAATAGGTGATTTCAAATCTAGTCAAGATTATGGACCCAAAAATCATATTTGCAATAGATTGTTTTCAAGAAGATGGAAAAGAATATTGTTTATTTGATAACATAGTAGCTGTTTCAATAAGTAAGTTCAATAATATTTTGTAAATACAAAAATGATTAAATAAAATTTTCCTCTTACTTATTACAACATTCATTAATTCAAGCATATTTTAAATTTTTTTTTATAAATATTACTAAAAGTTATTACATGAATAGATATAAATAAATTAAATTTTTTTATTCTATTAAATATTTTATTAGGCAAACAAAAACCTGCAGAAAACGATATATAATTCTAACTTAGGCTGCACAAAAAGCTTCAATATCAAAATTTAAAAATATTTATAGTTAATTGCTTTAATTAGATTACGATTAGCTCCCCCCCCCTCTTTTCGTGTACTGCACATATTTTTTTGTTTAGTTGATTTTGATTTATAGGTTATTTAAAATACTACCATTACTTCTGATTTGGCTAATGTAGCAGTTCTATGAGAACATGTATACACCTTTTATATATGTGTGTGTTGTCTAGGGGTATTTAAAAAGAACAGGCTGTTCGTTTTGGCTTTACTTTCAATGTGCACACCCTTTACAGTAACATTTGTTTAAAAAGTTCACATCATCAGCTCTTAAGTTAACATAAACTTCCATTGCCATGACATCATCGTCAGCCATCTACTACCATCCTCGCCCTACTCTGAGTTCAAAGTTCATTCGCTGAAACACGTGACCGTCAAAACATAAGCACCATATGTTTTTAAAATTTTTCCTACAAATTATTGTAATGCGACAAATTAACTTTCAAAAATGTTGCTAAAACATAAAACTAAATATATCAGGAAATATCACAAATTTTCTTACTGAAAAATGGCTTTTCTTTAATTTAAAGTTATCAATCAATGTAATGATATTCAGATAATCAAAAAATAAAGATCATTTTAATAAAGATTATCTAATTATGTCTTAAATATTTCTTAAAAAATTCTCAAATTACTTTTAAAAATGGTGTTCGAAATTATTAGAAAATATAGTAGTTGCAATAATTTTAGCATTTTATTTTCCTTTCAGGTGCTCCAAATTTAAAGAAAGTTGTTGTAGTGGCTTCTAAACGTCAAACTGTATACCGTTTATCAGAAATTAATAAAAGGTTATTTTCTGAAATTATAGCTTATTTTTTTAATATTAAATTAGTATGAGAGTTATTAAAAATAAATAAATAAATTCATTTTCAAACTAGAAAGAAATAATCTACTTTTAAGGAACTGATTGCGTTATTAGTTATTAAATTATTAAAACTAATTTTTAATGAAAAGAAATATAATGGATTCTCAATTTGAAACTAAATTTTTCAGTGTAATAAATTTTAAATGAATGAAAATTAAGAATTTTTTTTGTAGTTTTTTTTTTTTTTCGTACTTGTATTATTGTATATCAGGATTAAACAAAGTCTGTTTGAATTATTTTTTAACAAAATATAAAATAGATTAAATGAAGATTTTAATTAATAATTAAAGATTTTAATTGCAATTGATTCTGTTGTCAATAATTCAGTGTTGGCTTATCAAAAACAGATTTATAAAATGTAAAACCCCTTTTTATTTATTAATGAAAATGTAAAGACAATTTTCCTTAGTTTATCTAAATTTGTTTTTAGTCATTAAACATCAATTTAAATCTGACTAAAGAAAACACATTATGTTTCACCAGCATATTATTGGAAGATTTCCTGTTGAATGGAAGGACAGATGATGGCAAAATACCAGACATCACATTTGAGCAACTGCCTTTCAACCATCCCACTGCCATTAATTTTACATCAGGTACTACTGGCATTCCGAAAGGGGTTGTACATTCGGCCGGAGTAAGTCGTCTTTTAATAAAGTATACATATTATTATATTTTTAGAGTTTGCCAAAAGGGATTTTAGTATGATATTTTTATATTACAGGTTTTGATTTCTATATGTTGTGAAAATGATGTTATATGTAATCTTGTGCATGATTTGAATTACGATAAAATAAATTCTGCCTGAAGAAAAAAAATGTACCATATATTGGCATTCACAAAAAAATCTCATGTATTATAAAGAATTTTCTAATATTTTCTACTCTATTCTTTAAGTAATACACTATCTGGTCTATGAAAATTGATCAGAATATTACATAAAATATTCAAAAAAATTTAATTATTTAGATCCTAATGATTAAATTTCGTGCACAATTTAAATTTAAAAAAATAATTTATTGAAGTATAATGTTGCAAGCAAATAAATATTTTTTAATGGGTACAGAAGTGTTTTTTTTATTAAAAAGAGGTTTCATTTAATTTAAGCATAACTTAATTTTGCAATTATATTTGTAATTAATAAATAAATAAATGTTTATAAAACTTAGAAATAAAAAATTTTATGCTTAAAAATTTTGTTTTAGAGTTTTATTGCTCAACTTAGAGATTTTGGGATTCACTACAATTTAAAAAGTGGCGATACAATATACACCTACTGTCCGGTAAGTCTCGAAACTATTTACTGAATCTTTTGACAATTTATTTGACACTATTGTTAAGGACAAATTTCTATTAAGCATTGCTTTAAATTACCATGAAAAATATTAAATAAATAATGTCAGAAATACTTTTTGAAAATTAGGAAAATCTGGTTTTCAAAGGCAAAGATAGGCCAAATAAAATTTCATGGAGAAGTTATGCTTCAATGTTACTGTTTTTTAATGTTCTGACAAGAACTCGAATCGTTTGTAATATAAATATGATCTTTGATTTTTTTATTTGACAATGGAAAAATTTTGGGGAAGTCGTTTTTAAGAATCATTAGGAAACAGGGGATTTTTTATCGCCAAATTTTTCTTCGAAAAAGAAAAGTTCGTCAGAAAAATTGAAGTAGCTGAAATAAATTTAGCTTATAACATAATCATATTTTATATAGTTACTTTGCTTTAGGTCAATAACTTAAATGAAATAAAAAAATATTTCAGAAAGTCATATATATTTAACAATTACAAAAAAAAAAAAAAAAAAAAACATAAAGAATTTAATGAAATTATATTAACAAGTAACTATTTGTCCTTTATAATTTTTTTAAAAAAAAAACGTCTTTTATTGCCTTTATATTTTTCAATGTAATAAGGAAACCGAACTTACTTTTATTGCTTTTTAATAATTCTATAAATTTAATTATGTATGTTTTGTCTTGCTTTTATTAAGTAGAAATCTTATCATACTTATAAATACCCTCAATTTTGGATTTTTTGAATGAAATTAAATAATGTTTAATATGCAAAAAATAAATTGCCCTAGAAAATACATCACACTAGAAAGGAAAATTTCTCATTTTCCTATAATAATCAAAAAATTTTAAATCTAACAAAATTAAGGGAATTTTATTCTTAAATTATGTGCTATATTAGATCTGATGATATTCACATTTGTGATTTATGCCCTTATGCTTGTGCATAAGAATATGAAAGTACTAATATTTAAGTAAAGGTAATTGAGAATTGAAATATAATGTTAATGGATTGAAATGTTAGTAGGAAATCTAAAAAAATAGCAAATTTTTTAAAATTCTAATTAATTTATTTCGAAATTTAACAAGTACTTGAACGTTTATAGTTATTTAACTAGCAATTATAAAATGCCTCAATGAAAAAGAAGTCGAAATATGTCAGCGCTGAATTCTCATTTTGAGAATATTGTTCAAATATGAACAATTATGGACAATTACATGGATAATTAACACTCTTTTATTACATGGGATATTTTATACATGGATAATTAACACTATTCTGCTTTCAGGTTGGTTGGAGTGTATGGGATGATCCTATACCAAGCCTTGCTTTAGGGGTAACACTGATTTTGTTCAACGGAAGCCCTCAATACCGCTGGACTCTCTGGGACTGCTTATCAAGTATAGAGTAACTTATGCTGCCCTTACTCCAGCATATATGGACAGTTTAGAGAAAGCTAATATAGTTCCTGGTAAAATGAATTTTTATGGTCATAAATTCATGATTTTTTTTCGGAAAATGAAAAACAAAAGTCAGAATTTTTCTTTATAAAATACAAAAAAATATTATACATAAATAAAGGAATTTAGATAAAAATGAGTACTTGTTAACTTACCACAAAAGGAATCTTAATGGAATATCGTAATACATAATAAACTAGAAGTTTGGTATTTTACTTATTTTTATGAATTAAAATTTATATAATATAACTGCTAAATTAAAAACTGTAGGTATTTTGAAATATTTGTGTAAAATTAAATAATTTTATGTACAAAATATCAGTTCTTTTATATAATTTATTTATTTTATTATTAAATTATTCATTTTATTTTTCAAAATACTATATCATTTCATATACAAAAATGGGTACTTAATAAATAGTTTTTCAAAAAAAAAGTATTTAGCTGTATGAAAATAAAGACCAATATAACTGTTATTAATATTTTTCAGCATCTTGGATGAATTTCGACAGTTTAAAAATTATCCTTTTGGAAGCAGCTCCGTCTAAACAGAGGAATTTCGAATTTTTGCTCAACAATGTCAAAAAAGACCTTTTTATTGCCAGCTCTTATGGTAATTTTTATATTGAAAGATAAAATACTGTTTATTTTGAAGCAATTTGTTCATTCTGATATTGAAATTAGGGTATTCATCTTTAAGAATGTAATAATTTTAAATATGTTTGTAGTATAATCAGTAATTCCTTTTCAATTTTTTTTTCTGAATTCATTGCATTTCTAACGGGTGAAAATCCAAAAGTGCAAAAAAATGCTTCGAAATTTCTCATAAAAATAATGATAATAATTAATATTTAAAATTATATACAATTATAATTTTCATATTAAAATGAAGGATTTATAAAGAATATTATTAAAAAGCAGTGTTTAAATCGTAAAAAATATTGTGAAATTTTTATGAAATTAAATTTTTGAATTCTATCCATAAAATATCAACACAAAAACAAATGGTATGAATTAATATCTGTCGAAAAACTGCTGTTATTTTAGCAGTTTCCCAAAATTTGCTTAGACATTTACAAATTTGGACTGTATAATATTCTTCTACTGATTTTTTTAAATCTGAATTTTTACTTTATTATATATTTTCTCAATAAAATGTACCAAAATGGAATGATAAAAGACCAAAGCAAAGTTATGACCTGGAATAACAAGCATTAAACAATTATCTCAACTATAAATATTTAATTAAAAATATACACATAACGGAACATCTAAAATTCTAAAAAAATAACATCCTTAATGGTATACATCTTATATTTTTTACAATTTACTTAATTTATATTTCTATGTAGTACACTTAAAATTTTTATATTATTATAAAATTTATTTTATATTTTTTAAAATTATTTTAAATATATACTTTATGATTTTTAGGAGCTACAGAAGTATTCGGAAATTTTTCTGGATTTGATTTGAGAAGGCCTGCACTTTCTAGTGAATGTCAAGCACCAGCATTAGGAGTCGATTTACAAGTTTTTGATGATCATGGTAAACATCAATAGAAATAAAATCATATGCTTTTTTTCCCACATTTATATTATTATATATTTTAACTATTCATAGTAACAATCTCCTCATCATATGTGATTCGGATATATCGGCCATTTGGTTATATTACATGACTTCATTAAACAAGAAGTTAAATAAAATAGTGTGTTACATTATGCTTTTTCTTTACCGACTGACTCGTGTGATTTGACTCATTCAGCGCTTGAACGAATCATGAGCGAAATCGTTTTTGCTGATTAAGACCTAAATCTGTCTTACTGACCCACTGATGTTCATGAATATCACTTTTCAGCTTGAAGTCTATCGTAGGAAACCGTGTGAAAGTTAATAGATACGCTTTAAATATTTTATTTTTTTCCTTCTAGATAATGATTTCCGGAAAAGTTACAATTTTTAGTCACCTTAGGATTTTAAATTTATTTTCATAAGATCATAATAGAGTTCTGAGAAATGCACCACTTGATATGAAGTTGAAAAGAATATACAAACATCCTTAACGTTTTAAAGAACACATATGTGAAAGACACACTTCGACTGTAAACCTGTTAGTGTAAAACATTATGGCTGTATGGGTTAACCATTTTATTTATGGTAAAAAATTTTTAGTAATTTTAAGTTTTATTAATTATTAATATTTAGAAATAATACAATCAATATTTAATTTATGAATAAATATATATCATGATTTTTTTTTTATTTAATGGAAACTCGTGAACATTATATTGGTAAATTTTACTATCTTAAATATAATAACACATTTTTTTAGTTTTAATATTAAAAGTTTTTCTTTTTGGTTTAATACTTTCTTTTTGAATTTCCAGGAAGATCTGTGGTTGGGAAACGGGGAGAAATGGTGGTCACAATTCCATCTCCATCTTTTCCTATTTACTTATGGAAAGACAAAAATAATACGAAGTTAAATGAAACTTATTTTTCTAAATATAAAGGCAAGTAGTATAGTAACTACTACGATTTAAAGTATTTAATTTACAATTTGACTTGATATGCCATCTTAAATTAATAAATAAAAATGTAAATTCTCTTAAACTAAATAAATATTTTATAATTTATAAATAAAAAGATATAATGAGTGTTCCTTCATTTAATTGTTTGTCGGCAATTATATTAAAATATAATATCATTATTTTATGAAATTATTGTATTATAACATCCATTTAAATTTGTTAGCAAAATAGGTTTTTGGAACAGAAATTTCTGTCATTGAAAATATTTAAACAGTTCTCTAAAAAATAAGATTATCGTTCATTTTTGTGCTCTATTATGCTTATCTCTGTTTCACGTGGAATTTGAATGATTTTCTTTACATAAAAAGATAGTTTACGCGGTTATAAGTAGATTCTTTTGTTTGCTTGAACTTATGAAAATAACAGCTAAGTATATAATTCTTACTTTTACATATTTGTCATTTACACATAGTTGAATGTTTTATTTTGGGAAGAAAATATGAAATACTCTTGATTTAGTCAATTTCGTATATTACAAATGCTAGCTGTTCATTGAAATTTATAACTAGGTTGTATCTGAAAATTCTTGAAAGCAAAAAAAATAAATTCAGAATTGCAAAAAAGTATATTAAATGAAAACATAAATTATTTTTAATTGCCCTTTACATAGAAATTCTTAATGTTCAGAATAACTAATTCCATATGATACTATTGATACTTGTCATCTTTAAGTATAGATTAACTATTATGAACTAAATACAATTATTCAATTTTTAAATAATTTAGATGCGTTATGTCATCAAATGATTTTTATATTATTTAAGCACAGGAAAAAGTACTTTTTATACTTAGATGTTTTATTATAAAATAAATATCAATAAACTTGTATAATTTAATTTCATGATGATGAAACCCGTTTTCTATCCAGGTGTTTGGAGGCAGAGTGACGAAGGCTGGATTAATCCTAGAACCAAAGGGATTGTTGTGATAGGTAGAAGGTGAGTAAACGATATTAACTTCTAAACATGAAAGTAAGCAGTTCTTTTGTTTTCAAAGTAAAGTAAAATTTCATTTTTTATCGACACCGGATATTTCAAAAGTTCTGTACAAAAGTAAAACAGAATAAAAAAAAATAACTATGGGTTGAAGAGACATGTAGTTCGCAAATTAATTTTCGCAGTAATAAGTAATTTTGTAGTTTTTTTTTTGTAACATGATATATATTAATTCCATAAGTAATAAAAAATTAAGTTCAAAATTTTAACTATAGAGGGCGCTACTGTATGAAAGTTATATGTGCATACTTCTCACACAATGGAAAATTTGGATCTAAAAACATAATTGGATACTTTATATACATATTTGATACTCAAAAATAATTTCGGTATATGATGCTAGTGTGATTAAAAGAAGGCAAATGGTATCTATTCATATTTTCGATTTTTCATCTGGCTTTATACGATGTGAGTCAGACACACGTGCAACTACAGTTTGGAACAACAGTAGAATAATACAGTAGAATAATAAATTCACAGTAGAATAATAAATTCACAGTATCCATAGAAAATCTAACATGTTCAGAAACTGTTTCCAGTGGATGAACCAAAACATGGAGTATTTACACGATAAACCTTTTCAAAAATGGAGAAAGATCACACTAAATTCATTAACATTTTATGGACAGATCATGTACATTTCTAGCTATATGCTAGAGTTATTCCTCAAAATGTTTGTATTCGGACTACTATCAATCTTTATGAGTACGATAAATCCCTTTGCAACTAAAAAAAATCACTGTATGTTGTAAATTCACCATCATTCATAATTGGTCTCGTTGATTGAGGAATGTTGAGCTGAATTTAGGAACGTTGTGCCATTTGCCTGGAAGTTTGTACCATGTAAAATAATAGTGCCTGGTATTAAAATTTAATATTTTACACCATTTTGCTCCCTAATTTACATAAGAGCAATAAACTAGATACGACATTAATGATGTTTACTAAGTCAGGTGATGGAATTACGACTATCAACGCTTCGCACCATTTGCTTCTTGAGCAGACATAAGACATGAATGGACTCTCAAATTCCCTACATGCCCCATCAAATTTCTCTT
Source organism: Caerostris darwini (assembly GCA_021605075.1). Taxonomy (NCBI): domain Eukaryota; kingdom Metazoa; phylum Arthropoda; class Arachnida; order Araneae; family Araneidae; genus Caerostris; species Caerostris darwini. Next base: position 377,214 of record BPLQ01008821.1, read on the forward strand.
TGTGGTATTACGTATAATCACAGGTCAATATAGGACATCCCTAGTTCTTGCCAGCACTGAAAGATACCATACGTCAAGAGGTAGCAGCCATTCCCATTGATATGCTGAATCGGGCATAACACTATGACTGCACTCAGAATTGGATTACGGTGGTGGTTATAATCAGGATTTGCAGTTGTAAGTCAAAATATAAATACCTTATTTCAGAATTATTGCGTCTCTTATGTTATCACTAGGAAGAAGCAGCAGAGTTCTTTATTTTTACAAATTTTTGAACAAATTCTTTTTCCTGTCGTACAAAATCCCGTACCACGGTGAATATTAATCTGCAAATTGCATATTTCTTCGATTAGTAAATATTTTTTCATCGCATTTTACTTCTGCACCAATCTATTAAATCACCCTCTATTTTCTCAAATGGGCTTTTTTTTAGGAAGCATAAATTAAGAAGAGTACATTGACTCATAAATGAAAGTTTTTGCTCTAATATCTAAACATAATTACAACATTACACAGTTAATGAAGTTATCCAAGGACAGATCGAAGACTTTGCTATGTTATAAATTTGAATTGCTATAAATTATTCTGATTTAATATTTTTTGCGTTAAATAATTTTAGTTCTTTTAATTTTTGTTTTTATCATGCATGATGTAATTTTTGAATAATTTTTAAAGCATTTGAATAGCATTTTTTCTATATTTTATTCTCATATAAGAATATTTTTACAGTGATGACACTATAAAACAAGATGGTGAAAGATTTTGCGCTGGCGATATTTATTTTGGGAGTAAGTAATTACATATTTTTCACAAAGTAAATCTGATTGGTCTTAAAAATTTAAAGCTGTTTCTTTGTATATATATTAATTTATTAAGAAATTTATCTAGTTAAATTTTTTTTTGCAAAGAATTTATTTTAATCTAAAATCGGCACTTATTTAATATTGATTTTAGGGCCGACACTCTCTTGGACTGTTTTGATTGTAACGTAGCTTGAGGAAGCAATAAAATGCTGTAGCAATTTCACTACTATTATTGTTTTCGTAAAAATTTTTTTATTACCAGATCGTATTAATGCTAAATTGATTCAACATATTTACCGTGAATTGCTCATGGTTCATTGTATGTATAAGTGCCACGTTGCTAATTTATAAGTTTATACATGTTATACATACTTGTGAGGTGCTTAGCAAAAAGTATCTATGGGAGGAAAGAAATAATTGCTCTTATCTGCTTTAAGATTTTCTTGCAACATTAATGCATACCCGTTTCGATTAGCTAAATATAAGAAAACGAAAAAAAAAAAAAAAAAAAAAAATCAAAATTAATTAATTTAGCTACGTTTAACAGGCTATTCATATAGTCAGTTTGGCCACGATAAAACATATTGTCAAAACACACATAAATCTACTGCTTTAAGTGATTTTTAAATGTCTCAAAACTGAGAGCGGCATAAAATTCAATTCAATTTTTAATCTCTTCTTCCAATAAGCAAATAAAATACATCCCCAAACTATCTAAGAGTGTTCAAAAAAGTGCCAAAAATGGGGCAGCTGCCCTGATGACGATCTTACTCCTCATCATGTCTTTGATTATTCAGCTGTTGTAGCCATCATTCATTGCCTGGACTATCTGTCGGAAGGGGATTTATACTGTTAATTGGAAATCAACACAGCCCACATTATTCGTTAGCACCACGTTATTTGATTTTCTTGTGCATTTCAGGGGATATAGCAACAACAACAACAACTATCTAAGATTCAATTCATGATTAAAGCATTCCAATTCAACAATATTAATTTAGAATTATTAAAAAAAGGATGTCATTGATAACCATGAATAACCAATTGGTATCCAAATGGTTTCACAGACATTTATGAATAAAGAATACTAATTTAGAATCATGAATTAAATGGCCATCAAAATATTTATAACAACTTTTAATCTTTGTAGTTGATGGAATGGAAGAGCTGCAAGATTACATCTGTGTGGGCCAAACTAGATGGGATAGTGATTCGAGGGCTGTGCTTTTTGTTAAACTGAAAAAGGACTATAAGTTTACTCCAGAACTAAGAGCAAAAATTGTTGAAACTATAAAAAGAGAAGTGTCTTTCGACTATGTTCCAAAATTGATATTAGACATACTTGACATACCAGTGAGTAAAATACAATTTGTTTCCAATGTATTTCCAATGATGTTTTTATAATGTTTTTACTGTTTATATGCTTGAAAAATTAAAAGTCCTAAGCAAGAAAATCTTTATAACGATACTATCACTAACAAGAATAAGTAAATATTTTTAAGAAATACAATTAATTTAATAAACCTGCGTGTCGAATGATTGTTTAGTATTTAGATATTGCTATAATAATTTAGATGGCACTATCACAGAGTAAAAGTGTAAGTTTGGGGAAGTTTCCTTTAAATTAAATCGAAAGTTTTAAATTTTGATAATTTTTATTTATATTTATCCTGAAACGAGTCTTGAATTAATAATATATATTGCACTAATAAAAATTGTTATTTAAAAATTTATATTTATTTATTCAATAATTAGACGAATAAGTACATTACAGCAAGTTATATTTCTACCAAAAACTAACTAAAAAAACTTTATACAAACTGAATTTGTTCAAATCTTATTTTAAATGTGTATAAATAATTTAAAAAACTGAAAGTTATTTATTAATAAAGAAAATTCGTTAATTATTTCTAAATTTTTCAACTCTTTAATAAAAATTAATTAGCACATAAAGAGTCAATTATATTCGATGCTGTATTTTTTCTTACACCCACAATTGTAAAAAACAAAAATCAATGGAAATGCTTAAGAAATTTATAATTCTTTTTATTACAGCAAATATAATTCTGAAAAAATTTTAATAGTACTGTTTCTACTTTTACAGATTTTTTAAATTTCATGATAATTGTTAATACTTTTTAATAACTATAACTAATATGCATTGAGAATTTTAAAATATGTTTCCAAAAATGTATTTTTGTCCACATGTATGTTTTAAAATATGTATTTGTACATTTTTTCCAGTACAATCTAAATCGCAAAAGGCTGGAGAGAGTAGTGAAGATTATTTTAGAAACGAATACCATACCAGAAGTTCAGAACATCAGAAATCCCTGAAAGCTTGCAATATTTTCTAGATATCCCTGAGATTGTAATGTACAATAAAAAATGACTTGTAATTTGTTCAGTAACATATTTGAATGCTGTATTTATAATTCATAATAAAGAGATATCAATAATATTCAATGTTTCTTTTGTAGTTTCTTTTTTTAATGTATTAGGGAAGAAGAGAAAGCTAATTTTTAAATTAGGAGTTTATTCTGAACCAAATTATTCACAACGAAAAAGGTAGTCAAAATTAGTAGGAGCTTGACTTGTGGTCTAATGGTAACGTGCCTAGCTACCGTGAAGATGGGATAAGATTTGAAACTGTCTGGTGCAGTCGCTACTTAAAAAAATTAAGAGATTCGACAACGATTATGACAGTATATGTAAGTGTCCTATGTCGGCAATCAGTCTATCTGGTGCCATTTTCCCAGGAGATCTCCCATTCATAAGAGATACATTTTAGAAAGAAAAAGTTAGTTATGTATGGTTAATTTCATTTTTACAATTTTAATGCAATAGACAATCGTAATAAAGAGAATTTATAAATTCTCAGAAATTCTTTTACAGATTCTCAGAACCTTAAGTATATTCAGATTCTGAATAAAAATAGAATTAACAATGTTTAGTCTTCCTTAAATTTATCCACACATCATCCCCGCATTCAAGACTATGTTGTCCTCTACCAATTAAAAAGATAAGGGATCACCCTTAACTTTTATCAAATCATTTATCAATAAAATATCAAATATTTAATTGGAAAGAAAAACTTCCAGTTATGTAATTGTAGGAATATATTGGATCTTTAGATGAAATACATGATATGTTGCTACATATTTAAATGATCTAAACGCAATTGAAACGAAAGAGGCACAATGTATAAGTAATATACAATGATTACATGACAATATGGTATAGTATGGTATACAAATATTATAACAGTATTCAGTCTATAGAGCATAAAATAAAGGAATATTATTGTTTGAAGTGAAAGAATGTGTGTAGAAAATTCAGTTAATATATCAGGAGTAATGGTTTCTTATGGAGATTGATTGTTTTTGTTTTCATAAAATTTATTGAATTGATGTTTTACTATCTCATTCATTAGTTGCTTAGTTATATTTCTCAGCTAATGAGTGTAAAATTATCTAGAGAGGATTTAATGATGTTGTGATTCTGTTACAGAACAAGTGGTTGTACAATATGTTACACCGCAGGAGTAACAATTATCTTCTAAAAGTTTAAATATTATGCTGTCAATGACACTATAACTATTGCAAATATAATTTCTTTCGAAATAATAATAATTATTATTTTTTTTTAAATTTACCCTCTATTGCTGTGGTTCTAGTCTTGTTGCAAGTTCACTTTTTGACAATTATATTATCAGCATTAAAAAACTTTAGAGAATAGAATTAAATAATAATTAATATTATATAAAATATTAATTATTATTATTAATACATCACTAGAAATTAATGCACTTAGAGAAAGAGAAAAAAGTTATGGACAAACAATTCAGAGAGATAAAACAAATACAAATATTTAAATAAATCTATAAGTCTATGAAAATTTTTATAAATTTTATATTTGTTTTGCATCAAATCGAAATTAAATATAATTAAACTTAATGTTTCTTAGCGAACATGTAGTTTAATATAATAAATGATCTAGATTTATTTTTGCATTTCAAATGTAATAAATTTTTCTCATGTTTTTGAAAATATTTAGTTTATTTAATACTTTAAATAGTATGTTAGGTTCCAATCTTAAGGTATTTCAATTTCATGAAATTTGTATTTCATAAATAAATATTACATCAATACAAATACAATAATTTTCCTGAATTATTTATTGTTTGATTAAAAGAAGAATTATAGAAGAGAATGTTCAGAAATATTATAAAATAATTATACCTATTTTTTAATAATTTAATAAATAGAATATATTTCAAAAACTATCAACTTTGAATTTTTTTTTATTATACTAATCACTTCGAAACATAATTCATATTAATGCAGCTGTGAATTATTATTCCTCGAGTAATGAATAATATTCAACTTATAGATATTCCAAATTAAAGGTAACTATTTACTTTCCGATTTAGAGGTAATTATATATATATAGATTTATATATATATTCAGTTACCTTTTATATTGATAAATTTGGTAAAGTTTTTATGCCATTTTTTTTGTTGTAATGATAAATTGGGTAATTAAATTAAATTCTATGTGGATATGTGTTAGGCATCTTTAAATTTACTTTTTAATTTAAAGTTGCTAATTAAATTCCTATTTTAAGACGATGAATTAGAAATATTAGAAACAGAGATCGTAATTTTTAATACCTTTTTTCTTAATTAGTTTCAAAATCTTAAATGTTCTGTTAGAAATACAATAGAATGGTAAAAATTGTATTCTAAGGAATATGTTTATACGAGTAAAGTTTTTTATAGGGGCAAAATCTGCATTGCTGTCTGAGTCGATGTAAACTTCAAGCATTCCGCCGAGTCGTTGACTCATGATATTCTATTTATGTAATGCTTCTTATCCATTGAGTCGAGTCAAATAAATCTCAAAGGCAAAGTTTCATTGAAATTTATTGCATTTGATTCATGTACAATTAGCAATTATACATCGCTTTGTGAAAATATCCATCAAAACAATATAAAAAAATTCAAAGCTCTGAAGCGAATTAAAAGTATTAATTTTAAAGGCATATTGTAAACATTTAAGTCCTCCAGTTTATGTGTTTTTTTTATCAAGTACTATTAAAAAACTCAGAAAATAACCATTGGATAAACAATATGTAGCCAACGGTCTCCAAAGTTTGAAAGTATCACCATTGTTGTCCTGGGGGGATGGCTCTCTTATATCTTTATGTGAATTAAGAACATCTATTTTTTTTTCTTTTCATTTTGAAGAGACATTTTAGTTAACAAAATATAGCAATGTTATATAAATTTATCAAATGAACAAATCTGGTTATTATTTTAAACTTCAAATATAAATTCTAATGAAATACGGAGCAAAATGTTTAATATAATATTAATTACATTTTTATTGCATAATATAACATCAAAATTACATGTAAGAGGCTGAGTAAATAAATATTTCTAAAGTCACATAAGATAAATTATATTTGAAATGAATGTAATATAATTAGTAGGAATATAGAATGAAAAAATAAATATAAAAACGTTAGTACATTAAAAAATACCTCATAAATAAAGAAGAAAGTAACTTAAAGGAATAAAATAGTTAAAACTGAGCTGACATAGTATCGTTTTCGAAATCAAATGTTTAATAAGGATTGCTATCATAAAATAGAAACGATTGCACGAAATATTATTATAATATTCATTATTACAATAATTACAGATAACTGTTTGCATGATGCTCTGATATAATTAATAAACTCTTTTTATATAAATTTTAGATTAAATAATTTTATGAATTTTTGTCTTATATAAATTTAAGGAACTTAATTTATTTATATAAAACAGCAATGAATATATAACACAGTAAATTTGAAACAAAATAATAATTGCTGTATTTCAATTTATAAAGTTAATAGTTGCATTTATAAAGCATTATTTTTTGCATTATTTAATAGAAGGCAAGTAAAAAAAATTTAAATCTTTGATTTCCTTTATTTTATTTATTTCATATGAGCAGCAATTCAGAAAAGCAAAATAATAATAATAATAATTATATATATATATATTTGAAGTTTCGAATGAAAAGATTTCAAATATTTAGTTAGTTATATATTTTTTTAAATATAGCATCTTTAAATATTATTCTTAATATTTCTTTTTTCGCAATTTTTGTGGTGCCTTACGGCGGGTTTTTGAGTAGTATTTTTCGAACATATGATTAATGTTATATGTTACAATAAATAATAAATGATGACAATATATGATTTAATGTTAATAATCATAAATTTTATATAAAAATATAATATCATAGCACAAAATTTATCATAATCATATTAAAATCATATATTAATTAATAATATATGATTTAATGTTACAATAAATGAGGCGGATGACAATAAATGGCAGATTTTAATGTTACTATAAACGGTACTGTTTAATATTACAGGAAGAGATAAGGTTTAGTATTGCAATAAAGGATACTATTTAAATTTTGCAGTAAAAGATAAGGGTAAGTATGGTTTTATATTAAAATTGTGATACGGTTCAATAATACAATAAAAGAATAAGATTTAAAGTTACATGAACGGAACGAGTTAATATTACAGTCAATAGTAGGTTTTAGTGATGGTTAATACAATATTAAAAATAATATTACTAAATAGAATAAAATATTTAAAGTTCATATAAGAAGGAGCTCTTTATTTTTATTATAAATGCGTTTTGTAATAAACATTTAATCAATGTACTTCCATAACTAACTCAATTAAAATAATTTTAATAAAAACTAAAGCTAAAAAGTCGTGCCCACGACTTTGCATAGCAAGAGAGATTAATAATAATAAAAAAAACAGAGAATTCTTTAGTAAGATTTTCTTTTCTTTCATAATGCATTTTTAAAAATGTTACAAAATTGTTACAGTCACATTGATATTTTATATTGTTAAAAATTCTTATTCCATCAAATGCATACATTTAAAAAAAAGAATAACTCACAGGCTGTCAAAACCCTTCTATATGTGATACACCTGTCAGCTACTTTAACTGACGTTACTTCAATATGATAACACTGAAACATCTGAAAATGCACCACGTCCTTGAAATAGAACAATGTCGTTTAGTGTTATATATCCAATTGAGGTTCCCTTTTCGTCCCTCTCATTTTTTATTTTGTGTTCAAGCCTCAAAAAAGTAGGAAATGCGTGATTTGTATAATAATTGTGGTAAGAACACATATTTTTTCATTAAAAAATGCTGTTTTGACAACTCATTAAAAAAAGTTTTTGAATATCTACTTTAAATAAAGGTTCCCAGTTAAAATTTATTTAATTTAATGGTTTATATGTATATAGTGTTTCTTCTTTATACCTCCAATTAATTTTAATATATTACTCAGTCTAATAATCATTGACGGCAATAATAATAACAGCTGCATTGTAATTTTTACACATTTTCCATTTTTATAGTTATTTTCTGTTTTTTACAATTTCTAAGTTTCTATTTTAAAAGTCCAGTTCCTAAAATTTTTTGCTGCATTGTAAAAATTATATATTACTATTGCATTATACATTCGTTAAAAAGTTGTGTATTATGGAATATGAACTTTTAAAATTATGTATTGTGTATCTGTAAAAAGCTACGTGAAATAAATGATGAACAAAGCAAATAGTTTTAAAAATAATATTGCCTAACATTAATATTGTGAGGTTAAATGAAAATCAATCTTTACATACTAGAGTAATTTTTTTTAAATTTTTTAATTAATTCATTACATTTGCTTTTGCACTAGTCATATTAAAAAAGAAATATTTCCATGCTTTTTGGTCTTCTTTTTTCATTACGTTAAACTTTATTATAACCTCAATTTTATTTTACGTTGTTTGATTTCTAATAGTGATTTATGAACGGAATAATATGTATCAAAATGTCGAAGTATTTCAATTTTAGAACCCAAAAACCTATTTAATTAAATCTCTAATATTTCTTATATCTATCTTTCTTATTATATATATATTATTTAATATATCTATAATCTCTAGCTAATCCAATAAAATTGTTTTTAAGTTTCTTTTAATACCAGAAAAATTAAATGTCGTGGATTTGGCTAAGTTTAATAAAGCTATGATGAATTAAAGTAGCATTTGTAAACAAATTGCTTGAAAGTAAATAGATTATTTGTTGCACAAATTGCAAAGCAAGAACTTCTAAACTGACTAAATATCGACAATTTACCACAAATTAATTATTTGTACATCTATTTGAAATGACAAAGCAACCTCGTTTACTATTTATCTAATAGTTTGATTGAAAAGTTTTATTGATAAATTTTTAGTTTAAAATACAAAGTCATCAAGGAAAATGAGTTGCATGAAAATAATTACATTTTAAGAATTGAAAAGTACACTTATGACATACTTAAATTTACGTCATATGTGATGTCATATAGTCTGTCAATTTTAAGTTATTTTATAAAATTCTTAAACAGTTAAAATGTTTTAGCACACCCAAAAAAATTGAACCTTAGCATACAAATGACTTTCTTGTAACTTATTTGGATCCATAATATTATTTGTAGATTTTAGCATGGATAAAAAGATAAAAAGCTTCTCTATTTATATTACACAATCAGAAAGACAACATCATCTAGATTTACACAGAATGATGCTAAGAATTAAATTAAAAAACAATTTTATAATGAAAATGTTTATATAAAAATGGTCTATCAGGTGTTTATCATGAACCACAGGTATGTTTGGTCTGATATTTATGGCAATAATTTAGATTATGACACACTCAAAGTTTTTATTATACAAAATAAAAATTTATAAGGAGACATGTAAAATTGGACAATAAGGTTAGACACCATTAAAGGAGACATGTAAGTTTGTAAGTCCTAAAATAATTCATTAAAATTATTATTTTTAAGACGACGATTAAATAAGTGGATCAATAACTAGCAAATTTCCGTTGCAAATATAAATTAAATTCAACTAAATAGATTTGAAAAGCTTCCCCTATTTTAATACTTTAATGTCAATTCGATAAACGATATTAAGTGCATAACTTTTATAAATGAATTAACCACAGACAACAGTAATAAAAACAAAGAATTGAAAAATATTGCCAAAGTCATTGTTTTGATTAAGTATAGTTCATATTAAAATATATAATATGTATTTTAATATATTTTAAATATATAATATATAATTGTGGCTTAGAAATTAAATGAAGTTAGCAAAATCATAATTTTGAAATATACATTTTTATGAAAAGTCTGAGTAATATTTCGACATTTTATAACAATAATTTCGTAATTAACTCACATTTTGTTCATTTTAAGAAATCATTCAAAATTCGTAGATCATTTTATATTTGAAAACGCACACAATTTTAGCACTTTTAAAATAAAAAAAAAAATGTAGGATTTATTAGTTTTTGATTTAATCAAGATTATGTAAAATCACTCATTTACATAATCGAATAAAAATACAAATTAATTCATTAATACTAAAATTAATGCATATTTGCATGAGCAACAAAATATTAGAATCCTTCAAAATTTTTAAGTTTAAGTAAATGCATCAAATGATATGAATCAATAAATTAATACAAAATCAAGAATAGGAAATACGAAGAGATATCAATTATTTCTATACAACTTTGTAGCAATTAGTTTTGCTATACAATTTTAATTTTTATTTAATTAATTATTATTTTTAAATATAAAGGAGAGTTGTAAAGAAAATCAATTGTGAGATATTCGTAAAACTATAAAAAATACGTATAAATTTTTTGCTTTGTGTATATGGTATTGCAGTTCGTATAGTAAAGTATTTTTACAGTCCTCAAAATTTATAAACATATTTATGCATTTAAAAGCAAATATAATTTAGAATTTGGATTGATTCACTTTAAAATGCTTTTAATATTAATATTTTTTATTCTATTATATATCTGTATATTAGGGGCCTGAATGGCCGAGTGGCTAGCGCTCTTGCGCTCGGTACCCCAGGTTTCGGGTTCGAGTCCCGGCGGTGTCATGGATGTATGTAGTGGTTCGGAATCCACTTTAAACCGTACGTCCCAGTCTAATATGAGCGTTGCGGGGGCATTGTTACTCCGCGTGCGGGGCTTATCTTCAAGTTACACGCGCCACCTGGGAAATGCCAAGTGAGTAACGTCTGTGCAGCGCTTGCCTTAAGGCATCCCAAGACCAAGCTGTCTAAGTGTTAGCCAGCTGCATTATAAAGAAAAAAATATCTGTATATTATATATGGAATGTTAAAATATTGAAATTGCCCATCGAATAAAAAGTATTGATTCAAGAAAATATTATTTTGTAAAAAGTACATACTAAAAACACGTTTATGCATTTATTTTTTTTACATTTAAGAAACTGCACCTTTCTGAACAGTGGAATAACAAATATAATTCTGATGGTATTAAGTTAATTATTAAATAATATTTTTAATACATTTATGAATGCGGTTTGAATGTAAATAAGAAATAATATAAATGTTAAATATGACGTATTTCCTTATTTACTTTGTTTCACATTTAAAAAAAAAGTGCATTTCACGCAACAAATAAGTGTTCTTCAAAATTTCAATTGCTTTCAAATATATTTCTTCAGGTGCATTAAAAATAAACCACATGTCTTTGAAAAATATCACATTGTTCGTTAAAATCATTGCTTTAAAATATCAATCAATCCATTCAACCTTCAACATGTCAATCTGATCTATCTTATGTATTTATACCTTATCGAAGTATACTAGCTGCCTGGTTATCGCTAGCTCCTTTCGTAAATCGGAAAAGATGTTTCGTTTTTCTAATGGAGGAGGTAAGACAAATGTGTGAAATTAAAACATATTTTACAAAACGCAAACTAGCATACATCTATATGTACGTAATAAAAATTTCATTATTTAATTTCCTCAAAAGCGCAACAGCCCCAAGATGGGCCAAGGCCGTATGCTAGATGTCATTAGATGCTTTCTTCAGATTCATTAGATGTTTTTTTTTACCAGATAGGGTTGTCAGCCCAACGGCTGACGCTCTACAATCATGTTAGACAAGGGCTTAAGGTTTAAAGTGGATTACTTTTACTTTCAAATATTTTTTTATGCATTTCTTATCCACAATTATTGTTTTTTATTCTTAAAATCTTATATTCACAATTACTTTTTTTATTTTTAAAATCTTATCCACAATTACTTTTTTTATTCTTAAAATATCTGTGTATTTCATTAGCCTTAAAATTTCAACTTTTATTGAAAAAAATATTTTGGCTGAGAATTTATGAAATTATTTTAAACAAAAGGATAAAGCGAAAAGAAATCCACTGATCACATTCAGTGGTTTTTTTAATTCACATTAGAAGTGCCAAATTTTTTAAATGTATAATTTATGGATTAAAAGCTTTAGTTAAAATATTTTCTGACTTGCTTAGATTTTTTAATAATCAGGTTAAATTGTCTCTATGAATTTTCCAGAAATTTATTCTTTTCGACGCAATGATTATGTATTTGGCTTTTACTCATTGAATTTGATAATTCTGTAATAGTTTTGTAGGTTTATGCGACAAGTTGACTTAAATAGCAGTTGCAAAAATGTATTGGTTATATCAATATACAAAAGCACATTGAGATCTGCGAAATAGTATAAATTACTGAAAATATAATATATTTAATGCCTTAATTAAAATATTTCTGTGTTATTTTTAGCGCATTTGACAAAAAATGGCTTCGTAGACATATTGGAAAACAATCCCATTGTGGTCTGGGACAAGAAAGTGCCCAACACAGAACTCGAAAAATTCAAGAATATTGTTGAAAAGAAATATGGCAAAAACTTTGGTAAGTCATCAATTGTTTGATAATACATGTTATCCATTCATTAAACATTTTTTTATTAATTTATGTTAAACTTAATATCAAGAAATTAATAACATTGAATTACTAGGCTGTAATATGAAAATTAAGTCTTGAAATCTCATTAATAAATTTACATGGTGCTTTCATGGATTTCAAAGTTTCAACATTATAAATAAGTTAAATTTAAAGTATTATATTATTAATATTTTGTCCAAAACCCAGTATAATAAAATCACCAATTATTATTTACAGATTCTTACTGGGATTTGCATAAGTGGTCAATTGAAAATTATACAGATTTCTGGAGAGAAATATGGAACTATTTTGACGTTGTCGCTTCAAAACCGTTCGATGAGGTAAATTTTTGATAAAGCAAATCACAATGAAATAATCAGTAATTTGATATTTTATGGATAAATAAAACATTTGATGATTGATTAATATTTTTTTTTCATTCTTCTTAATATTTTCTGCAAAATTTTGCCATTCTTTAATTTCCAATCTACTGAGATCTATTATTTAGTTATGGTCTGACTAATTGTCTCACCGAAATTTTTATTTATATTCTTTCTTTCTTTCATACATTATTAATCACATAATGTAATCATTTAACTCGAAAATATGAAATTAAGATATTTACATATATATATATATATTTATTTACATACATATATAAAATACATAATTAAGTTGGCAATTTTTTTGATTAATAAATAATTTCCAATTTATACCTAAATCTTTAATTTTGGCAGGTATTGGTCAAGACAGGAAGTGGGTTTTTAGATAATGAATGGTTCAGTGGAGCCAGACTGAATTTTGCTGAAAATCTTATGAGGATAAGAGATAATAGGATTGCTCTAATGTGTTTAGGTAATTATAGTTCCTCTTTACTCATATAATTTTTTAAAAAAATGGTAATATTTCGGCAATTTTAATTGTTTAGTCAATAACTCAATTTTTATTGTTAAGTATGAATTTCATAAAAAATTTATTTACAAAATATTTCTGAAATTGAAATTTTAATTATCATAATTTATTGACTACTTAGATTATTTAATAAAAAAAACTTACAATTTCTTGATGAGGATTGTCGTCTTTGAGTGTAATCTGTGGACTTTATTGCAGAAGTTTAATAAAAATCAGTTGTTAAAAACTAGCGGTTAAATATGCTATTTGAAAAAAAACTGTATCAAGAAAAAAAAAGTCCTAAAACTCTAAAAAAAAAACCCGAAACAATCTTCTAAGTAAAAAAAAAAAAAAAACGGTTGTAAAGGAACAGGACTTAAATAAAAGTTAACAAAATGCGAACTGCATTCAACATTAAATGAAAAAAGCTTTGAATTTAGTTATATAAGAATTGAAATTAAGAATCAATCTAATTAATTAATCATAACAATTAATCATTAATAATAATAACCAAGAATTTGAATTCGCTTCATAAAAGGACAAATTTATTTCGTTTTCATCAAAGTTCTAAAATACATTATTTCTTGCATATTTATTTTTAACTTATAACATCTATTTTTTATATAATTGTAACATTAAAAACTCTCTTTAAGACAAAGAAAATTTTTAGTTTCATGACAGTTTTATAAAAGCAAAACTATATCGATATTTAAAAAAGAGCTGTGTTGATACTTTATAAAGCGACACAAAACTGCCACTAATTATATGAGATTTTATTTTCGACCAGAAAAGTACGTCAGAGAGTTAGTTACACGATCTTTTAATTATAAGTAGGAATTACAGTACTTTTCATTCTTGAATATGTTTCTTTTAGATGAGTTGGGAAACGAAGACTCAGTAACATTTGCAGAAATGTTCGAAGAGGTTAGACTGTATGCTGCAGCATTTAGAAAGCAAGGTCTCACAGTAGGAGACAGAGTAGCTTGTATGTATAAATTTCTTATTTTTCAACAATATAAATTATGCATTAAGTTAATTAAAATTATTACATTCTGTATTACATTTTGACAAAGAAAAAATTAAATTAACAGCTTCAGTAGAAATAAAAATATTGCTTACATGAGTGACTTGAAATAAAATGTTAAAACCATTAATAACAGAACGTGATAAAGCAAAAAAAAAAAAAAAAAAAAAAGAGTAGATTTGATCTCTGTGGTTCATAATTAGATGTTAGTGAGCAAGCTCAGAGAGATTACAAACTCGAATAAGAAATAAATCAGTATTTATCAGTAATATTTTTCCCATGAATGAATGCAATGTGTTGATAGTAGTATCAATCTTATATGTAATGACCAATAGAAACGTCAGGGGGTTTTTATTTTGCATTGAATTTTCACTCAAGAAAAACAATTATATTTGAATAGGACAGTAATAATTTTAATAAAATCTAAAAACAACTTCTATTTAATAAAGAATTTTATAATTTCATGTATTATGATAAAAGAACATTCTAATTTTATGATAATATATCAATTTTTTTAATAAAACTGATTTACTTTATTTTTTATTTTATTTTGTGATTTTATAAACAATGTATAATGTAAAGAATTCCTGATCTAAGTGGTATCTTGGTATTAATCTCTTCAAGACTCTTCAGCTTATCTAAGCTCTCTTCAAACTTATTTATTTATTTTATAATTTAAATCATTCTAGCTTAAAAAGCAAAGTATGATGGATAACAAACAAAATAATCTAATAGTAAAATAAAATCAATCTTTTGTTAGAACTAATAAAATTTTATTCTACAATTCAAAACCTAATTGCATTACCCTGAAGAATTGAACAAAAATTTTTACTCGACGTCATAAGAAAAGATGTACAGAAAGAGCTGACTATATGATCTGATTGCTTTAAACTCTTTTTATTCATAAATGCTCAATTGTCAAGTACACAATATTTTTATGTGTATTGTTTTCCTTATTTCTTTAATCACTTCATTCTGACCATTAAAATGAACAAATCATAATTAAAAATTAAATTAATTGTTCTTCACTTTAAAATATTTGTCATAAAGAAGGTTGCATTCTTCATAGAGTAGAAATCCAAATTGAAAGTTTTATATGCAATAGGGATACGAATGAAAACATGATGAAAAACATACTTTAATGATGAATAGAAGAATGAAAATCATATTTGAACGATTTAATAAATAATAAATCTAAAAAAATAGGTATTAAATAAATTGTGAAAATTTTTTTGTGCTTTTCAATGAAATATTGCAATTTTTTTAATGAAATTGATGATATATTTCTTGCATTATATAGGTATCATGACGAACAGAAAAGAAGCGATGTTTGCCATGTTAGCTACAACGAGCATTGGTGCAATTTGGAGTGGACCTCTACCATTTCACGGAGCTCGCGTGAGTTAAATATTATTATCGATAATATTTATGTTATTGTAGAAATCACTGTACTAGTAAAATATTACTACCTTCTTTAAGTACTTAATTTTATTAAAAGAAATAATAGTATTACTTAATAAATAAAATTGCCAAAATGTTCAAATAATAATAATACATTATTTTATTAATTTAAATAAATTATTGATTTTATTCTATGCCATCTTCAAATGCTTTAAATTTTAAGTGTTTGCTAACTTTTATATTACGTGATTTCTCTTTAATAACAATTATTACAATTCGTACATAATTATACACTTTTATTTAAAAAAATTAAAAAACGCACTTCAAAAACATTTTCTTTTCATAATTTATAACTACAATATTTGCATGGTAGTATTATACTTAAATTAATTATTAATTGCCAACAAAATTTAGAAAATGAAAATTATCAATTGATCTTTCTGTTAAATTTAATACCTTTAAAATTTTTCACAAAATTTATCTGTATTGTTCTTTTATAAATTATCAAAAAACCAAAAATTTGTAAAAATTTTAAAACTGTAATATATGTAATGTAACTGTAATATATGTAACTGTAAAATATGTAAACCGAATTTTACCTCCATAAAATATTTTGCTTTAAAAATCTTAAATCTTATTTATAATTCAATAGTTTATAATGCATATGTTATTATAACGTCCTGTAAAATAATTCATAAAGTGTGAATGCATATTATTAAAGCTACTTATAATTTATAAAAAATTTGTTTATACTTAATGCATATATCTAAGTATCTAATACAAAGAAATAAAAAGGTAGTTTTCAAAATGAAACAAATTTTCATTTTTTTTTATCAATTTTCATTATTATTATTTTCCCATTTTAGCATTATTTTCTATATAATGCACATTTATATTTTATATATGTTCAAACATTTTCTCCTATTTATGCTCTAGCTTTCAAAGATTTGAATAGATTTCATTTTATGTGCCTCTATTTTTCATAAAAACAAAATAAATGAAAAAATATAGCTAATAATAAATTAAATAAAAGAAATCTTTTGTAGAAAAAAAACGCTTTTTAATTACTTAATCAATCATAAACTTTTAATTTAATGCAATATTTAACAATCTATACAATAATTGCTTATGCACCTTTGATGAAAAATTTTGTTAATATAATAATTTATAAAAAATATTTAATTAAACTAGAATCTATTTTTGACAACACAATATTATCTGCTAAAACGTCTGATATTTTGCAGGCAATATCAAACTTAGTGAAATTTGTGGATCCAAAGATAATATTTGCGTTAGATCATTTTCAAGATGAAGGAGAAGAAATTGATAATTTTGACAAACTAGTTGAAGCAGCTAAAGGTAAGTAACAAAATCTAAAATCGTTTAAATAGTTGACATTCTTTAAACTTTTATTTACTTATTTATAATAGAATACTGAAGTAGATGTATAATGAAAACTTATTTAATCAGTTATAAAATTCTAAATTATAGTATTATTAAAATATTCCTGTTTACTATATGTATGCCTATTAATATATAAGCATCGAATCCCTACATTAGTAATACAAAAAAAAAACGGTTTTAAAGTCCTTAATTTAATGCACGAAATCTGTCACAATAAATTTTGACGTGTAATACTTTAAAACATAATAGTTAAAATAGTTAAAAAAATATTTTCAGTGATCAGTATAAATAAAATAACTACATCAAGCATTAATAAAATACTAAAGACATACTAAAATTAAGATGGACATGCTACAATAAGGCAGATGGGAAAAATAAAATGCATATAATTCAGAAAGAATATATATTACGATATGGAAATATTTTCTGGGACAGTATATGTTATATTATATCAGTCTACGGAACATAGCATAACAAAATGTTATTATTTATATAGAAATTGTATAGATAATATGTATGTAATGTATGTATAGACAAATAAATATTAAAATAACCTAAACAACCACAAAAAAACCCCACCTCATTTATTTAACCAACTTTAAAAAATAGAATTATAATAGCTAACTATTGTTTCAATTTAGTTTGGGATAGTAATACATATTCAATAATAAAATAATATTTTTTTATTTAGATAAAATTTCTTTAAAATTATTTCAGTTTTTAATAATATTTAGAAACAATTGTTAATAAATAAACTATGACTATACAGCGAAGTATTTTTTATAGAAGAAAAGGAAATAAATGATACACCACTAAAAATTTCACTATTCAAATGTGGATTAATACATATTAATGATTGCAGAAATAATTCATGAAATTAAATATTATTTTGGAACTAGTATGTTTCCCATACAAAAAAAATTAATTTAACATATTAATTTAGTTAACTAACAAATTCAATCAATTTTATAAGATTTATTAGTAATTTCAGAAAGATTTAAATTTGAAAATATATATGTAATCGATGATATATTAATTTAAAATTGAGTCGTAAGAGATTTTCTATCTGTTAATATTTAAATTATATTTACTTTAAAATACTTTTACCTCATTATTTCATGAATCTGTTAAAATACGATAGAAAAATAATAAAATGAAAAAAAAATTCTAAATACAATTAAGTTTTTCTTTAGAGTAAATTAATTGTAGCTAGCTAACTATTTTAATAATAAATTTTAATAATATCTTAAAAATACTTTCACCAAATATTTGTTTGTATTAACTATCTTTGACGTTTGCATATTTTTTTCAGCAACCCCAAATGTAAAAAAAGTTATTGTATTGGCTACTCGACAGCAGAGTATAAATCGTTTATCTGAAATCCCCAAAAGGTATATCAAATTAATCATATAAAAATAGAACAACTAAAATCAATATTAATATTAGTAAATTACAGCTGATATTAGTATGCCGTCTATTCTTCATTATTTTATTTGCTTGGATTTATTGTTTTTAATTCATAAGAAGCAACCATTGATGTTGATTTCAAATTTGGCTTACTCTGACTTTACAGCATTCACTAAATGGAACTGGTAACTCGAAACTCGCTATATAGCAGATTCACACAAACGTTCTTGTAGCCAATGGAAAGATTGTTTTACAACAAATTAAATATGCTTATCATTGGTGTCAACAATAGAAATATATATTCTGTTAGTTTGTCTGAGAAACAACCATAAATTTTTTTTTCAAATAAAGCGAAAATTTATTAAAAAAATATACTACAACGTTTAATATGAATGCTATAATATTTTGCATTGGCAATTATTTTTATTATAAAAAATCAACTATTAAAAAGATTGATGGGCATTTATTTACATCATATTATATTTCAAAACTATCATTGAACAATTCATGACTTTAAAATAAAATAAAATAAAATTCAATTTTGTATCTCTAAAATTAAAATTTTTATTTCCCTAGTCTCAATATTGAATGTTTTTAAGCATAATTTTTCCTACTTATTAGTGATTATTTATTATTAGTGATTTAGGATGAAACAATGATAAAGTATATGTATATTATATTTATATATTACTATAGTGACCAATCAATATTAATGTATTTAATAATATATTATTATAATAACATATGACAAGAATTAAATACCAATGACTATATATCACTTAAAAAATTTAATACTTGAATTAAAAATAACAAAATAATTATTTTATATAGATAAGATAATATAAATAAATTTTTCAAATTTTATTTGATTTAAAAGAGAAGCAATGATTAAATTTAAAATTTATCTGTCAACTTAATTAAATGCCTTTAATTGTATGCAATTTTATAATAAAGAAAAAAAAATATTTTAATCTTTACAGTATGCTGCTAGAAGATTTCCTTCAAAGTGGAAAACATTCTGACGGTACACTTCCAGAACTTGTATTCGAACAACTACCCTTCGATCATCCTATTGCTATTAACTTCACATCAGGAACTACCGGCCTTCCTAAAGGAGTCCTACATTCGGCTGGTGTAAGTTAATCTCATTTTTTATTTTTATGTAAAAATGAATGCTTTTTTCTTTAAGTAAGGAGAAAATTTTTTGTAAAAATCATTTTAATTTAATTTTCATATATTCCTGAATTATTATTTTTTCAGACGTTTATTGCTGTGCTTAGAGATTTCGGATTACATCTCAATTTAAGAAATGGTGATACTGTCTACACTTACTGTCCCGTAAGTAATGAAATACTTTTAAATATTATGTACTATTATTATTTATAGTATTATTATTATTATAAATATTATGAAATTAGACCTTTGTGTGTATATATATCTGCGTGTGTATCAAAGCAAAATTAGTATTTTAATTTAAGTTTAATAATATGTGAATTTCGAATAATATGAAGAAAAAAAATTCCTCAATGCAATTATTTACTTGCAATTATAAATAATTACTTGTTGTTTTTGCAAGTAATTGTTTTTTTATATATCAAGATACATCTAGGCTCTGAGAAACAACCTGGAAACAACAATAAAAATGTTTGCAAGCAAAGTGAAAATTTATAAAATAAATTAGTATACAGCGTTTAATATTAAAGCTAAAATACTTTTCAATGAAAAGTATTTTTATTTAAAAAAAAACATCTATTAAAAACTATTTAATCAGGTATCAGCTACTCATAATCTTTAAATATTTTAGTACATTATCCAACCTACATTTTCTTCATTTTTCAAAATCAGGATTCATCTTAATCATCATATACTCTTATGAATAATTTTTTTCTTATTTAATTATAATCATTCTTTAGTACTCTTATGATACTAATGTTATATTATAAAGTCTATATTTTTTACATTCTTTCAACTAATACAGAGTGTCCTATTTTATGATACAAGCACGATTTTAGTTATTTACTTTTTCATTAAATTTCATAATATGTGAATTGGGTATAATATGATACAAAATATTCCTCCGAGTAATTATTTATATGCAATAGTAAACAATTACTCTTTTTTTTTGTAAGTAATTGTTTTTTTACGTATCTAGATATATATTATCTTATATTTTAATATATTATACAACCTATTTCAAAACCTATCAAATCAGCCTATTTCAAAATCAGAATTTATCTTAATCATTACATCCTATTCTTATGAATTATTAATCCAATTAATTATAATCCAATTTAATATTATTTAATTATAATCCAATTTAATATTATTTAATTACTAGAAGACCCGGCCACGCGTTGCTGTGGCTTTCTTGTATTTCGTTCAATTATTAGATACTATAATTGGTATTGTTAAGGAAGTGATTGGTAAAGAATGATGAAAAGATCAAATTAAGCTTCAACGAATAGAAAATGTTTAATTTTTATTAATTTAATGAGTGAGGTAGATAATGTTGATTTTTAAGACTGTTTTATAATTATTTTACGTAATTTAATTTTTAATAATCATTACTTTCATTTAACTAAGAACTAAGCGATGAACAATATTTCTTGTTAGTCTGTCTTTCGTCAAAATAAATAAATTCAATGGTTTTCGAACACGTGAGCATGCAACATACAGCTGCCCATGGGAGAAACATGGATTCTGAGGTTAGATTTTTTTGGCGGTCTTTTACTGAGGATGATAATTGAAAAAATACTATACAATTAAAATAAAATCGGGATATAATAAGAAAAGACTTTAAAAAAAATTCACAATAAAATACAAATGCAAACGATTGTTTAAGGTACACGAACACCTTCGAAGGAATTTTTTTGAAATTTATCTTTGTACACATTTTTGGATTGAATGTATCTAAAAACTAATGATTTCACATAAAAAAATTTCATTATTATTATTTTTTTTAAATTTTTATAAGCTAAAATAAGGGTAAAAATGGCCAAAAATTGATACTGTTACAAAACCTGAAATCAAATCAATATTTTTTAAATTTCTAAGTTTGTATTTGTTTGTATTAACATTTTACAGTGATTAGTCCTCCGGTAAATTTATATCTTTATTATTTATTATTTTGTGCTAGTTTAAATGCTGTCGACATAAAATTCTTCAAAAATTTGCATGTAATTCCAAGTTTAACAATTAAAATAAAAAATATTTATGTACTATAATCATTTCAGAAGTCTATTCCCTGTAAATATTTATGAAAAATATAAATACAAAGTTTTGTAGCGTTTGGATCAAAATTACTTGTGTTATGGTGTTTCACATGAAAACAAAAAGCATAAAAATTCATTCTGGGAAAAAGCTAAAAACAACTTTTAATTAGATATATTACTTTTAAAAATGTTGTAAATATATTAAAATGCCATTGAATTATCAAGTTCATAGTCTTATTTATTAAAAAATATAGTTTTATTTTTCCTTAAAGCTGTAAATATTTTCTGAGCTTTGTTTTGAAAAAGTTAAAATTTGCTCGACAAAATTTTTTTTACAATTTCCTGCTGTCTGCAAAGCCTTTTTAATATGAAATGAACTGAATTTAAAATATTTAGCCTCTTTGCAAGTGTTTTGATTAAATATATTCAAAACCTTTGAATTTCACATAAAAATATCAACTTAAACTAATTTTTATACAATTTATTCTTTAAAATATGGATAAACATTGCAAAAATGTGATATTGTTGCAAAACTTGATAATTCAAAAATAAATAAAACATGAATAGTTTTTTCCTTTGCAAGTATTTTTATGCAGGGAATATCCTTATGTAGGTAATATACTGTTTTCAAATTTATATCTTAATTATTTATACATTTTTGTATGCTTAAAGTTTGTCGACACAAAATTTTTTTTAAATTTACAAAAATTCTTAGTTTAAAAACTGAAATAAAAATAATTTATGAATTTAGGTTAATTTCCATGTGCTATTCCTTTCATACATTTAAAAAAAAATTTTACATTAAGTTTCAAAGCATTTAGAATAGAAATATTAGTATTATTGTGTTTTGAATGAATACAAAATGCATAAAAATTCAAATAAGAAATAATTAAAACCAACTTTTAAATGTAAATAAAAACAAATGTACTTAAAAATGTTATTGAGCTTTAAATTCTCCTTTATTAATATAAACACTTATTTATTTGTTTTCTTTAAATAACTTCCAACTTAAAAGTACCATTTATCAATTTTTCTTCGACAATATTCAAATCACTCAAATTTATAACTCATATTCTTTGTTTTTCAAATAACAAAAGTTAAAAAAAAAAATGTCCTTGATTTTCAACTTGCAACTATTATAATACCTTTTATAAAATTTTAATGTTATCATTATATCAAATAAATGCAGAGTTTACTTCATTTTCACACTTTTCAAAAAATCCTTAAAATTCATCATATTTCTTTAAAATTATACTGTCTAAATTATATTATCTTGCACATCACATTTCATTTTAGAATTCTTAATCAAATAAAATACATGTTGACAAACTTTAAGCATAGAAAAGTTCAATGTTTTGATTCACAACTTTTCATTCCATATATTTTATTCAAATTCAAATTCAAACTTAGAAAATGAAAAAAATATTGATAATCAAATCGGGTAATACTTGCATACATTTGATTTATTTCGCATAGAAATAATATAAATTTCATACAATATAATTTTCACAAAATTTAAAGTAGTACATAAAACAATAATATTCAGAACATGAGAATTTTACGGTTATGTAGTACAGGCATCGAGACACGGCGCCATCTAAAAATAGTCATTATATTGTTCGAAAAATGAAGCTACGAATTCCTCTAATTGCAGTATTGCAACCCTAAAGAAATTGGCGGAAAATTGGCGAAAATTCAGGGTTCCAAGATTGGCGCCTTCCTCAATGCTAGATTTTAACCGATTTTGCATTTAAATACAAAAAAAATCTGAATAAAAACTATCCTATTTCTCAAGTTGGAACAAAACACACATTTAAAAAAAAAAAAAGTTAAAATCGGATGGTTAGTTACGGAGTTCATCGCGAACAAACATCGTGACACGGGAATTATATATAATAGATAATCCAATTTATTTTTTGGTACTCTTATAATACTAATGTTATTTGCCTATATTTTTTACAGTCTTTCACCTAATACAGGTTGTCATATTTTAATGATACAAGCATGGGTTTATTTATTTGCTTTTGGGGGCCTGATGGCCGAATGGCTAGCGCTCTGGCGTTCGGTACCACAGGTATCGGGTTCAAATCCCGGCTTTGCCCATGGGTGTTGTAGTGGTTCGGAATCCACTTTAAGCCGTAGGTCCCGGTCCTAATAGGATCGTAGAGCGCTGCGGGGGCATTGTTACTCCGCGTCCGTGGCTTACCATCAAGTTACACGCGCCTCCTGGGTAATGCAAAGTGAGTAACATCGGTGTAGCCCTTATGGCGAAAGATCACGGTCTATTTGCAAGCTGCATTAGAAGAAAAAAAAATTATTTGCTTTTTCATTAGTTGATGCTTTGAAATCCTTCATCAAAAATATATTTCAAGTTATTATACAACTTGAGCTGAAATAATTGCCTTTGAATGACTTTTGTTTTTGTTTTTTTAGGTCGGTTGGAGCGTGTGGGACAATCCAATCCCAAGTCTTGCTCTGGGGGTCAAGCTGTTTCTTTTCAGCGGAAGCGCCAAGTTCCCGAAGAAAGGTTTCACCTTGTGGGATTGCCTGTCCAAGTACAAATGCACTTACGCTTGCCTCACTCCTGCCTGTCTAGATTACCTAGAAAAGAATAACGTTGTTCCTCGTAAGTGAGAATATCCAATTAATGGGTATTCATTCAGTTACTCGTAAACCAAATTCTTACAAGATTGTTTTCAGAAAAATTGTATTTAAATTGATGCATTCAACAAAACATATTGCTTTGTCCACAGAGCCTGGAATGAATTTTGATAGCTTAAAAGTTGTTGCCTTGGGAGCCAGCCCCTCTAAGATAAGAAATTTTGAATTTTTGCACAACAGAGTCAATAAAAATCTTTTCGTTTCCAGTATTTACGGTAAGTATAAGCCTCAATAATTGATAATCATAATTCATTAATACATAATCATAATCATAATTCATTAATACATAATCATAATCATAATTCCTTAATACGTAATCATAATTATAATTCCTTATACATAATCAGAATTCCTTGTACGTAATCATAATTATATTTCTTTATACATAATCATAATTCCTTAATACGTAAGCATAATCATAATTCCATAATACGTAAGCATAATCATAATTCCATAATACGTAAGCATAATCATAATTCCTTAATACGTAAGCATAATCATAATTCCTTAATACGTAAGCATAATCATAATTCATTAATACATAATCATAATTCATTAATACATAATCATAATCATAATTCATTAATACATAATCATAATCATAATTCATTAATACATTTTTTTTGTAAATCTTTCCTTCATAAAAATACAACATAAAAAATAAAATAAAATATATCAAAAATAATAAAATTATTAGCGACATTTAAGGAACATTATAACTATTGGCATTGGTTACATTCATCACACTGAGAACAATTTCAACAATTGCATTTAGAGTACCTAAAAGCGTCTGCCATAAAATATTTTGTAAAAAATTCTGTTTAGATACTTTATTTATGCATTATTTTTTTACATTTAATTCTTATACAAACTTATTAATAAACAGTTTATTATTTCAGGAGCAACGGAAGTGTTTGGAGCATTTTCAGGATTCGATCTCAACCTACCCAGCTATTCCAGCGAATGTCAAGTGCCTTCATTAGGAGTTGATTTACATGTATTCGACGATTTTGGTAAATTTTAAATATCATAAAATTTACAATTTTTAAGGCATTATAGGTTTTTAGCAATTTTTGATCAAATCATTATAACTTACATTAAAAAAAAATTATGCCGGAGTTGGCTTGAAGAGAGTGCGTATAGATTTTGGTTTAACATTGCATGCTTCAGGCAGCATTTATTATAATTTGAATATCATATTTTAATCATCATACATTAATTTTTATATAAATTTCGCAATTTTTATGAAAATATACTTAGTTTTAATTGTACATTCGCAATTTTTCTGGTTTTTCTTTAATTTTTGAAATTAGTGTGTTTTTTAAAACACAAAACTGAAAAATAGTTGTCAGATTATTATGTGCTTAAATTATGAGGTAAATTGCAATAGTACTTTAACAAGCGTTAAGAATATAATATAAAAATTTATAATTTTTATTTCAGTTATATGTTTTAAGATTTATTTTAGAAATAAATCTTTTATCAGCATTTATATCAGTTTAATTTCAATTATATCATACTCTTTGTAAGCAGTTTAATTCATATTCTATTTTAGACCATAATTTAAATTGATTATTTACAATTATCTCTGGCAGATAACATAAAGAGCTCAACTGTTTATATTGGTACTTCAAAATTAAATTATTTTAAGCCGAATAAATCAAAAAAAAGTATATCAATAAATTGTAAAAATCAATAAAAAGTAAATTATTTTACAATAGTGAATTTAAATAATTTTCTATTGGGAAAAGAAAAAAAATTTTATCCAAAAAAGTAGAAAAATTGTTTTACAGATTAAAGTAAAAAATCTAGGTAATGTTTTATCAATTTTAAAATATATTTATTCAAATAAGTTGTTGTTTGTTGTCGATTATCATAACATAATTAGCTTTGAAGTGAGAGTTATACTCATTTAGGGAATAATATAATTTTAATAAAATTTCTAGTCACTTTATTTAGAATACTGAATAAAGTGTTGAAATTTCACTAATTTATTGTTAGTTTATTTTAATTTGATAGTCCTTTTATAAAATGAGTATTCAATAGGATAACCATAAATAATGCTATATGCTAATATTAAAATGAATTTCAGGAACATCTGTTGTTGGAAAGCGTGGGGAAATGGTCGTCACCACACCTACTCCGTCTTTTCCTGTTTACTTATGGAATGATAAAAACAACGCGAAATTAAAAGAAACATATTTTAGCAAATACGAAGGTATTTAGCCTTGCATATGCAATGCATTATCTGTCATTTGATAAGTAACATATTTTTTCGTGAACATTGTGTCTATTGTGTACTATCATAAGCATTGTGTACTTTAAGAAGTATGTCTATCCTTCAAGAGCAATTTTTTACATATATATCATTTTCAATTGCATGTAAATTATCAATCTGATCTTTTATATACTTATGATTTGCATGTGATAGATAATTTTACATAATCAATTCGATCCAATATGCATATTTTATTAAACTGAATTAATTGTGTTTATTACATAACAACTTCTTCCCACAAAACAATCATTCCTAAATAGTTCATTTATCATAAGTTCAAAAGATATACAAGATTAAAAGGTACTGCATTGCAAGATAATTTTAATCTCGCAGGGCTGAATAATATATCATTATTACTATATTACTACATAAATATAGAATTACACACTGAAGTGACAAAAGTCATGGGATAGCAATATGCAAATTTTCAGATGGCAGTAGCATCGCGTAGAACAGGTATAAATGCGCAGTGCTTTCGCAGAGCTTTCATTTCTGTTCAAGTTATTCATGTGAAGAGGTTTTGACGTGATGATGACCGCACGACGGGAATTAACAGACTTTGAACGCGGAATGTTAGTTGGAGCTAGACGCATGGGTCATGCCATTTCGGAAATCGTTAGGGAATTCAACATTCCCAGATCCACTGTGTCAAGAGTGTGCCGAGAGTATGAAATTTCAGGTATAACATCCCACCATGGACAGCGCAGTGGTCGACCGCCTGCACTTAACGACCGAGACCGGCGACGTCTGCAAAGAGTCGTAAATTCTAACAGATAAGCAACACTGCGTCATATAACCGCAGAAATCAATGTGGGACGTACAAGGGACTTGTCTGTTAGAACTGTGCGGAGAAATCTGGCTTTCTTGGGCTATTCCAGCAGAAGACCGACTCGAGTGCCTTTACGGACAGAACGACATCGCTTGCAGCGACTCTCGTGGGCACGTGAGCATATCGGTTGGTCCCTAGATGAATGGAAAACCGTGGCCTGGTCCGATGAGTCACGATTTCAGTTGGTAAGAGCTGATGGTAGGGTTCGAGCGTGGCGCAGACCCCACGAAGCCATGGACCCAAACTGTCAGCAAGGCACTGTTCAAGCTGGTGGTGGCTCCGTAATGGTGTGGGCTGTTTTTTCATGGCATGGACTTGGTCCTCTGGTGCGACAGGACCGAACATTGACTGGAAATGCTTATGTTCAGCTACTTGGAGATCACTTGCAGCCATTCATAGACTTCATGTACCCAAACAACGATGGTATTTTTATGGATGACAATGCGCCATGTCACCGGGCCACAACTGTTCGCAATTGATTTGAAGAACATTCTGGACAATTCCAACGAATGATTTGGCCACCTAGATCGCCCGACATGAATCCCATCGAGCATTTATGGGACATCATCGAGAGGTCTGTTCGTGCCCAAAATCCTGCACCATCAACGCTTTCACAATTATGGACGTCTATCGAGACAGCATGGCTCAATATTCCTGCAGAAGACTTCCAACGACTTGTTGAGTCCATGCCACATCGAGAAGCTGTACTTCGCCGGGCGAAAGGAGGGCCGACACGATATTAAGATGTATCCCATGACTTTTGTCACTTCAGTGTATATATTTATATATATTTCATATGATGTATTTATATAGTTTTTAACGTGTTATCATATCGCCCTAACTAAAATTTTGTTAATACTGAGCATCTTAAAGTTGAAATTGTTTATTAAAATTATATTTCCACTATAGTTTTTATAGCAAAGCTACATTATATAATTTAAAAAAATTATTATAATTTAACAATTTATACATATTTATCTAAAGAACAGATAATTTAAAGCATTCAATGTAATAAAAAATGTTAATTACATCTTTTGAATGATGTTTATTCAATTCCTTCTATTAGCTCACACTCTCCCTATATATATCTTGTTCAAATTCTCAATCGTTAATAAAATACTTTTTATTCCTCCTCTCAAGTTCAAAAGCATTTTTTTTTTTTTTGAATTTGTAGTTTATGACACTTGATGTTAATACAGTTTTTTCAAATATTAATTCCTCAATTAAATTTAATCAATTAATTAAATTTTTTTAGATTTAAGTTGCATATATCTGCCAATAGATGGCGCCAGATAAAATTTAAAAATGAATGAAAATTATTTTTAAAGGACTTTCTGCAATATAGTGAAAAAAATGTAGGAATTGACTTTAATATATATTTTTTTTTATATTACTTGTTTATTATATAAAATTTAAACTTCCTCCTTAGGAGTCTGGAGTCAAAATGATGAAGGCTGGATTAATCCCACTACAAAAGGAATTGTAGTGATTGGTAGAAGGTAAGTTAAATTCAATTGAGTACACATCAATTTGGTAGGAAAAATAATTCAATTAAAAAGTAGATTTCAGTAAACTATAAAAATTTTGGTGCCTAATTTTATATTAAAAATAATAATTCATTTTTGTAATATGCAAAATATATCGAATTAACTGCAAAATCACTGAATAATTCAAATATATAGGAATTATTCATGATTCCATGAATAATTCCTATATATTTAATAAAAAATTAATATATTAATTGTTATTGTCATCAATAATGAAACTAATGTAATTAAAATATACCAATTAATTTATAACATATTAATGTAATAATGGTCTCGCAATAAATTTTTTTTGATGCGAAAAATAATTATCATCTTATTTCATACTATAACATACGTATTTATGTTTCAATTTATGTAATAAAGTACTGCTGTTTATTTTGCTATTGTTATTTATATTAGTACTGTTATTTATAAACATTTTATAGTAGCCTACTCTTAATATGTTTCCATACATAAAATTATTAACTGTAAAGCTTTTAATGCTTTTAATATTTATTTGCTATTTCTATTTTTTTTTTTTTTTTTTCAATTTCTTGTTCCTAAAGAAAACTTTCTGTAATTTTGTCACGCAATTTCTTTTTCAGTGATGACACATTAAAACAAGATGGAGAACGATTTTGCGCAGGAGATGTATACTTCGGAAGTAAATATTATATTTTGCTTTACAGAAATTAAACTATATATATTATATATATATATATATATATATATATATATTCGTCTAACAAATTCACAAATTGAACTTCAGAAATAAGATTTAATATTTATTTAAGTTAGTTAACTTTCTTTAACTTGTTTCTGGTTGCTTTTTTATTTTACATATATCTATTAAAACCTCATACTTTGTATGAATATATAAAAGTATATATAAATTATTTCTAAAAAATAAAAAATTATTTTATTTTAAATTTATTTTGTCCTGTGAAAATATACTCTTATTTCAAATATTTGCCTTCTTTATTTCTTTTTCTGGTCTAATATTAAAAAAAAACCAATTGTAAGCAGCATAGACCATTGTCTGTAAGCAATATCTTCTGCTGCTACAAGGTGATAAATTAATTTAATTCTCTAACAAAAATGCGTTCAAACAAAAATTATGGCAACTTCCATGTTGTAGACTAACTATAATATTCAAGAACTACAGCTATTAAACTATTTACTTTTTATAATTTAGAAAAAAATATTAATTCCTTATTGTCAAGAGTTTTAGTATACCCTATATCATTACTAATATTTTTAGTTGATAAAATGGAAGAATTGCAAGATTTCATCTGCGTGGGTCAAGATCGGTGGAATGGAGAAACAAGAGCTGTGCTCTTGGTTAAAATGAGAAAAGGGTACGAATTTACAGAAGAACTGAAAGAGAAAATTGCTGAAACTATTAAAAGGGAAGTATCAGATGACTACATACCGAAGCTGATGCTCGAAATACCAGATATACCAGTAAGTACACCAGAATCTACATTTTTGAATTGTTCTTAAATTACGAATGAATTGTTTTTATCAAAATTACTTAAAATGGAAGTTTGCAGATAAGCACTAATTATATTTTTATTGGTAAATAATGAAAACATATGTTTCTGCTAAAAATATGCAATAAAAAAAAAAGAAATTCGATACTTTTACAGATCTTTTTCCGTTATTATTATTAATAATAATAATAATTTTTACTTGAGTCTACATAGTAAAATCGTGAAATGTGTTTACATTTATTTAGCGTTGATGGGCCTATTTATGTACGTAAGTATCCGATTATTATGGTTAACGTAAGTATCCGACATTTTACAATAAGATTCAAAATTAAGAAAATTTGCTTATGTTGTCGATTCGATTATGAACGTAGCTATATGTGTTATTGCTTTGAATGAGTAATTTAATTAACTATGGTTTAGGAAAGATTTTCTGAAATTACTTTTTTATTCCTGCTTAAATTTGCCAAACAAATGTGGATAAGCTGTCTCAGATAGTTCACCCTGAGGGCCTTAAATGAACTCCCTTATATTCATTAGTGACTATTATAAAAACTTAAATTTTGAATATAAAAAATAAAGTTTTAATATTATAATAATATTTGAAGTATTTTTTGTCTTGTTTGTTGAAAATAATTTTTTATGTATCTTTTTTTAGTACAATCTGAATCATAAAAGGATGGAGAGTACAGTTAAGAAAATCTTAGCAACGAATACAATCCCAGAGGTATCAAATATAAAGAACCGTGAGAGCTTGCAGTACTATCTAAATATACCAGAAGTACTTAGTTATAACGAGAAATAATAGAAGTGTTATCAAAAAGTCTGATTTTTCCAAACTTCCATGCTAAATAAATAACAGAAAGTTGTTTTACACTATGAACTTAACAACCAGATCGGCTGTGCTTTGCAAAATCTTCTTACCAGAATTTTTAAGATATTTTGAAGCCATTTGAAAATTTTATGATGTATAAAATACTGAAAAAAGATAGTAATAAAATTGTTTGTTTTATGATTTTGTTAAGTTTATTCTTATAAATAGTGTCTGTTTTTGTTCTGTTTTATTCTGTATTAACTCAAAACAAAAAAAAAAATTGGAACATACGTCCTTAAAGGTGTTTACCAAATAATATTAAATAATACGACTAAATCGGCTAAAATGTATTAACATTTAAAAATTAAATATTTTTAACAAAATAAAATTAAAATGTATAAGAATTGTAAATTCTTTGCTATGCATTATTTTTTGCTGATAAATTTGATCATATGCATTCACAGCATTCTTAATATGTTCTTAAATATATATATTAAATATTTTATATAATATATAATATATATTTTAAATATTATTTATTTTAAATATTTTATATATAATACATATATATATATATATATTAAATATTTTATTATCAAACTAATTTTTTTAAATCCGTTGGCTTATTACTGTTTCTTCTACCAGTTATTTATTCTATTTAATTGTACACCAAAATATGTTGCTTACTTTAATCATAACCACCTTTACATTATACTTTGGGAAAAATAAAATAATAAAATAAAATAATTATAAATTTATTAAATTTATTATTATTTTAAATTATAACTGTTTTATTTCATTTTAATAAAAATAATAAAATAAACTAATAATAAACAAGTAATATAAAAAAAATTCTTTAAAGTCAATACCTACTTTTTTTTCACTCTATTGCAGAAAGTCCTTTATAAATAATTGTCATTCATTTTTTAAGTTTATTTGGTGCCATCTATTGGTAGATATATGCAACTTAAATCTAAAAAACTAAAATTAATTAATTAAATTTAATTACTGAATTAATATTTGAAAAAACTGTATTAACATCAAGTGTCATCCACTACTAGTTAAAAAAATGTTTTTGAACGCGAGTGGATGAATAAAAAGTATTTTATGAACTATTGAAAATTTGAACAAGATATATATAGGGAGAGTGTGAGCTAATAGAAGGAATTGAAAAATTACCGATTATAAAAGCAATAATCGGTAAAACAACCTCGCATGCAATTATAATATACTAAATAATTTCGGAAAAAAATTTTTTTAATTCATAACAAGTATTTTAATTTAGGTAATAGGAATTTTCTTTATTCTAAATTTTTTAAACAACAGAAAGATTTTACTTACAACTCTACTTCTTTAAAGAAGAAATTAAAATAAATAGCAATTAAAATATGATAAGAACTTAATTGTGTTTCCCATGTAATTGTCCTAAGGTAATTCTAGAATTACAAAAATTCTTTATTCAAATTGGCCAGTTTCTCTTAGACTGAAAGCACTTTTTGTAAATGACTTATTTAATTTTTAAAATACTTCAAATCAGATAAAAGTGCAATCACAAATCTTGTGATTTCCTTAGTAATGTACCGTGCTTTCATTATTTTATTCATGTGCAATAAATGCTTTTCTCACTTTTTAAAATATGTTCATATTATTTTCAGAATTTATAAAATAAAATCTTATTTTGTTGATAAGTGTTGTTTCTTAATCAAAAATATTTCTATATATTTGAAAAAATATTTGAAAGTGAAATGGTAATTACATAGGTAAATATGTAATTAATATTTAATAGAGGCTTATTAATTTTCTAACATTTGTACATTCGTGCAAACCTTCTCATAAAAATATTTTAACTTGAATTAGATTTTTATAAAAATTTCTTTTTTAGTACATCTGAAGGACTAAAATCAAAAATACTCTCTACAGATTCCTTGTTTCTTCAAATCAACAATAAAAGTATTATGAACAACTAGCTGTTTACCAACCGATGTAAGGGTATTTTTTTCCACGAATTTTGTCAGACAAGAGAATGAATGCATTGTAAAACTTATTTGGGCACTTGACTAACGTTTCCATGAAAGGTATGGATAGGACAATAAAGCTAGCAACAAAAAGTATAAAGAGAATTTAAAAAGATAAAAGAGTCGTTATTTTAAATTTAATACTGTATTAACTGTTACGATATTGATTATTTTAGGGTTATTTGGAAATAATAATTTAAATTTGTCTATTGCAAATTTAAATTTTAAATTAGAATAAATTTGTTAAAATTTTTTAAAAAATTGGAAGAAATTGGCTTGCACTGATGTTGAAATATTCGTATTCTGCGTAGGATGGTAATGGGTTAATTTAAAAAAAAATATGAAAAAAAATTGGTGTCTTCTAAACCTCACTTAAATTTTAAATTTAAAACATGTTCACACATTTGTAAACTAAAATTTAATTTATCATAATGTTTAAATTATTGACACAGTGGGATGGTATTGGTTTAATATTTAAGTTATTTGAACAGACTTAATGGGGATTTCATTGAATGAAGTACAACTTTATGTTTTTAATCATTTTTTCTATGTGAATGTAGTTCATATTGATATTCTCTACCATCTCTCAAAGTTTGTATGAGAAATTTTAAAACACTCAGTAGATGGTGCTCAGAAAAAAAAATTATCTATAAACTTTGATGACAAATAATAAGAATTATCAAAGATTTTTTTTGAAAAATAAAAAAAAAATGTTATATAAAATAAATGAAATTCGTTACAATTAAATTTCAGAAGACTTTTATAAATAAATTGGTAGAAAAGTTCAAAGGATGTAGCACTGAATATGAAACAAAGCTTATAAAATTAGCAAATTTCTTACTGCTTTGTACATGGAAGCTGCTGATAATTCTAGATTTTTAATTCTAAAAAGAATCATTTTTCCCTACATTCTTTCTTGATTAATTGTTATTTAGTATATTATATATATAAACAAATCAATCAGTGAATATGCATAAATAAATCAATCAGTAAATATACATAAAGGTATAAGCAAATCAATCAGTAAATATACATAAATTTATAAACAAACCAATCAGTAAATATACATAAATTTATAAACAAACCAATCAGTGTTTAATTTATTAATTATTTAAAAACAAATGCTTCAATATTGGTATTAATTATACCAGTATAATTTTTGGGATATTGTTATTTTACTTAGAAATAAAACTATTATTTCTAAAAATAATTAGTACTATATACTATCTAACTTTCATTAATTTCATATTGTCACATACAAAGATGCATCAAAATAATTTCCCCAGGATATTTCATATTCAATCAATAAAATCCTTTTTTTTTTTTCTTACCGACTAAAAGTCAATAACGAATAAATGAGAAAAGCCCTATGAATGTAGTCTTCAAATAAAATTGAGAGTATTAAAGTTTTTTTTAAATCATTTGCTATTAGCATCAATGTGTTTGCAACAAGATCTAATTTTTTCTTGCTTAGTCAGTGATATTTTAAATTTATCTTTTAGCACAGCATTTAAAGGGTATATTTTTTGAGAAATAATCATACAAGTCCACTTTATTTTGACATATCAAATGCTAAGACGACTTCAAAATAATTAACTTAAGAACTATTTGCAAAATTTACGTATAATTTTAAATGAATAGTTTAATATTTACAATGTCTTTTTCTAAAAAAAATTATTTACCAGTGTTCCTTATGTTAAACTGTTATCTAGTTATGAATTGCTAAATTGATTCTAGTAAAAATTCTGACAAAAATAAGTTCGTAAATTTATTCATCTATTAAACTTGTAATAAAATATCTAATAAAATTAATATTGTTTATTTTCTTCAAAAATATTAGAAAAAGCTACATGTGGTTTGAAAGAAAGTATCTATAAAATCGGTAGGAATAAGCAGTTCTGGATTGTAAGGTTACGTTTTTATGTTCAGTTTGAAATGTTAATAATTAAATAACTAAACATAATTTAGAAAATCTAAATATATAATCTTGTAGTGTAAGGTTGAAAGTTTCTAGCGGAAGAGGATGGAGCCACGCCATGTAGCTGAGTGCGGATTGAAAGTAAGGAATTAATCTAGAATTGGTCATCGAGTGTTCCGCCTGCTCCCGGTGATATCGGGATAAAGATGTGTATCGGAAATGAAAAAAGGGTTCATTAAAAAGATCTAAACGAGATTTAACTAAACTTAATAATAAAAGCTTTCATGAAATAAAACTTGTATGAATTCCATAAATAATTGAAATCTTTGGTGACATTTTGTAATGTTGGCTTATATGCAATTAAAGTGAAAGCAAAATTTGTAGAAAATATTGTATAAGTTATTCAAGACGAATCCAAAAAGTTCAAATACCATATACATATAGACAACTTGAGTATACAGTCCATGGTCAAAGTTTAACTGGCACGATTATCCCTCGTACCAAGCCCTTAGTACTTAGTACGAGTGGCGTCATTGAGTCCAATGGATAAAAGAGATAGGGAGTAGAACCTATGGACGTTGATTTCAAGAAGGCCAGTATATACGATAATCGTTCTTCCAGTAATTATTATACCAGGCGTTAATTCCAGTAATTGTCTATACCAGGGGTGGCCAAACTTTTGAGCACAAGAGCCACACTGACTCATCCACCAAGTCCCAATGGACAAGGTCTAGCTAGCTCATCATTTCAACATACTGTAGCTTCGAATTACATGCAAATTTTCGTTTCAGAATTTTGCCAATGGGTGTGTAACGGAAGGTGGACTCTGCTCCGTGAGCCAGTTTGGTTGGTATTTACGTCATTGTGGCGGATATGGCATCTTGCGCTACAGTAACGTAGCATCATCTTCTGGAAGTAGCGGAATTAAGCAAAAAGTCAATTATGCATAGTTAATTTAGATACACATTCTGTAGCGTGTAGCAGCGCTGGAGCATGTTCTTAAAATCTTCTGTTGCACGATGGCTTATCTGGAAGATTCGAGGGCTTTCGAATGTTTTCGAATATATTCCGGAAACGCGTGGTATAAATACGGGAGACAACAAAGAGTTGGACAGATTCAAATTTTGATTTCGGTGGGACAAATGCATTATTTTGATTTGGAGTTCCATACCTTTTATGTTTTTTTTTATAAGAAAGAACGAAAGATATATAGGGAGTGTAAAGCATTCAATTGAAAATGAGGATATCAATGTTTCGTGACTGAGCCAAGTAATAAGGCAACGTATAAACTGAAATAAAACAACATTAATTCTCGACGAATACAACATAAAACATTATTATGAGACTAAACATTCGAAGAATTATTCCAAATTTACAGATAGCCGTCATTAAACATTGCACACAATTCTATATACTCAAAACATATATAATTGTTTTTTGTACTTCTTAATTATTCTCATCTGAATTATCTGTCCCATAACAGTATTATATATCCCAGAATTATATATCCCATA
Source organism: Caerostris darwini (assembly GCA_021605075.1). NCBI lineage: Eukaryota > Metazoa > Arthropoda > Arachnida > Araneae > Araneidae > Caerostris > Caerostris darwini. The sequence goes on from BPLQ01008821.1 coordinate 414,276, forward strand.
ACAGTAGAAATAAATATACATATTAAAAAAAATAATTAATTCTTCAAACCCATGAAACAACAAATCTACTTAATTTAACGGAAATTTAAAAAATTAACTTATCAATGACTCTCTTATTAAAATTGTTAAGATTATAAAGGTAATATTCCAGTATTTGGTATAATTTTAGTAACTAGTAATATTGTAGTGTTGGTAATAATATTGTAAATAGCATTTCCATTTTATATCATATCCAATCTACTTTTCTCATCATTTAATTTTAGAATTCTTTAAAACACTTATTAATAAAAACCCAATTTGATTACATTTTTGTCATTCATATTTTTCTTTGAGGTTAAAGTGTTATTTCAAACTTCAATGCACAAATACAAAAAAATTTTGACGATATAGCACTGTGTCCATAAATAATTTATTAGCAATTCAGAAACCTAATTACTCTTTCATCACAATAACCCAAGATTATTTTGTCAAGTAAAAGATTACATCCATTGAGCAGAACCTATTTGTGGAACCTGAAAAACTTTGTCGACTCTCGTAAATTCTGAAATCTGATTTAAACAATGAATGGCACAGGTACCTTGTATAGGAGGGAGAACCTGATAGAAATGGTAAAAAAAATATGAAATATTTCGAGAAAGAATTTGAAAATCATTAACACAAGTAGGAATTTTCTTGCAAAAATTAACACGAGGAGTAGGTTATTATGTATATCCATTTGACACCTTGACCCATGACATCTTGACATTCATGACATTTTCCTCAAATTTGATAATATTGTAACGAATATCAAGAAATATAATTTATTACATCTTACATGAAATTAATCTCTTCATAAATCTTTCTTACAATAAAGTTATATTGTTCTCTAGATTAAAATTGCCTATCACAACAAATCATTCATTAATACAGTTTTTTCCATGTGTTAATTTTTGTAATTATTTATTCAATTTTGTTTTTTTTACGTTAAAATTAAGAGTACAATATAAATTTTTGGCCAATTTTTGCGAGTGCTTATAGAAGATTTTATATTATTTTACGATAATTTTTTAATTGGTGATATGCATAATAAATGTATAATAAATTCGACAAATTATTTTATTTTTATTGTTTTTATTTTGACATTAAATATAAATACTTCATACAATCCTAATCTTTCCTACTTGTGTTTATTTTGTCAGTTGCTGGATAAATTTTTAGGTTACGAGTTACAATGCATTTACTCATTAATATTCTTTGGTAATTACCTATTTTATATCGACTGATGGCAATTCATTGTTGTCTAATGCTGTATTGCATAATTCTATTTTAATATACAAAATGTACATGCAATTGATCAATGATCTTTTAGATAACCTAGTTTTACAACATGCAGATGTTTGAATAATTTTATATCTGTCAATGTGTGTCATCATTTTAACTAGACATTTCTTTTTTTAATGATATTTTTACACAATGATTTAATTTTTAAAAATTATTCAAGCATTTAATTTTGAAGACTTTTTTAAATGCTAAATTTAATAAATAAATCATATACATTTCATATGTTAGCTGGTGAATAAGTAAGGTATGTCTGGATTTATTTTTTAATTTTCATCTTTTAGTTGGATTGTAAGTTAATATATTCTTTTGATATTGTACATTATACATTCTATTTTGAAGTCATTTTCATTCTATCAGTGCTGTCTATAGTCAAAAACAAAAAATATAAAAAACGGTTTCAAGTGTTTTCTATTCGTCTAACATCTGACGTGAACTTTTCTTTTAAAATAACACTTGTGTAGATTATATGATTGACATTTAAATACCTAAAGTTTGTTCTATCCTATATATTCAATTGAAATTCAACTTCCTTCCTTTTAAAAATATTCTGGTTCGTGTTTATTGATTAAAATTTAACAATGAAGGATATAAGCAATGGTACCGGTAAGTTGATTAAAAAAATTTATTTTTAATTACTAAACAATATGATTTTTTATAAGGATTTAACTTATTTTAATATACAGGAAAATAAAACTCGCTACTAATATAAATAAATAAAAATTTTAAATTTTATCTTAAAAATTTTGTTGTTTTGGATATCTTTATGTATTTCCTAGGATTACTGCCTGGTTCGCCATATTAATTTAATATTTAAGAGTTTATTAAAAGAAAGTAGTATTTAATAAATAATAATATTTTTTATAAGAAGAACGAACTATTTAAGATATTCTAGTAATGCAATATTTGTCTCATAAAATTTATTTAATTAAAACCATTCTTTTCTTAATGCTTTATATTATATGCATAAATAAGTGAATCAGTTTTTAAAGTACGTTGGATTAATTCATTTCATTTTTTATGATGGGTTCTTAGCATCTGTTAGTTGTTAACAAGATAGCAAAGTATCTTTATTTAGTTTTTTATATTAAATGCCGTGGTCTCCAAATAAAACACACATACTTCTGTGGACTTTAGACACCAACTCTTTTTTTCAAAAACCAAACGCATTCAATCGATATTTACATTTCTTGCACGTTAAAACAAGCTCACGCCCAAGTAGATGAGGAAGTTATAATTTCTCTGGCGTCAGCTTACATTTCCATTTTTTATACTCTGGTACTCTGGTTTTTTTATACTCTTATTAAAAAAAAATATTTTAACGAGACATAATAAAAACAAAATGTTCTGAATGTTCTTTGAAGTAAACACCATTTGAAAATTTTTTTATTATTAAACTATTGATATCTGTAATGAAATTATCATTCTAAATAAATCATGATTATTAATGGTATTCTCTTTAAGTGCAGTGTTTCTTATTTCTCGCAGAAAAAAATGAATGCCCCAATGGTTTTGTTGATTCATTTGTTAATGATCCAACAGTTATTTGGGACAAAAAAGTGCCCGATACAGAGATGGATAAATTTAAGATAATAATTGAAGAAAAATACGGAAAGAAATTCGGTAAGTTATCAGAAACAATAGCTGTTACAATTATTATTTTAAAAATTGTGTTAATAATTAAAGACTCGTTAAATATCTATTGATAAAATTGTAAAATTGTAAAGAAATTAATTTAGGTTTGATAACTCTAGTTGTTCTTCAATTTAGACATTTAATACATATTTGTTTGAAAATCCATATTTTAAATATGTGTCATGCCAATATTTTAATACCTTTACTAGCAGTTGGGTGTTTAAAATTATCATTTATGTTATAATGTTTTTCAAAAATTGTTAGGATTGTTAAGATAAATTATTATTTTTAAACATCTTTTACAATCTCATTTAACACTAAATCGTTTAATTTTAATCTAGTGATTAATTCCTCTATTTATTAAATAAAATAAATTACGAATTATTTATAAAAACTCTCTTAATATGACATTGTTATATTTAAATTTTAACCTAATTCACATAATTTTTTATGAGAGAAAATAAGATTAAAAAATGTTATAATGTAAAAATATTAATTCAATATTCTTAGATTAATATCAACACATTATACTTAGATTATTATTAACACAATATTACATTAATTTTATTAGTACAATATGCTTATATTAATTTTATATTTGTAGAGTGTCTCAAAAAGTATAAATTACATTTTTCTGGCTATTACTTTTTAGATTCTTATTGGGATTTTCATCAATGGTCTGTTGAAAATTTTGCCGATTTTTGGAAAGAAATGTGGCATTATTTTGAAGTTATTGCATCTGTACCATACGAACAGGTAATTTTATCCATATTTGAAAATAAATAAGTTTTTTTAAGGCAATTATTGCATGACATGATATTGTGGAAATTAAATCCTTGTTCCAACCTCGTGCTATTGAACTTGTATACTATAAACCTCTGCGTAGCGAACAGAATTTCTTATAGATATGTGCTCATGATTTTTAAGCATTCGTATTAAAGTGTTTATATCGTAAAAAAACTAACTATTTTTAAGGTGCTAATAAAAAATGTAGCTTGTTCTTTTTTTCATTAACTTTAAATGTTTCGCAATTTATCAAATTGTCTGCTGTAATCGGTTTGCTAGCTCAAACTGCTATAAATAGTTATTTCATACAATTTACTTATTTATTTACTGAATTATCTGCTGTAATCAGCTTGCTATCCCAAACTGCCATAAATAATTATTGCATGCAATTTACTTATTTATTTATCATCATCAGTTGCGTAACAAGGCCGTTTGCCTACTGACAGATTCCGAAACATGAGATGTTTCCGTTTTACGGGACAGGGTTGTCAGCTCTACGCTCAACGCTCTACAGTCATTTTAGACTAGGACCTACATTTTAAAGTGGATTCCGAACATCCATGACACTGCTGGGTCTCGAAGCCGAAACCTGGGACACCGGGCTCTAGTCACTCGGCCATCAGGCCCTACTTGTTTAATTATTGTCGGAATTTATTTATTGTTATTTTTTGAACAAATTATATTTTAATACTTCCAATTTGAATTTTGAAAAATTCGCACAATAAATATTTTATTTCAAGTATAATCATCTTAAATCATATTTCTTTCCAGGCTTTTAAGAAGACAGGAAAAGGTATACTGGATTGCGAATGGTTCCCTGGAGCTGCCTTAAATTATGCAGAAAATATTTTAAGGATTAGAGATGACAGAGTAGCTATCATTTGTCTTGGTATGTTAAAGAATAAATTAAGGAATACTAATTCAGTTTCAAAAATTCATGTGCAACGATGAAAGTGCGGAAACGTTGTGTAAACTAGTCTGTCATTTTTAATGATGGTTAATTAAAAAATTTTTTTAATATTAGAATATTTTTATATTATATTGGAATATTTTATATTGAAAATTATGATGGAAATTCACTTATTAGAATAAATTAATGAAATTTCAATAGATTTTAAAATTTGCCAAGAAAGATTAATATCTGAATTCGCACTAATAAATGTAATTTTTTTCACTCGCAGATGAAGTAGGAAATGAAGACAGTGTGACCTTTGCAGAAATGTATGAAGAAGTAAAACTGTACGCTGCTGCATTCCGAAAGCATGGCCTGACGGTTGGCGACAGAGTTGGATGTGAGTGGTCTTGTTTGTTCTTTCTCAAAATTCATTAATCAACTAACAATTGGATTCACTATTTGGATATTAGTAGATTCACGACGTCAATTTAGTTCTACTTTTTCGACCGTCCACTCATATGGCAATATACTTTCAAGAACAAAATACTAATTTGTGTTAAGCGATTGAGAAAAAAAATCTTTACATTTTTTTATTTATTAATTCATCCGGAATATATTTAATAGAAATATGAGTTCTACTTTGTTATCTATAAGAATATTCGCGAGAAGAAGCCTTTGGTAAAAGGCTTTTTTTGGCATTGATCGGTTTGTAATGTTCTATCATAAATTACAGTAATACCCATTGGCATTCGAAGTATTACTCTATCGTCAATTACTTCATGCTCACATATTCTAAATAAAACTTTCTGTGTTGCTTCAGAACAACATAATGCTATCTATAGTTTTCTAGAATATCATAAAATTTCCAGCATAAACAGAAGAGTGTGTTCAAAATTCCTTACGCCTCCCTTTCCAATTTCCTTATGCCTGTGCGGTTTCGAATTCCCCCCTTTATATTCCTACTTATTGGCTAGTTTATTTATGAAAAACTATTATACTAAAAATGAACGAATGTCCTTTATTCAAGTTTCTTAAACTTTGTGGAACTATTAACGTAATTTTTAAGTAATACCATTAAAAATTTCCCAATTTTTATACTTATAAAATAAAATTAGTTTCGGATTAAATATCAAGTTCATTAGAACTGTATTTTTCCTTTATCTATTTGCACAGGTTATATGTCAAATAGAAAAGAAGCCGTCTTTGCAATGTTAGCAGCGACAAGTATTGGAGCTATTTGGGGAGGTCCTTTACCTTTCTACGGTTCTCGAGTAAGTAAATCCTTTCCTAGTAATACAGTATATCAAATGGAAAACAACCCATCATGTTAGTATCATTACAAAAAAAACAAGTTTTTTAATCTACACTGAAGTGACAAAAGTCATGGGATACCTCTTAATATCGCGTCGGCCCTCCTTTCGCCCGGCGAAGTGCAGCAACTCGACGTGGCATGGACTCAACAAGTCGTTGGAAGTCTTCTGCAGGAATATTGAGCCATGCTGTCTCGATAGACGTCCATAATTGTGAAAGCGTTGATGGTGCAGGATTTTGGGCACGAACAGACCTCTCGATGATGTCCCATAAATGCTCGATGGGATTCATGTCGGGCGATCTAGGTGGCCAGATCATTCGTTGGAATTGTCCAGAATGTTCTTCAAACCAATCGCGAACAGTTGTGGCCCGGTGACATGGCGCATTGTCATCCATAAAAATCCCATCGTTGTTTGGGTACATGAAGTCCATGAATGGCTGCAAGTGATCTCCAAGTAGCTGAACATAAGCATTTCCAGTCAATGTTCGGTCCAGTATCACCAGAGGACCATGTCCATGCCAAGAAAAAACAGCCCACACCATTACGGAGCCACCACCAGATTGAACAGTGCCTTGCTGACAGTTTGGGTCCATGGCTTCGTGGGGTCTGCGCCACACTCGAACCCTACCATCAGCTCTTACCAACTGAAATCGTGACTCATCGGACCAGGCCACGCTTTTCTATTCATCTACGGACCAACCGATATGCTCACGTGCCCACGAGAGTCGCTGCAAGCGATGTCGTTCTGTCAGTAAAGGCACTCGAGTCGGTCTTCTGCTGGAATAGCCCAAGAAAGCCAAATTTCTCCGCACAGTTCTAACAGACAAGTCCCTTGTACGTCCCACATTGATTTCTGCGGTTATTTGACGCAGTGTTGCTTGTCTGTTAGAATTTACGACTCTTTGCAGACGTCGCCGGTCTCGGTCGTTAAGTGCAGGCGGTCGACCACTGCGCTGTCCATGGTGGGATGTTATGCCTGAAATTTCATACTCTCGGCACACTCTTGACACAGTGGATCTGGGAATGTTGAATTCCCTAACGATTTCCGAAATGGCATGACCCATGCGTCTAGCTCCAACTAACATTCCGCGTTCAAAGTCTGTTAATTCCCGTCGTGCGGTCATCATCACGTCAAAACCTCTTCACATGAATAACTTGAACAGAAATGAAAGCTCTGCGAAAGCACTGCGCATTTATACCTGTTCTACGCGATGCTACTGCCATCTGAAAATTTGCATATTGCTATCCCAGTACTTTTGTCACTTCAGTGTATTTGTATTAATAAAATCACTAAGAAAACTAATTATCCTTTTATTTTTATCACAATAGACTATAGCGTTTGATCTATGTATCAAATTTTTTCTAATGCCCAGATTATTAAGATTCAATGGTAATTGTAATATATTTATTAAACCAAGCATTTACTGTAATACCAGAATTTCTGCACATTTTATCCACCTATATGAAGAAATTTGTGAAATATTTATTTGCTTAAAATTGTATTAACTAGATTTTTTTTAAATTAATTACTGCTTCATGTGGTTAATTGGCTGTATGGTTTTATTTATTGCATTGATATATTGTGAAACTTTTGAACTTTATGCGTTTGAGTTATATCAATATTTAAAAATAAATATCAATATAATAAAATATCATCCTTAGGCCGCTTCAAATATTCTTCAACTGATGGATCCCAAAATAGTAATTGCTGGAGATTTCTTTCGCAGTTACGGAGAAAAATATTATCCAATTGATAATTTAGCCTCTATCGCAGAAAGTAAATATAATTTTTTATCTAACTTATCATTCAGAGATTTATTTGCAAATTGAAACCCAAGAGAATCATATTTTAATGTGACATTAAAAATATTCTATAATATTTTAATAAAAATATAACTATTATATAAAGTATTTCGTTTTTTCTTAATTTCTGAAGAAGAATTTTTTTAATTTAATTTAGTTTATTTAATTAATACATTCCTGAATTTGTTGTTTTAGTACATTTCACTTTTAATAAATTATTAATCTGAAGAAATGTTATATTTAGATGTAGGATTTATTTTTTTATAATTATTATTGTTGTTGTTTTACCTGATCACTTTTGAGAAATTAATAATTTTTTTTCTTATATTTCATAAAGTTATTTAATTAAAATAATTTGTTATTTATTTTAAATAATTCATTTTCATATTTCATATCTTACAATATTCCTCACTTCTTAACATTACTGGGGAAAAAAAGCAAAAAATCAAATTACAAAAATTGTTCATGTTTTTATTAAAAATGGACTATGCTCTACAGTAAATTATATATTAACGTAAATGAAAAATGCTGTAAAAGATTTTTATTTACAAAAAAAATTATTGTCTGTCTTAATAGGTCTTCCTAATATGAAAACTTTAGTTATAGTACCGACTGTTGAAGAAACTTTGTCCAAAGATTTATCAAAAATTCCTAAAAGGTAATATTTCATCCATTTAAATGCATATTGACCGAAATTTTTAAGAAGTGTCTCTGAAGCATTTTATTTAAAAAAAAATAATGTTTTTCAGATTAAGACTTCACTAAAAAATAAGCTTTTATTTCAAAGTTAGAAAAGTGGAAAATTCAAAGTAACTAGTTAATAAATGAAAATAAATTTTAAATTTTTGGAATTTTAAGTAAATTTGTTTAGATATTGATAAAAATTTTACTTTCATATTATCGTACAATGTGATTTAATATATTTACCTAAAAAATTCTTCAAAACATTACAATTTTTGAACTACAATTTCTAGCAGAGTCTATCAGTTATTACAATAGATATTTATTAATATTTTAAAATGTGTATCGCTCTTTGATTTATCAAAATTGCACAAAACTTTTAAGAAAAAAAACGCATTAATTAAAATAATTTGTTATTATTAAGAAGAATAAAACTAATAATTTGTAAGAAGAATAATCTGTTATTATTAAAGAATAAATTAAAAATAATTTGTTATTAGTAAGAAGTACAATCGTATATACGAATTCATTATTTAAAAGAAAATGCTCGGTTATATATAAATTATAGGGCCTGAATGGCCGAGTGGCTAGCGCTCTGGCGCTCGGTACTACAGGTTTCGAGTTCGAGTCCCGGGGGTGCCATGGATGTTGTAGTGGTTCGGAATCCACTTTAAAACCGTAGGTCACGGTCCTAATAGGATCGTAGAGCATTGTGGGGGCATTGTTACTCCGCGTCCGTGGTTTATCTTTAAGTTACACGCGCCCCCTGGGTAATGCAAAGTGAGTAACATTTGTGCAGAGCTTGCCTTAAGGCATCCAAGACCAAGCTGTCTAAGTGTTTGCCATCTGCATTAGAAGAAAACAAATATATATATATATTAATTATGATAATAACTTATCAAAATTTCTAAAATGTATTTTAAAAGTGAATTTTTGCAATTCCAGCTTTAATTTATGCAATTTTTCTGATCAAATCGTTTTCAAAACAAGCAATATATCTGTGCATAATATTAATAAGAGATAACAAAATAAAATATTATTTATTTACAACCTTCTTTATATTTATTTTCATTTAGTTAACGTACGTTTAACGTTTAGTTAAATACTTGATTATCACTATCGCCTATTATGCATTCCTCATTTTGAGGGTTTTTTTCTTACATTTTGAATATCGATAAATGGTTTAGTTGAATGGATTGAATTCTTAAAACCATATTTCAAGCATTTTTTTTTTTAATCGAGGCATATACAATTCTATGTGATTAATTAGATCTATTATAAAAATTGAAGTAAATATTTGGTATATATTAACAATGTTCTTAAGGTTTCAAATACTTTAATATTTTGAAATTTAATGATAAATGTCAAGATTTGACAGATTCGTAACAATTCTCATTTTCTACTTATTTATTCAGCATCTTTCTAAAGGATTTCCTAGAAAGTGGAAAGACGCCTGACGGAGAAGTGCCAGATATTATTTTCGAGCAACTGCCTTTTAATCATCCCATATCCATAAACTTCACATCGGGTACCACAGGTCTTCCCAAAGGAGTCGTGCATTCAGCTGTAGTGAGTAATATTTTACACTCGGTTATTTATTATAAAAAAAACGCCCTTCAAAAATTAGTTATCTTAATTACATAAAACTTCGAGGGATGGAGTTTCATATAGTAAAACCGACTCCTAACCTTATGCAACCTGTTGGTGGGCTTAAAAATTACTTGTAGAATTATTGAATTCTGCAAGACTTCTTGCTAAACTGTCTCCAACTGTCCAGTTATATTGACAAGATTCTGGTATATTTGGAGGCTCATGCTCATCAGTTCTTTGTTGAGAAGTGTTCTGGCCATCTATCTGATTAGAGAAATGTTTGATAAGTATAAAGATGATAAGTAGAGATGTTTCCTATATTCTGGGCTTGTACAAATGTAGACCCAGTGTGTCGTGGAGAAAGGAAGGCAAAAACAATGAGATATAGAATATCGTCAATGTGTCCTCGAGTTGTAGATGTTATGCATGACTTCAAAAGTGTCTCACTATCAAATGAGAGGCTGTCCAAGATCATAACTTCTGGTTGTCATATTGTTGAATAGGTGGCAGTTAAGTTGGCATACATTTTCTGTCTTGGACGCCTACAGACATGTCTTCATTGGCCATCGTGGCTCAATTCAAAGAGAAAATCAGACTAAAAACAATTCTACTCCAATCAGTGAGATCCCATATCAAAAGATTAATATTTTCATCTACATATTGTAATTCAAGACTGTACATTTTAATACTACATTTACATAAATTTTTTATTTACATTTTTAAAATATAAGATTTATTTTAAGTGATTATAAATATTTTAATATAGTTTCGACATTTCATCTTAAGTAATTAGTTGATAACTACAACATTTATTACTCCAAAAAATTTAAAAAGTTATAAAACAATAAAGTTATTTTAGTTGTATTTAATTATAAACTACTTAAATACCCTTGAAGCAAAAATTCTTAAGCAACCATGTCCATCTTAAAATTTTAAAAAATAGGCATCTTTAAAAATATCCATCATAATGATTGTATTTCTATAAGATATTATTACAGTAGCATTATAAAACAAAAATGTTTTCAGATATTCTTTGCTAATCTTTATGAAAAGATTAATTCTATAACTGCTATTGTTATTTAAAAATTGTTGGAATAAATTGTGTTTTTTTTCAGACATTCCTTGCTCTTTTGAGGGATTTCATTTTCCATCTGAATTTGAAAAGTGATGACACAGTCTACAGCAATTGCCCGGTAAAGAAATTTTTATCACATAAAGGCTTTAAAAATTCTTTTATATTTCACTAATGATTATTTTTTTATAATAAACTATAAAAAACAATTGTTTTCGTAGAAATGCATTTTAACCAAAATTATGAAGTTTTTAATTATTCATGTCTTTTAATTAGAAAAAAAATATCCTCCTAATAATTTTAAAAAATTTTATAGCATAATATGTATGCATATACCTCATATAACAGCCATCGATGAGAAATATCAGGTGGTAACAGATCAAATTAAATATATTTTAATTCTTTCGTAAAAAAATCAATTACTTTAGTATTCAGTTTATTTATTATTTTTATTTCTGAGTACGAAATTTCATTGAAGATATAAGAGATTTGAAGCTTCATATAGATCCAAATGGTATTATATAAAAATATGGTGTATATGAAAAATTCTTATTTTTTTAGACATCTTTATAAAATGTGAGCCTTAGAAGATAATTTGCACAAAAGTCAATTTTAAACCGAATTTAATTAATGAGAGAGACTCTTAAATACCATCAGCTGTATCTTCAATAGTAAAGTAATTTATTCAAAGATAATTTATTATTGCATTTTTGTTTTAAGTACCATTAGCTTTTTACATTCTTTTTTATGGACAAAAGCCATTCATTTAATTGTTTTTAATATTTTATTAAAATGACTATCGTGTTCTATTTATCTGATTCTATTCTCTGATTTGTCAAAAGCTATGCGAGAGCATATGGCAAAAAGCATGTTTTTGGTTTCGGTTTTGAAATGCGTGCTGAAGGCAAGTCATGCTGCACTAGTGGTCTGCAGTCCCTGTAAAAATCTATTCAATAATATAATCCTATTTTACAGGAATGAGCTCTTGCACGCTTTATTTGTGATGTGTTTCGATCATTAAATATCATAGTATTAATATATTTAATTTTTATGAGCTTCCCACTCAATCAATAATTTTACTGACAGTAAATCATCTCTAAACTTTAAAAATTAATAGTGTTATTTTTTTTCTTTGTGAATTTATTTTATTTAGAGATTTTAAATTCTGAATAATCCACAATTTTGTTGCAACAAATGTGTTCTTTCTTTGTGTTTTGTAGAAATATTATTTATTAATTTTTGACAAAAAAATAAGCAAATTAATAAGACAAAGTTAAACAGCTTTAAAAAATAATTTTCATATTATTCCAGAATTCTAATATTTCTTGATCGTTTGAGCATGAAATGCTCTAAGGCCCCTGTGTAGTGATTAGTTTAATATGCAATCTTAAATATCGTTCTAGGATGACAGAATTGAATAAGAAATATTTTTATAACAAATATTGAAAAATAATGATTCCCGTTGGTTTTCCGAAAAAAAAAATAATAATAAATAAATAAAAATAAAAATAAAAATTTCCAGAGCACAGTAAAAACGTCTAATTTTTTGTCGAATACATTGTTATGAAGTAAAAGCAAAAAAGGGCTGCTTACTAACGTAAGCTGTAATAAAAGATGAGAGAGCAGATTGTGAGGAAAGTATTATAAAATTGCATGGAATTATAAAAGATAAATTGCTTGCCACATGTAAAAATTTTTTTTTCTATGTCAAAGAAACTTAAGCTGTTGTTTTCATATCCATTAAAGGGAATTATGAAAAGTTTTCACAACATATTTAAATAGAGTCTTAAAATTTGTTATTTTAATTTTATTAAATTATTTCAGGTGGGTTGGAGCGTTTGGGATTATCCGTTCCCCACTTTGGCATTTGGGGTTAAGCAGTTTCTGTTTGATGGTTGCCCGGTTCACAAAAGGGAAGGCTTTAATGTCTGGAGAGTATTATCCAAGTACAAGATAACATACGCATTCCTTTCAACCACTTACTTCGACGGCTTGGAGTTAATGAAAGTCTGGTGTGGTATGTATATTAAGAAATAAAAATTATCGTTTAAAATAGAATTTGCCGTTATTATTACTATCAGAAGTAACAAATGAGTAATAAATTTCTATTAAACTTTCTAATACTTTTAATAGATGCAGTTTTCAATAAAATTGATGCAAATTAATTTAGGTGACTATACATTTACAGGGAGACAAATAAATTTACACTATTATATGGATTTAGAATATCTAGATGACGATGAAAAAGGAAAATCTTTGTTTCAAGAATTTATATATATATGCAACTTTTTTTAAAAAAATTATGTTATTTTAATATCAATAGTAATGACCCTATTGGGGCCTGATGGCCGAGTGACTAAAGATGTTTGTAGTCATTTGTAATCTACCTTATACTGTAGATCCAAGTCTAATATGGCTGTTGGGCTGCTGGAATATCGTATGTTCCATAATCCGCCATCAGGCAGAAGTCCTTGGGGCAACATCTCCAAACTGGGGATGTTGCATCATTGAGGAAGAATCATGTTGTTGGATCAGATAGTCTTTTAGCAGTTTTTCTTATATAAAATCTTAGTATTACGAATTTGTTTCTTTATTAAGCAATTTCTACGATTTTCTAAAAAACATGGATTTTTAAATTATGTTATAAATTTATGTAAATTATAAATGGTAACATTAGTAATAAAAACAATTTGCAATAATTTATTTCTTTTAGAACCTGATGTGAAATTTAATGATTTGAAAGTTCTAACAATGGGAGCCAGTCCAGTGAAACGGAGAAACTACGACTTCATTTATAGAAATCTAAAGACAAAGGATGTCTTCATTGGTAGCCAGTATGGTAAGCAATTATACTATCATTATAAAACAATGTTTACTTATTATAACGAATTATAACGAAGCAGAAGCATTTCTCGACTTTTATGTCTTTTTTTCTTTTTTCTACTCTAAATAAATCAAAAAATTTAATATGCTCTTTAAAATAATAAAAAGAAGATAATAAAAAGGATAAGAATACTTTTAATGTTATCGGATCATCAGACAAAATGTATGTAAGCGTACCAAGGATAAATTTCTTATCATGCTAAATATTGCAACGAGAAAATATTATTGGTGAAATTGGTGGTACCTGACCCGAAGTTCCAACTATCAAATACCATATATATTTTTAATAAATTTTATAAAATTCTAGTATTAAATTTGTATTTTGTTTTATTTCATTTTTCCATCATTTTAAAATATAATAAATTTTTAACTTAAAAATCCATTTTGCTTAGTTTTCTGCTAGGCTTACTTTTTTTTTTTTTTTTTTTTACAAAATAGTAAAAAGTAAAAAAGTACTTCAACCTTATTGGGATAAAGGAATTACAAAAATTAAATTAATTCATTCAATATAATAAACTCATAAGAGTTTAAATGCTTGATTAAATTAAAAATTTTAATTTCCAATAATTTTACATCTTTGAAAATATATTTAATAAACAGTTTATGTTAAAACATTTATCATTTATGGAATATTATTTGTTATTTTTTTTAAAAAAATGTTAGTTAGCGCGCATTCCGTCTTAAAGTTAAAAAAATATATAACCAAATATTTATCTCAAAATAAAAATTTCTTATGCCTTATAAAAAATTATTAAATATTTATTATTTTCGTATAAATGTATTTTTTCACTATGCAAATTCATGTGAATGTAGGAGCAACGGAAGTATTTGGAGATTTCACTGCTTTTGATTTCAACACACCATCTTATATGGGCGAGTGCCAAGTGCCAGCATTAGGTGTAGATCTTCACTGCTTTGATCACGAAGGTAAGTCTAAGATTTCAATAACTTTTTACATTGACTAAAACATAAATAATTTAATAAGTTATATCTCGTAGTTTCACATATTTGGAAGACTTACTATCATTCACACATAATATTGAAGATATATTTGCAATAAAAGAAGTAAAGATATTCGATTTCAGTAAATATTGAAATAAAAATAATGGCATACAAAAGGATATTAATTTATATAAAATTAACGCTTCAATTTTTGTATATAACTTTCCACTTATTTTTAAAAATAAATAAAAAATTATATATGATATAACACAGTAGGTATAATAATAGATAGATAAAAAGTTATATATAATATTAGATACTCATTTTTAAAAATCTGCTTTTGAAATCAAAGTTTCCATCATTACAAAAATAAATACACGACCAATTAAATGGGGATTTTACTAAAATTAATTTTGAATTCTTTTTAGGAAACTCCGTTGTGGGCCAAAGAGGAGAACTTGTGATTTCTACTCCATGCCCTTCTTTTCCTGTTTACCTCTGGGGAGACAAAAATAACAAAAGGTTACAGGACACTTACTTAAGCAAATACGAAGGTAAATCTATTTAATTTCTATAGTTTTTGATAAAATTTATTAAATTTCACCCATTTAGAAGGTTATTATTAATAAAAACAAATACTTGATTGTCCATGAGTTTTCTGTTGGATTTGAAGTAATTAAACTTATTGAAATAGCATCATTCTTCTTCTACAGGTGTCTGGTGTCAGAATGATGAATGCTGGATAAATGCAAAGACAAAAGGCCTTGTTGTGATAGGCAGGAGGTGAGTGAATGAAATATTGAACTTTGTTCTGAATTAATGATGCTACAAATGGATATTGTTTATTCAAGAGAAAGAACTATGGAGAAAAATAATAACAGAAAAAAGTATTTGGAGATTATAGATTAGAGATGAATTGGTAAAGTAAATTATGTAGGACACAATTTTTTAAAAGAATATTCTTTTCTTTGTTGTTTAATAGTACAGTTGTCACGCATGGCAATAATTCCAAGTAGTTGATTAATCACGAAGTTGCTATGCATTTTAATACTGATATTGGACTTCCATCTTGTGAGTTTATTGATAGTGAAGTAAAATTTTTTTCTTGTCAAATATATTACATTTGTGGATAATTTTCAGTGCTATTATTGATATCAAGAAATCAGCTTGATTTTAACTTATATTAGACCTTTTTAAAATAAGCTCTCTTGGGTAAATGTCGACATATTTTTAAAAAAAATTTAGATTATTGGAAACAATTAGATCATCCACATACCTAAAACCATGTTTATGAATTAGACAATAAGTTTTTTTAAAGCAGTCATAAGTAAAGAATATCTGGTATTAAGAAATATTTAGCTCTTTGTGAAATACCTTGAGTTTGGATGTAAAGATTTCCAATATTGTAGATATATTAATTAAAAATAAAGAGATTGCAGAGTTATATCCAGTTATCGAAGTTTACTTTAAAAATATTACTACAGTCATAGTAAAATGAGTTTAAGGTATCCTGGAAGCTTTTAAGAGGAATACTAATAAAGATGTCTACAGAAGAGATATTGTTATTAATAATCCATGTGTATGAATTTGTCCTGATGATATTAGAAATGATAATAAACAAGATTACAAAAGCAGATAATATCTATATATATAATGTTTCTTCTATTTCATTTTTTTTCAATTGATTATTTTTGTAAATAAATTGACCCACAATTCATTAAAATAAAATCATGATTTTCTGAAACAGTTTACCTCGTTGGCTAGGAAGATAATCTTCAGATTTCTTCTATGTTGGATTTGATTTAATTAGTTATAATTAAAATATTGCTATCACCTATTGCTATCAAATAAGTTTTTTTCAAA
Organism: Caerostris darwini; assembly: GCA_021605075.1. Classification (NCBI taxonomy): domain Eukaryota; kingdom Metazoa; phylum Arthropoda; class Arachnida; order Araneae; family Araneidae; genus Caerostris; species Caerostris darwini. Next base: position 431,055 of record BPLQ01008821.1, read on the forward strand.
AATTTATAATAAATCATTTTGTTAACAGTGAATATATAGAAAATGTAAGTCGTGATTTAATTTTTTTCCATTTTATAGCGATGATACAATGTCTCAACATGGCGAACTTATGAGTGCTTCTGATATATATTTTGCAAGTACGTATTCATCTTATTAATTTTTCGAAAATTCAATGATCATTGTACAGAATATAATTTTTATAAGAGTTGTATTATTATTTTGATTTATAATAACATTATAATAAATTAAGAGTATTTTACTATTTAATTATATATGTGTTTATAATTTAGTTCATATGTTTTATTTTCAATTTACAATTAACAATTTAGATAATATTTTTATAACTTTTTAAATTTATGAGTGACAGTAATTGCCTCTAAACAGACATTCTGAAATAATTTTTCAGTGTTGTAGTTTGATTTGTTTCTTAATAATACCAGTTAGATTTTGTAGAAAAACGATTAGTTTAATACGATAAATTCATAACAAAATTCATGACATCTTCATGAGAAATTCTTCTTTATTTAGGGACTTGTAAATTTTATCGGATAAAAGGTTATGTCGATTAAAAATGGAAATTTTTTTAAATTTTAGTTCATTTTTATTTATAATCTCATTTGAGAAAATAAATTACATCGCAACTGAAGATTTCATATGAATTTCTCATTTTAAGTTATATCAATCAAAAGAATCAGATTTCAAATACATTTTTTCTTTAGCAAATAATAACAGATGAGAAAAGAATCACTGATAAAATCATAGCGATTATTTTAAGAAAAAATTAAAAAATATATTAAAATATTAAACTAATACTAAAAAATTAAATGAATTTTAAGGAGTTCTCTTCTGCTAAAAAAGATGACTTTAGGTGAAAATATACTATTCTTATTATTCACTATATTTATGGTTTATTATTTAATTAATTTTAAGAAAAATTTTTTTGTTTGTTTGTGAGGAATATTTATGAAATTTTTAATTTTGCGTAGAAATAGAATGTTAATATACAGAAGGGTTCTTTAAAAAAATTCAGTTTTCTTAAACATTAATAACATTATTTTACAGTATTAATCTCAATTTTTTAGATTTATTTAATACAATTTCTGTTTCGGAAAATGGCAACATATTTGTTACAAAGCTTATTAGTATATGTCAAATAAAGATTTTATAAATTTGAAATAAATTTATAAAATATTTATCCAATATAAAAATTATAAATTTAAATTCCGACTTGATCATTTTGGCGTATGATGAATAGTTGGGCTCAAACTTGCTAATTAATTGGTTTTAATTTTCTTTTTCTGCTTAAGAGAAAATAAAGATCAAATTTATTTCGTTCAACTATGAAGATTCACAATAACACCTCTCTTTGTACAATTTTTCTCAAAATTAATGTGATATCTTTTAAAAATATGTATTACCGAATTAAATGACAATTAAAATGAGCGTTTTTTACTGTCTTACCTTAGTGAAATTTTAACATAAAAGCAAGCAGATTAAAATAGGGTAAGATATCAATGACGGACATAGGGTAGATGTTTTTATAGAAACATAAGACTCATATATTTTTAGAAAGATTTATAAAATATAGGATTGATTTTTGTTATGTCCTTTTAAAGGACATATTTGCCAATGTTTGTCAAAAGATTGACTTCAAGATTTGTTATTTTATTCCATTGTTATTTTAAAATAAATAAATATAATTAAAATAAACTTCTTTTATTTTTATAATAACTAGCATTTTAAAGTTGTATTTAGATTAATATAGAATATTATTCTTAAAAACAAAGATTTAAAATGAATAATTTTTGAATGGCTGACCTCGTAAAAATGATCTTAAATGGTACATTTAAAATTTTAAAAATATTCCTCAAAAATAAATTTAATTACAATTTAAATTCCTTTTTTCAGTTGATGGAATCGAAGAACTGAGCGACTACATCTGCGTGAGTCAAATGTGGGAGGAAGAAGAAAGGGTCATTCTGTTTGTGAAGCTCAAAGAGATGTACATTTTCACAGACACGCTAAAGAAGAAAATCGCCAATAAAATTAAGAAAGAACTGTCAAAAGCGTTTGTGCCCCTAGTGATGCTTGAAATTCCAGATATTCCGGTAATTGTTTTTATATTCATTTATTAACCCTTTATTATAAAGGAATTACAAAATTCCCACAAATGTAGAAAAATCTGAAATTTAATGAAAGTAATTAAAAACATTGGTTACATCTTGAGGAATTCTGTTACTGAGATAATGAAGAAACCTAGAAGATATAGGTATCACTAAGAAGTTATAGATATTGTATTATATTATGGTATTTATTATTGATTGATATATCTTCAACATCACATTTTGTACATCGGTGGGCCATATTTTCCAAAAATGTATGACATGAACAGTCCCCTGACTGGGCATGAGGGATGGACATTGTCTTCAGGAGAGCCTTTTTGGTGTAATTTTTCCCCATTTGCACCTTTGGGTATCATATGATATAAAACCTGGAAGACTTCCACCAGAAAGTCTGAATATCGATTCGAAAAGCTTGTCACACCACGGCCCATTATCATACCCATATCCGTCATTCACATAGGTTTCTGTTATAGTTACATAGATATAAAACAATATTTTCTGAATTGCAATATTTAACGTTAAAAAAAAAATATTGATGCAAATAAAAAAGCAGCTATAACAATTTTGTACCCAATTTCAGACAACTAATTTAATTTGAATTTGAAAACAGTATTAAGCAGTTGACAAATCCTGTCCATCAGTTCAGTTTATTTAGTGTGTTTAAAGTTTTTAATTAATTTAGAATAATTAAAGTTATTCTGTCAAGAATACACAAAGTACTATATAATATACTATACTCATATGCTTAAAGTCATCATAAAACTTTATAATAAAAATCATCCATTTTTTTCAACTATTTTTAAACTGGAAATCATTTAATTTTCGAAGTAAGATATGATATAGCGATTTCCTTACACTGTCGTTTTAAGGTAATATGAAAGTCTCAAATGTCAGTTGGGCGTCATAAGAAACAAAAGTTACGATTTATTCGAACTAACAACATAAAAAGAAAGCAATTTTCTATCACTATAAACTTCTCATTTCTGAAAACAGTGACAGCAACAACCGCCATTAACGAATTCGAATTCGAACCCTCTTCCATTCTGGCAGAGCACGTTACCACTGGTACACGAGTCAGGCCATCGTCATTTTAAAAATTCTTTTCCTTTTTTTACTTCTTTATTATTTATTAACATTTTTTAATTTGATATTTATGCTGAATACTTTTGCAGTACAACTTGAACAACAAGAGAATGGAGAGCGTTGTCAGAAAAATTGTTGCAACTAATGAAGTACCAGAAGTAGCCAACATTAAGAATCCTGAAAGCCTTCACTATTTTGTGAACATTCCAGAGTTGGTCCCTGATGAAAAGATACATGAACCGTAATTTAATTTGATGAATTTAATTAACAAAGAAAAAATTACAAAATTATTGACTATATTACTTTCATATGTAAATAAATATTTTGTGGTTTAATACAAAATGCTTTTTTGAAGTTCCTTTATTTGTTTTCTATCTTATTCACTCATTGAAATATTTGTTTATTACACAACTTCGAAAGGATTTTTCACCTCACAATTCTTTTTTTTTTGTCATCCCATGTATGAAAACTATTAATATTTCATACAAAAATTAATTTTATATAAAAATTTAACTAAAATATAAAGTATAACGTATAATAATTATAAATCAGTTATAAAGAATTTAAATCTGTCTTTCAAATTTGTGTTTTCTGTTTCAGAATCTTCGAGTTGTGTTATTATACAAAAATTATTTTCAAATAAATATTATCGTTGTCACATCAATATAAGAATTTCTTCAAACAATTCAGTTTATTTTCAATTAGAAATTTTAGCTCATATTCTTTAAGTTGCTCCTCAAAATATTTTGGAAATATTGTTTTACAAATCCAGCATTAAAATTAAAGCTTTCTAATAAACATTTTAAACAAAAAACTTTTTGTTTTCTAGTACTCTAAATATTTTTCTGTGATAATCTTACTTATATTACTGTCCCTTTATGCTGACTTTTACAGCATAATTTATTTCCAAAAAATAAAGACGCTTTTGATTAAATATTGATTCTTACCAGAAATAGCAGAAAAAATTTCATGAAAATGATGAAATTATACGTGATCATTGAACAATTATTTATTAGAAAGAATATTTTTAAACGAATTTAATTTGAACAAAAATAAATTAAAGAAAATATTTAAGTAAACCACGAAATTATTTAAGCTTAAAAAACAGTATATTATTTTTAAAAAAAATTAAATTCCTTATGTGTTTTTTTTTTTATTTTCTTATCTTTTTTAAAATCTTAAAAAAATCTTTAAAGAGACAACTAATTCAAATTAACTCTCTTAGGCTTCTGAAATATTTTATAAATAAATAATTTGAATGATAATCATCAGAAGGTATTTACTAATTAATTTTAAAAAATTGATACGAAATGAAACAATACCTATATAATTTCTTTTTATTTTCTATTCGTTTATAACGTTTCTGAATAGTTACACTAAAAAAAATGGAGAAATTTTATTCCTCTAACAATAAAAGAATATAATCTAATAAAATTTACCCTTAACTTTATATAGAATTTTTGTGAATTTTTAGGAAATGTGAAAGATTCAATTTATCATGAGTGAGAAAAAGAACCGTTAGATAAATCATAAACTTCGATGAAATTTCAATAATTATTTTAACTAATTTTAAAATTGTAGGGTATACTAAATCCTCATGAAATTAATATTAATTAATTTTGTTTTGTGAAATAAATTATGTAGGAGGTAAAAAATAAATTACTAATATAGTTTTGGAAATTAATGTTCTCGTTTCTTTACTAAACAAACAGAATATTATTTTACAGGAAAAAATTATAAATATTTTTTGTGATAAATTCAATATACAAATTTTCCTATGACAGATTTTCCTTTCCTTAATATCTTATTCAAATCAATATATGCTCATTAAATATCTAATATGTCAATTTATATAAATTCTATATCTAATATACATGTAAAGTAATGATACATCTCAAAATAACGTATATATGCTCCCGAAAGTATACATTTTACAAGATATTCAAGTGAATTTTTTTTAATCACTTATTATCAGATATGAAGCGACATTGATCAGATTCTGTGAAATTGTTTATATATTCTATTTAGTTTCATTTAATTTAAGAGAGGTCAAATACATTCAGAGAAGATCTTCAGAAAAATATCTCAACATAATGACTTTAAACTCAAAACTTCATTACTTGAGACAATAAAGACCTAATAGGAATCTTTACTAAATGAAAATTTAGCTTGTTATGTTTTAGAGTCCTAAATATATTTTAATAAGGCAAAACAATAAATAAATAAAGTACATTAAAATGTATAGATTTGAAAAAAAATACAGAAAAGGCAATAATCAAAAACCTTGAAGAAAATGCCTTTTTCCCCAGGCCACCTATATAATACATTTCTTTGTGAAATATTAGTATGGTAATATATAAAAAACATCAATTAAAAAGTTGGTCAAAAATTATTTAAGTATTTCTGTTTTCATGATTCAAACACGTACAAAGCTCCAAGGAGTATCTTTAGATTTTTAAAGGTCATTAAAAAAATATATTCTGGTATTTGTTTTTCATTTAATTAAAAAATATCAAATTTTTTTGAGGATGCTTAGAACATTTCATTGTGCTCATCGTTAGCCGTGCACTAAACAAAGAGTGTTGGATTTTCTTAAGGGAAAAGGGAAACATTATTTACCAATTCTAAAATATAGTTTACCGATGAAAAGTTGAATTACAAATGCTATCAAGACTTTATCCCACCATGTTTCGTAGAAGCTGGCTGTACTCTCTTACTGGTTCAATTTGTTGTGTAGCATTTTACTTAATTTACTTCCCACATTCTCGCATTCTTTACTTCACCTCGCACATTCTCCTTATATCCAGTGCTATGTAGCCTCTACCAGATAAAAAGTGACAGTTGCAATAATAATATCAAAAATTTTAATTGAAAAAATTATTGAGTTAAAGAATATTAAAATAGTTGCGTATGGCTATGGTTGTTATAATTCAATGTCATTGCGTCAAGGGCCTGAATGGCCGAGTGGCTAGCGCTCTGGCGCTCGGTACCACAGGTTTCGGATTCGAATCCCGGCGGTGCCATGGATGTTAGTAGTGGTTCGGAATCCACTTTAAACCGTAGGTCACGGTCCTAATAGGATCGTAGAGCGTTGCGGAGGCATTGTTACTCCACGTACGTGGCTCATCTTCAAGTTACACGCGCCCCCTGGGTAATGCAAAGTGAGTACGTCTGTGCAGCGCTTGTCTTAAGGCATCCAAGATCAAGCTGTCTAAGTGTTTACCAGCTGCATTAGAAAGAAAAAAATGTCATTGCGTCGTTATCTTGAATTCGGGATAGGTGAATAATTAATGTTATTAAAAACAGCCCAAGACTCGATTCTTTGAACACGACAAATGATAATCACACTAAAATGTTGTCAGCATCATCAAAAAACTTTGATATCTTTCTCTCTCTCTTTTTATATATATATATATATATATATATATATATAGCAAACTAGAAACTGTTACAAGATGTAATCGAGAACCAAGTAATTGAAAGATATTAATCTATTTAATTCCTTTTATTAATGTTTTTAAAAAATCTGTGCACATTTCTGGGAGGTAACTACAAAGCAATAAACATAAGCGTTCATGAGCTGCAAAAGTTTCAAAGCATCTGCAGTTAGAGAGAATGAAATGCTAAACAAATCACTAAATGTGGTCTGGTTAATATATCTGGTTAACATCTCTCTCTCTTTCTCTCATTCATATTATATATATATATATATATATATAATCCAAAAATTTTGAAAATTTTCTAATGTTACATTTAGTATGTCATTCATTTGCTCTAACCAATATATATTTTTAATATTCACGAAAAATTAATAAATTATTGGCTATAAAATAAATTAGTATAGAGAGGACAACCATGTGTTTTGTTTCTTTTTTAATATTTTATGTGAATCATAATAAAAAAAAGAAAGAAGTTATATTTATTTTTTATTAAATAAAACCGTAATTTTTTATATTAAATCACAAATGAAATAAAATTAAAGCTTCTTAAAATCTAATAGTTTAAAATTTATCTTCTTCCATTTATTCGCATCAAAATTTGAAAAGATTTGATTGGGCGCGATTAAGAAATTTTTATTTGATTTTCGAACTTAATCTAGTTTAAAGCCGTAATTCTTTTAAATTTCTGTATATTGTTTTTAAACACCTTCTCTGATCACTGTAAATATTCCGTTATTATAAACATTTAAAATTTATTTTTACATTTTAAAATATTTTTGTTTAAAAATTTTTGCCATAACAAAATAAAATAAATTTTTATGTGTTTTTTATGCTGTCAATCGTTAATTAATGCTCTGATCTATTACAGATAATTTCAAGAAATACTGTTATTTTTATGAAAAAAAATCTTTATGTTTCAAAATCTTTATTAGTTTTTATGTTTCAAAAATATTAATGGTTTTTTTTAGTGAGTTATATAAAATTTTATTTATTTTAATTGTAATAGTATTTAAATCAACCGTCATTTTACTGTTTTGTTTCCTATTGTTATAATTAAAGATTCATTAACTATTTTTCAATTTTTTTTATTTAAAAAAAAATTACGTAGTTTTATCTATTAGAAACCAAATATTAGAATGCATGTTATTTTGCCAAATATTTTTAACTGCTAATGTAATATTTTGGATAGAAATAAAAAGAAATTTATTTACTTCTTTATTTCTATTTTTATGACATTTCTACATATTATTATTTTTATTGTAGATGATCTTTTGTAAAAGAAGTACAATTTATAATGCATTATTTATATTATAACTTAAATTTGAGGTCAGTTATTTTTACTATAGCTCTTTTAATAAATAACAAGGAATTTTTTATTTCTTTTCCATTTATAAAACATTTTTATTTTTAATTTGCAATTTATATTAAATTTTAATTATTTTAATTTATTTTAGTTATAATAGCCTTTAAATGAACAGTCATTTTCATGTTTTGTTCTATACTGTTATATTAAAGATTCATTAACTAATATTTAATATTTTTTTTATTTTTAAAAATTATGTAGCTTTATTTATTAGAAGCCAATCATTTGACGTTATTTTGTTATTTGTTAATTTGACAGACGAAATATTAAAAAAATTTAAAAATTATAAATAGTAAGAAATAATAAGAATATAAGAATATATAATAAGAAATATTAAAAACACTTTCTAACATAATTTTTGATAGAAATAAAAAGGACTTTTTTACTTCTATAATTCTGTTTTTATAACATTTCTACTTATTATTTTTTTTATTTTAGATGATCTTCTATAAAAGGAGTAAAACTTACAATACCTTATTTATATTATAGCTAAAATTTGAGGTCCATTATTTTTACTATTGATTTTTTAATAAATAACAAAAAATTTTCTTATTTCTTTTATTTATATAACATTACTATTTTTTATTTGTTATTATTGCTGATGATATATTGTAAAATGGTTAAAATTATAAAAAATTATTAATATTGTAACTTGTATCATGTCATTTATTTTTACTGATAGGTTTCTTAAAAAGATTGATAGAAACTTCAAATGATATTAGTACACAAAGCCATCACATCATCGACTTTTTTTCAGGTGTAACGCAGATGTTTCTTAAAAGGTTAAGTTATGGCGAGTCTTGTTTGTGTTTGAATTGTTTCCATTTATGAAGTCAATGGCGCAAAACATATATATTTATTCGCAATTCCTTATTTTTGCTTTTTGTATGTCATTTTGCTACATTGTACTTTTATCCAGAGATGAATGGTTCTACCAATGGTAAAGGTGAGACAAAATTTTTCGAAATGTTTAAAATACATGTTTCAAGGTCATAAATAAATTTATGTGGATTTAAAAATCACAATTTTCATTAAATAGTAATATATATTTTAAATATTAATTTAACATATATATATATACTTTAAAACAAACTAATATTAATTGACCTTTAAAAAAACAGCAATCTGTATTTAACTTGTATTAAACTGGGCTGCTCATGTATTTAGAATGAATAATTTAAACCCTGTAAAAAGACTCGGTTTGGCAAAGCCACAGGGACAAAGAAGAAGATGACGTACAAAGTTGCGATGGATAGACGCAGTTGAAAAAGATTCTCCTATACTAAAGGTTAAGAATTGAAGGATCATTGTCAACCAGAGAATGCATGAAATGTTTTTCAAAGGAAGTCCCACCCTGGGCTGTCGTGCTATTGATGATGATTTAAGATTGCATTATTCATTAAAATTACAGTCATAATCTAAAGAATTAATGAAACTAAAAATGAAATTTGAAGAATTTTTTTTTTAAATAAACTTTTTAGTAGCATGATTGAAAAATCTCCAAATCAATAGTTTCATAAAATGTTGATTTTTGCCTGAAATTAATTTCATCAAAAGACTCCCAGAAAAGTTACATTTGTAAATATTTTTGAGTATATTTAATTTTAAAATTGTATGAGTTAGAAAGATTTTTTTATCATAATTGTTTAGTGTGATAAGTTATTATAAAAAAAAGAGGTTGATATTTGAAAAATTAAATTATTAAAATAAATAAATTATTATTGTTGTTAAATGAATTATTTCAATATTTCTTAATAATTGTAGTGAATTAGCCTCTTAAATTATTATTTTTATTTCCAGTTATTTCTTTTTCTAACAAAAATGAAGGTAACGCAACCCTAGAAAAGTGGTACTTTCCTCTTTTAATCAAACAAGTACCAAACACAGAACTGAAGAAATTTCAGAAACTTATTGAAGACAAATATAATCAATACTTTGGTTTGTTTTTTTCTATTATTTAATTACTTTTTCTGTATTTAAATACTAATTAAAATTATTAAATAAGTAATTAAATATTATCGTTATTGAATAGCAATTGGAATTACAAAGATTTAGCATCTAGATTTCATCCAAATGTTCTTATTGAAAATTAATTATTTAATTTTTAATCTATTGTCCATAAATTGTTTTTAAAGTGTCTATATATTGATTTTAAATACCATTCTACATTTTTACTACACTGCTATTTTATACAGTATTGTAAAAAGAGCTCCGATTTTTTCATCATATTGACCTGAGTGAATCTGTCAGAAATTAATCAGAAAAGCACATTATGTTCAGTTATAAGCATAGTGTCATATACAAAATTGTAACAGTTCTTCATAATTGTGAAATAGACATCCGTTCAGGAAATATATAAAAATAATACTGTTATATCATTTTAATCTATTAATAAAATGCCGCAATTTTTGTTAATTTTTCTATGCAATAGATTTTTAGAAAATATTATTTAATAGAATTGTGCAAGTTCATTTACCAACATTTACAAAATTGTTTTTATTTCAATTATGAATTGAAAATAATATATTCATCAAACATATCAAATAAATTTTTTGGTCACATTTTAACAGTGATTAAACTAATATTTTGTTGCGTTTACCATGATTCGATTTGTGAATCATCATTGTTGTACACACTTTGTAGAATGTAATGCCGCCCCTAATTGACAATCGTAACTATCACAATCTGTCACAGCCATGTGATTTCATATCCACCTCGATTTTTAGGTAATATAATATTGCCATTAAGTAGAGACACCATAGGATTCTTGTTAATACTTGCACTAGTTATTCATGTATGATTTACATCAGGAAAGAAATCTGGGAAAAATTAACCACAATAGATACTTATATATCATAAACTATAATAATAGTTAGTTATTATTATGGACTATAGTTAAAGAAACAGGGAAATGACGTTTTTAATCATACGGATCTTTAATAATATCAACAAAGAATTCCTCACAATTACTATTAGGAAAAAGCAAAAGATTACTTGACGATTGAAGGGACACTTATATAAAGGGTTTGTTTTGTATCTATTAAAATAAACCAGATTAGTTTATTTATACATCATTAACTTTTACAGATAAGATTTAAAAGAGAGTTTCCATTAGAAATTCAATGAAAACGAGAATTACTTGTGTTGTAATTTATTAAAACAGAATTTAATCTTTTATTGTTGTTTATTGTTCAATCTTACATCATTAACTGCCTTAAAAATAATTTAGTTTACCATTGTTTATGTTTATAACAACTTTATTTTCAGATTCTTATTGGAGCTTTCACAAATGGTCTGTAAAAAACTTTCCAGACTTCTGGAAGGAAGTGTGGCATTACTTCGAAATTATCTCATCTACACAGTACGATCAGGTATAATTAAATGTTGAATACTTTACACAGAAACGTAGTATAATTATTTTACAAGGGAATGAAGTTAAAGACAGAATTTCTAACTCAAATAAATATTATTATCATCTCTTGTTTTTAAAATTCCTTTCATAAAATCAATTTCAATATAATTATGTAGTATTTGTAATAAAATAATTTCTATGGAACTTTAACATAAGAATTTTATTGAATTAACAAAAAATCACCTTAATTGTTTATATTTTTTTTTACCTGAACATTTATGATAAAAATACATTTAACCTTTATATAATAAGTAGCTAAAATTTTTGGAATGAAATTTTATCCAAAATGTTAATTTGTAAGAAAATTTAATGAACCAGAATATAAATGTGATAAAGATATAAATGTATATAAAAATGATAATAAATGTGATATATGATGTTTTCAATATTTCTGACATAAAAATAACGTCAATCAAAAATTATATCAATAAATCTTCTATATCTTGTTTTATATTGTGTTATTTTTTACTGCAGAGTTCTATGATACGAATCTCTTATATTATTAAATTTAAAACTAAATTCTATTTATGTTGGTTTCATTTTGCAATTACAAATATACTTTAATTACTATTTTTTGAAGCAAATAATTTTTTTATAATATACATATGTGTATACAAGTTGATTATAAAAAAACACTTTCTTGATATACGAGTCCCTAGCTATTATACCATTGATAGAAACTAAACGAAATTTTGTTTTAAGATTTTTCGAGGTATACTCTCATAAAGTGTTTTTTATAACCACCCTGCATATATATATATATATATATATATATATATGCAGGGTGGTTATAATGTATATATATATATATATATGAAATTATATATATATATATAATTTCATTCTTTTCACTTGCATTATTCTTAAAATCTTTTTGTTGAAATATTTTTAAAAATTCCATAATTTTTCAGGTTTTCATAAAAACAGGAGACGGTTTTCTAGATAATGAATGGTTCCGAGGAGCAGCATTTAATCTTGCTGAAAATATTATGAAAATTAGAGACAGCAGAATTGGTCTTATATGTTGTGGTAATTATGTTATTTAGTTTTTTTGCCTTTCAACTTATCATACTTAAATTGGACTGCGAGTCTTCAACTAGAATTAAATATGCTCTTATTAAGTTATTAATATAGTTATTAGTTAAATATCTCTTATTATCTTAATGAATGTACGTTAATCTTTAAAGTCTTACTTAACTTATGGCTGAATTTAAAAAAGAAATTACTGATTTGAAGTATTTTATTATGCTGCTATTAATATATTTCTTTATGCTTGCTCTCAATGATTAATGATTAATATTATTCAATTCAGTCATTGCACTGATACTTGTTAATTTTGTGTTTTCCCGAAACAACGCTTCTTGCCTTAATTTATTGACTTAACGTTTCTTTTCCTGGGCTTTCACGTACTCTCTCCGTTAATTCATTTCTAAAGATCCGCAATATACTAACCAATGATGAATGATTGTTGAATTGTTGCCATCTTTGAATGATTGTTTGAATAACTATTCTCCCTGGCTGCCAGTCGCCTAACAACTTCGTAGCCTTTGAAAGTAGTGCTTTTCTCTCTCTCGTTTTTCTCCTAGAATTTGATTGAAACACTTGAAATTCCTTAAATTTCATGATAATTAAAAGGTTTTAAGACTTTTATTTAACGACTAGTATTACTTGGCTTTCTACTACACTATTAGCAGCCTCCAGGCTTGTTGTATCTCTATGAAGATAGTCTTTCAATATAAGTATACACATTTGCTTTTTATTATTATTTATATTTGTTTCAACTTAATATTATTTTAGATGAATTTGGGAACAGAGAAACTATTACCTACACCGAGATATATGAACAAACGAAATTATATGCTGCTGCATTCCGGAAACTCGGTTTGAAAGTGGGAGATAGAGTGGCATGTGAGTTAATCTGTTGGAATTTGTTAATTCACAAATCATATTTCTAAGCATTTTAAACTAAGTAAAGGTTTATAAAGATTACTTAGGTACGAGAAATGGTAAATAAGTACAAATATATATAATATATAAAATCACATGGATGGCGCTGTTAGTATCGCATCAAGTTTATTTCGGATTACCATCACGCAATAGACTCTTGTCAACATGTCAGCCATATTCATTCGGTGGTCGAATTTTTACGAATGACTGAAGCAAAAGTATTTTTTTGGGGAGGGGGGGAATTGGAAAAAGCCGAGTACTGTGCAGTCATTAAACATTTTCATTTAAAACTCTTCACACTGAAAGATATTAAATCCTATTAGATTGAAATTCATGGTAACTCTACGATATCCTTTAAGACTTTACAATTGGGTGAATGAATTTTAAATGGGTCGTACATCAACAAGGGACGATCGTTCTTCAGGACGTCCTCTCGAAGTGAGTACCCCCCAAAAAAACTAATAAAATTCTTGATATGGTGTTCAGTGATCGACGAGTAAAAGTGTGCGAAATTATCAAGGCCATGGGCATATCACATGGCTCAGTGGTTTCAATTTTGCAAAACAAAAGCTATGAAAAAAAGTATTAGCAAGATGGGTGCTGCGCAAACTGAGAGTTTAATAATTGATTTGGCACTTTTCGGTCGCAATTACACTCCAGAGAAAAAAGAACAATCGAAGTAGTGAGTTTCTGCAGACAGTCTGGCTCCAAAGAAGGTGAAGACGATAAATTCAGCTGGCAAAGTAATAGCCAATATTTTTGGTTTGCACTTGGTATCATCTGTAGACAATATAGAGAAAAGACAAATGATAAATAGAGTGTTCTATGCGTCATTATTGGACCACGTTGAGCAAAGAAATGACGAAAATTGTCGCATTGAAATTCAAAATCATTATTGCAACTTTATTATTCTCCAGACTTGAAAACAATGAAAGAATTTTTATAACTATTGGAAAATTCAGAATTTGCCATTTTAGCAAATAGCATGGTTACGTTTTCGCAAATTAAAAATTTTTATTGGTCTATAAAACAGAGTCCCGTTTCAGCAATAAGAACATTTAAAAAAAATTTAAATCTAATAAACAATTTCAATGTTATTGTAATAAAAATGGTCAATTAATTGAAGACATTTACAAAATTAAAAAAAAGAAATTTCTTTAAAAATGTATATTTTTCAGATTACATATCAAACATAAAGGAATCTCTGTTTGCTATGTTAGCAACTATCAGTATTGGTGCTATTTGGGGAGGTCCCTTACCTTATCATGGACCCAAAGTAAGTGTGTAACCCCAAATAAGAAAGTGCTAAAATTTTTGAAAAATAGTCATTTAAATAATCTTAACTAATTAAAAAAATTAATTACTTAATTAATTTTATAAAATTATTTATAATTTTTTTATATAAATTATTTTATAAGTGTTTTTATATATCATTTAGCATTATAATACTACTTGTAGTTCATATTAAAAAGGTTTTCAAATACATTATATTTTCATAAATAGTACTTTTATTAAAAACTATTCATTTATTAGCCATTTATTTCAACTTAGTTGTAATATAAAAAAAATATGGAATATTGAATAAAGTATAATCCATGCCATAATCATGTTACATTAAATATAATTTTTTAACTAGATAAATTCTTACATTAAGGTAGATATATAATAGGATTTAATATTAAATTAAACATCATTAATAAGCATAATTTATTTTTAGTCTTAATTGTTAAAATTTCAGTTTATAAGAAGAACGAATAAAAATATCATCATAAAAATAATATTGGTTAAGAACATTTTTTGATTTAAAAATTGTAATTCATATATATTTTTGCCACTGTTATTACCGAAAAATTACAATTTTCTGTTTAAAAGACATGCATTTGCAAAAAGAAATTTGCAATTTTCTTCTTTTCGTCAAGTTATTCTTATCTCGTCAATAGCCTCTGTTTGTAAGAAAGATGAGTAAATGGGTTTCCAAGTGCAGAACTTATACAAGTATGGTATTTGTAACATTAGAAATTTTAAATGTTTATCGCTGCCTATTCAAAGTGTTATATATTTGGTTATCTTGATAAATTTAAAAGCCAGGACCCACACCACAGAAATTATACACGGAAATATTTGGATTTTTATAGCCCTTTTTCGTTTCTTCTCAGATTATGTTTTTTGGAAAAAAAAAAGATTAATCAAACAATGTTTCATTAAAAAAATGTTTTTTCATAAAATTTGCAGAAAAAAAAATATTTTCTAAAAGATTAAGGCAAAAAAGTCATTTCATTACCAATTAATTTCAAATAAACTTATATACCCTTAATATTTAATATTTTTCCAGATAGCATCAAATATTATGAAGGAAGTCGATCCAAAATTTATCATTTCAGTGGATCATTTTCAAGCTTGTGGTGAACAGCACTATCCAATAGAAAATTTGTCTCTTATGGCAAAAGGTAAAATTTTGGTGCTCATTGCTTAAATAGAACAAGTTGTGTAATATTTAAAAGACAGAATTTTTTTTAAAGAACGATAAATTGTTTGAAAATTAAAAAAAATAATAATGAAGAGACTTATATTAAGAACGATTTTTTTCTGCAATCCTAGAATAAAATGCCATGAGTTTCCATCTTGAAACCCATTAAATTAATTTTTCCTGCATAGAATAGTTATAATCAATATTTTCAGGAAAGTCGATGTCCTTATAAAATTTAAAAAAATCCAGCGGCTAGAACTCTCGCCTGTGGTACCACAGGCTTCAGGTTCAAATCCTGGCAGTAGCCTATATATTTGTTTGTTAGTCGTTCGGAATAAACAGTAGTGTAGTGTGCAAAAAATGGCCGTAAAGTGACAAACTAAAAATCAAGAGGAAAAACAAGATTCTTGAACAAAAATTAAGAAACATAAAGCAAAAATTTCCATTTTTCTTCAATAAAAACAATGCACTAGATGTTGTGGTTCCAGAAACCTACCAGCTATCTGGCGATCCCTGCTGGCTTAAGAACAAATATAAAGTAACCTTTTCTTATACATAAATATGCATAAAATTATATAAATAAATATATAGATAGAGAGATAGTAATTGTCAGAATCATCATATGAAATGATTACATTATGTCCCAAGTAATGTGATTATTCTACAATATTTAACAGTGTGCAATATTTAACAGTAAGTTAATAAAAAACTTCACAAATTTTAAATATGACAAATTAAATACAAAAATTTCCAATTTTTGAATTATTTATATTAATTAAGAATTAAATCATATTATTTTATCAAAATATTTTTTAATAAGCATGATAGACATCAATTAAAAATTATACATTATGTTTTTAAAAAATATATTTAACCAAATCTTTTCAAAATTAAAGTTGATTCAAAATAAAATCCTTCATTTTGATTCAAGTGCATGAAGGATTAATAGATTATTCATTTTCTTGCAGATCTTCCCAATTTAGAAAAAGTAATCATAGTTGTAACAAGAAAAGAAACATTTTCACTTGATATATCAGACATTCCCAATTGGTAATTTCTATTTTGTTTATATACAAAGTTTAATTTTTTTTAATACAAATCTGCTTATTTCTAAATGTAATACATTAAATTTTGAACTTTTTAAAGCTGATATTGTTTAAAGAACGTGAAGTTAAATTTATCTTTTCCTTTAAATCGCACTGAATATGAGACATAGCTATAATTATATTCTATAGAAAATAAAGATTCCTTTTCAGTATACTTTTAGATGATTTCTTGCAAAGTGGAATGACAGCTGATGGTGTGGTACCTGATTTAATTTTCGAGCAACTTCCTTTTAATCATCCAACTATCATCAACTTCACTTCTGGGACAACAGGAACTCCAAAGGGGGTAGTTCATGCAGCTGGGGTAAAAAAAAACCTTTATCTTTTTATCGCAGTTTTATATTGGAAATTCGTAATCTTTCTGTAGCGTAATTAATCTTTTTGATTTATTTCTATATCCAAATAGATATAGAAATAAATCATATACTATACACTAATTGTTATACATATGCTATTTGCAACTTTCATAAATTTAATCTTCAAATAGCCATTCATTAAAAGAATTATAACCTATCAATTGATCTCTGAGCAGATTGTAATCAATCTCAACTATTTAAACACACGCCAATCACATTTCTCCTCTCAAACAACAATATTGCTCCTCTTCTATAGACTACTTTATTTCTTGGCTCTATTTTCATATTTCGTTTTTGGTGGTTTGATCAAAGGAATCCCTTTTCTTCTCCCACATGAGATCATTGATATATATATATATATATATATATATATATATATATATATATATAAACATAGGTTACTTCTAAAATTCTATTTTTTTGTGGATATATCTGTAACAGATATATATTTTTAACAGAATTTTTTATGTAATTTAACAAAATTTCAAATTATCTAAACCATTCACTGTTAACATAGATAAATTTATGTTTAACATATATATTTCAGACTATAATTGCTCAACTAAGAGATTTCGCTCTTCATTTGAATTTAAAAGAAGGTGACATTGTTTATTCAAATTCTCCGGTAAGTATCGCTAGATATTTCATTCGTTTAATCATGATTTCTCCTTTAAAAAGTAATTCACTGATTACTTATTAAGTTATTTAACTAAAAAAACTTTAAAGTTTACACAAAGAGATTAAATTTAGCTTAATTATTAATTAGAGCTTATTAAATTTAAAACCTTAAGAAATTTAAATAGAAAAATATTCACTGAAAGTATATCAATCCCACATTGAAAAGATTGAAACGTGAAACTAGAATTATTTGTTTTTGTTGAAATTAAGCAGATTTCTTTTGAACTATGATCCAGTAAACAATTCACTTAAATTATTTTTACACATTAAGTACACAGTAATTCATCCTCCAAAATTTACTCGAAGAAATTAAAGTTAAAAATATATTATTTTTTGGAAATTATTCATATTTATTTGAATCAATTCTTGTTTGTTTTAAACATTTGTTTATTTCAAATAGTTTTCCATTACAGCTAATAGATAAAATTTAAATTGCGTTCTGAAAAGTACTCGCATATTGTTTATAAATTAGTCAGTGCTTAATTTAAAATTCAATCATTTAAATTATCTATTACATTTTGATAACAGTTTTGCTTATATTAATAAAGAAGATATTACATTTAACTTGATTTTATTGAATTTTTTATGCATGTATTTTCCCAATATTCTTTAAAAAAATAAATCTTAGTTAAATGTCTAAACATAAAAAAAAAAAAAAAAAAAAAAATATGTACAGAACAAAACTATAATAACGCTTTTACTTCACAAAACTTGGCAACTCAACTGTAAAATCATTTTTTAAATCTGATTGAATAATAACAGTCACTTGGTTTTAATAGAAGTCCCCATATTAGCTGTTTATAGAAGCTTCATCGTTACCAATATTACTACTAATAATAAATTACAATATTAATTACAACAATAATAAATTGTCTCCAAGTAACAATTAAACGATTATTTACACATTTAAAAGAAATTTCCTTAATATTTTAAAAAGAATAATACTGTAAAAGCAATATAATATAAAACATTTCTTTTTAGGTTGGATGGGCTGCTTTTGACTATCTGATACCTAATTTAGCTTTGGGAGTAACGCTTCTCTTCTTTAATGGAAGTCCCGAATACATCGGAGAATTTACGTTTTGGGACGTTTTAGCAGAGAACAAAATTTCATTTGCATTTCTCCCATCAGCATATGTGAACAGCTTTCAAACGGATTGCATACTTCCCAGTAAGTTCGTCGTACTTTATAAAAATTACTATTTGGATTCAAAACATTAATTAGTCGGCTTATAATTAACTAATCAAAAGAAGCAAGTTAAAGAATTACCAGAGACAAAATTTGTATATTTAAAAATTTATTTTTATTACTTCAGGATTTAAAAATATGATTCCGTAATAATTAATTATAAAATGTAGAAATAATGAAAATATATCATAGTTTATATATAGCTATGTTTTATTTATAATTTAAGTTTTATTATTTATCATTAATTATCGGAAAGTTTTGAATTTTGTTGGGCATTAAAAACATTTAAAACTTTTGCCTATATAGTAGTTATTTAGTTCACTTACAATTTAAGAGCTAAAATTGGTCCAGTTTAAATGTTTTTGGGTCTGAATGGCCGAGTGACTAGCGCTCTGGGCTCGGTGCCACAGGTTTCGGGTTCGAGTTCCGAAGGTGCCATGGATGTTTGTAGTGATTCTGAATACACTTTAAACCGTAGGTCCCAGTCTAATATGATTGTTGAGCGTTGGGCGTAGGGTTGACAACCCTATCCCGTAAAAAGAAGAACATCTCTCGTCTCTTAATCTGACAGTAAGCAAACGGCCTTGGCCCACAATGGGGCTGTTGTACCAATGATGACGATGAAATGTTTTTATAAAGTTAAAATAGGGGTTAGGTTAAACTATGTTTTATGAAATAGTTGAAATGTTTTATAAACTAAAGTAAAACTTACACATGTTATCAATAAAAAAATGGCTTGCTTATTTTTCTTATTTTGGATTTTTACCAAAGATTTAGATTCAGAAGAACATGTAAAATATAAAAGGCAGGTAAAATATCAGCTAAATTAATATTATAAAATGTAATATTATCTTTGACTTTTGCATTTTAAATTTTATGATAAAATTTTTCTTCTTTTCAGAACCTGATACGAATCTCGAGTCTTTAAAAATCTTAGGGTTAGCAGGAAGTCCAGTTAGACCTCAAGATTACAAGTTTCTTCTCAACAATATCAAGAGTGATTTGCTCATTTTAAGCCTCTACGGTAAGTTGCGAATTGTTAATCTATTTCAATAATTTTCTAGCACTACAATTTAAAAAAAAAAAAGTTGCTCCTAAATAAACTCTCCTTAATTAATTCTGAAATATAAAATGTTTAAAAAAAGAATTTCCTTAAGAGGAAAATTTTGTCTCTTTATCCATGTTAGATTTAATTATCATGTGACATAATTAATCAATAAAATGCCGCATAATCATTCATTTTCCTACATTTTAAAAAATATATGGAAGATAGTGTTGTGGAGCTAATTATATAACAGTTGATTAGGGACAACTAGGTTATCTTGAAACAATTATTGAAAAGTTCCTTTCAAAAAACTAGAAACTACTTTAAGTAAAGCCATATTGGTAGCAGGTAAAGGAAGAAACGTTCACAACAGTCTACGATTTTAATTACACCTGTAAATACAATATTTGTCATGTTAATAATGTACGACGAATGCATATTTGTTGTCAAAATTTCACTAGAACTATCAGTTTTATTTTCATATGTGTTTTACGATTCGTTAATACTAATTTCGGTGTTAAATAGGAGCACATATCTTTGTTTATTCTCATACTACTACTATTACGACTACACCACACCACACCACAGTGCCTAGAGCTGAGTTGCCCCTTTATAGTTTGAGAATGATGTATGTGAGAAGAATTCTGAATGGGCTTTGTGACGCTCTACGGTCATACGAGACCGGGACCTACGGCTTAAAATGAATTTTAAGAAATCATCTTTGCTTTAATTAAAAAACACACAACTAGTACTAGTAGGCACATATTTATACAACAAAAACCATATAATTCAATGTAAGATTTAAACTTGTATAAAGCATATAAAGTGGCATCTTCTTGATTACGGAATTACTATACGCTACTTTCGAAAACATTAAATGGAAATGGAACAAACGAACGAAAGCAGAAACAGTTTTACTATCATATGATGTTAGCTTGAAAGAAAGTTATGAAAATATGACGATGTTGATGAAAATCTATTTTCATATATTTATATTAACTTAGTAAAGCATGATGTTTATGTAGAACACATGATCCATACATAAAATCAAGTGGTAAGATATAATATTGATAACTGTACTGTTATTTGGAATTGAATTTCAAAAACCTTTGTTGTTTATTGAGTGAGAAGGACAGTAATAAACGTAAAAGGCATTTCATAATAAAAATATGCTACTCACGTAATTTTTTTACATCCTGTGAAAAAGCACTTTTATGAATTCGCTTTTGATTTTCTGAAAAATTCTACCATCAATATCAAATTAGGTGATATTAAAAATTTGTTCACAAAAAAAACTTGATTTTTGTTTATACTCGAAATAGAATTTTCCAAAATTAATGAAGCAAAAAGGAAAGAAAGATTTTCATAGGACTTCAAATTAGAGAACTACTGAAAGCTTAATCTTTCGAAAAAAAACTTGAATAATTCAGAAATTCGCATATGCTCTATAATGCAGAGTAAATAAAAGTCGTGGTAGAGAAAATGATTCTTAATTTTTAAATTCACAGAAAAAATACAGTAAATATCAATTAAAATATTCTTCGTGCCAGAAACAAAAAAATAATTATTAATCAGTGATTTATAGTTAAATAAATGAATAAAATAAATTTGAATGGATTAAATTAATGTAGTTTTCTATGTTATTTGGGTGTTAGTATTTGAATGGGTCCATTATCTCTTTATATCTTAATAAAGCAATGCTCTAATGTCTTAAATTGCTCTTTCTATTTTTCATTGTCTTTTAAATCTTTCATCGCGAACATAACATAATATTAAAAAGCTTATTATGAGTATTTGGACAATGTTAATTTGTAATTCTTAAACAAATTTTAAATTATTTCATTTATAAAATTTATGGGTAATGTAGCAATTCTTTCTCACGAGAAGAAGTTTTTGCATTTCATTTCCAGGAGAGAGGAATGTATGTCATCTGAAAAAGATATAATAAACTCATCACTCAAATTTGACAGCAGATGAGCTTCATTCTGGGTAGTTATATTGCACGCAATTAGTGTTTTGTACTAATGAAAATAACATGTCACTCAAATCTGATAACAGATATTCGGTATCATGTATAATGAAACTCACTAAATTAGCTAATATCTGTTCGACCTTCACAATTCGAAACAATTACAGATTGTATATCAACCAATTGATATACCATGAGTTGTTCCTTCGTGATTGGTGATAGACGACGAACTGTGAAATATCTACTCCAATTAGAATTGAGGGAAGCTGCCCCCTTTTCTCCGTCTTAACAGATTTTCTTAAAAGGGGATTTTTGGTGAAGAAGAGAAAGAGTTCTGCGACGAGGTGACCAGAAATGCTATTTTTTTATTTTTTTCTCGGAAGTGACTGAATTGTCCGGAGTTTTCTGCCTGTTTTCAAAGTTAGCCCCTTGTGGTTTCGTGAAACACGCCGTGTGATAGTTAAGATCTGCCGCAGACCAGGTATTTAGATTCGTCGTAGATTCGAGAACTCTAAATATCTCCGAACTTGGAGAGAGCTGCTCTTGTGTATCCAATTTTTATCCTTAATTTTCATTTTTTGTGAATAGAATTTTGTGTATATATATATATAATATTTGTAAATAAAATTTAAAGTGTTCCTATGAATCTGAAAAATTGGCCCTCTTCTTTAAGCCGTTGTAGGTCTAGTATAGACCGAGACGTTACAGTAAAATAACTTCATATATCCATCTTTTAAAAGTTTTTTATATATGTTATTATAATTTACTTTGGAGTTTTCTTTTTAATAATTTCATAACATTTAAGGAGCCACAGAAGTCGTGGGAGCTTTTTCAGGAAGTGATCTTAATTCTCCCTTCCATGCTTGTGAATGCCAAGTGCCCTCGTTGGGTGTGGATCTTCATATTTTTGATGAAAAAGGCAAGTGCTTTCAGGCCATAATTATGTAAAATTATTAAGCTGTGCAAACTTATTAATATATTATGCAATATAAGATAATGAAAAATAATTAAATTTAATAGAATTACAACAAAATTTGTTTCTTTTTCATGGTATTAATGTTTCTTAAGTGAACATATCATTTTCATGTCTGAAATTGGCAAATACCAAAGAAATGTGTAAATGAAAGTAAAGAGAAATTCATGAGTGATTTTACCTGATTTTAGACAACTAATGAAATATTATCATTCTCGTACTGATGATAAAAATTTCTTTTAAAAATTGATCATTCTCATCACTGATCATCTGATTTGAATAACATCCAGAAATACTTATTTTGCAAAATGTAATCATTATCTGCGTATGATTACAAATTAATCATAATTCTTTTGATATTGAATAATTTGTTTCATATCTAATGATATAAATTGCACCATGGGAGAGAATTATGCAAATTATATCTTTCTAAAATAGTTATTAATATTAAATAAAAATAATTTGTAATCTACATAACGAAATTTACATATTAAATCATGTATCAATTGAATAACTGAAAAAAAAATTTCAAATATGAAAGGAAAATACTAAAATAATGCTTTTTTTAATTAAAATTCAATCCTTAATGATAAATGTATGCAAATTTCATTCACCGAATTAAAAAATTACAATAAATATATATTTATTTAAAAATAAACTGATAAATTGCATAATACATTTAATTTTCAGGTAACTCTGTTTTGGGTAAAAGAGGGGAAGTAGTTGTTACGAAGCCAAACCCATCTTTTCCCATATATCTTTGGAAAGACGAAAATAATACAAAGCTAAATGACGAGTACTTCAGTAAATACAAAGGTAAGTCGATTTTCAATGCTCATAACGCCCTTATAATGACATTATTAAGTATTAAAATTACTTCATGCAATTTTCTAAGAGATTGATTTATCTAGTAATAACAGTTACATAAATTAACAATTATTTCACGTCAAACAACTATTATTAGGCTTCAGATGAGACAATTGATCCATACTGTTCACAGATGGGATTAATTGAACCATGACTTCTGACTAG